>JAUMIR010000013.1:152500-550000 GCA_030847615.1 Gambelia wislizenii | reverse complement strand
TAGATAGTGATAGCAGATAGATAGAGATTGATAGAGAGAGCGAGCAATAGATAGATAGATAGATAGATAGATATCTTCCTAAAACCACTCCAATTCTTTATTATCCAAAAATGACTTTTATTCTAAGCCATTTTTGAGATCTTTGGCTATCGGGCACGATGGGGGGGGGGCAGAAATGTTTGAATAAATAAATAAAAGCCCATCTCTGACCACCTGTCCTGAATTTAGCCAACTTTGGGGGGGGCGGACGGATGGACGGACGGACAGACGGACGGGGGTCTTAATTGCCATCTGCTGCCCCTCCCCCACTTACCCCTCCCCCCACGGTTTCTGATTTTAATTTCCTAATTATATCCCCCCCCATCCCTCCCGGTCTCTCTTTGCACCAGGCAGCTGCCTCTGTTCAGTATGGAAAAAAATCACACTATTTAAATAAAAAAAAATCCACTTGTGCCAATTTGCATATTAATCGCTTGCATATTAAACAGGAGGAAATGTGAGTGAGGGGGGTGGTGGAAAGAGAGAGAAAATGAAATCCAAGCTTTTTAAACTCAATTTTGCCTCATCAAACACACACACAACCTAATTGCATTGACTTTTTTTAGGAGGTGGATTGCTATTCTGTTCCCGTAATCCAGTCTTAATTTAATCCAATTAATTAGACCTATTGGTCTGCGGATGCCTTGCTAGTGTGGGTTTGTTCGGTGGCATTAATGGCAGCGATGTATTTGAACCCACACTCACACCCTTCGAAAGGAAAAGTAACAACCCTGGAAAAGTTGGGGCATTATCAATATTATCAATCAATACTATCAATACTGATTTGCCCCAACACATGGATGTATTGGGGCACATCATTATGGATAATATTGAGTGGAAATTTTGGGGCATTATCAATATTATCAATACTGATGTGCCGCAACACATCCATGTGTTGGGGCACATCAGTATGGATAATATTGATTGGAAAAATTGAGGCGTTATCAATATTATCCATACTGATGTGCTACAACACATCCATGTGTTGGGGCACATCAGTACGGATAATATTGATTGGAAAAGTTGGGGCATTATCAATATTATCAATCAATACTATCCATACTGATGTGCCGCAACACATCCATGTGTTGGGGCACATCAGTACGGATAGTATTGATTGGAAAAGTTGGGGCATTATCAATATTATCAAGCAATACTATCCATACTGATGTGCCCCAATACATCCATGTGTTGGGGCACATCAGTACGGATAATATTGATTGGAAAAGTTGGGGCATTATCAATATTATCAATCAATACTATCCATACTGATGTGCCGCAACACATCCATGTGTTGGGGCACATCAGTACAGATAATATTGATTGGAAAAGTTGGGGCATTATCAATATTATCAAGCAATATTATCAATACTGGTGTGCCCCAATACATCCATGTATTGGGGCACATCATTATGGGTAATATTGATTGGAAAAAATGAGGCATTATCAATATTATCAATCAATATTATCAATACTGATGTGTCCCAATACATCCATGTGTTGGGGCGCATCAGTACGGATAATATTGATTGGAAAAGTTGGGGCATTATCAATATTATCAATCAATATTGTCAATACCAATGTGGGAAGTCTTTTTTATAATTTTTCTTCATTAGGATTATTGGGGATAATGGGATATTGTTGCCTGTATATTGTTGTGTGTCCTACTTGATTATATATGATTATATAATCATATATATTACTTGATTATATATATTTTATATATTATTTTATATTGTGCACTCTTCTTTTGTCTGCGTCGATATCTGTGTGTGTGTTTAAATATTTAATTAAATAATATTGTGTTTGTATAAATATTTAATTTAAAAAATCTATTTTAATCCAAGATATTTCTCTCTCCAGCCAGTCTGGCTTGTCAACACAAACACACACACACACACAAACACACACTTCGGGCATTGATTTGTGACCTCTGCCATTTTGGAGATCTCTCTTTCTCCCAGCGAATTAATTAACCTTTTGCCCAGCGCAACATTGGAAAGAAAATCTTTGCATTTGCTAAGCAAACAAAACCCCAGCTAATGATTATTTGTGCAAAGACACACACACACACACACAACACACAACCCTGTTTACTTGTTCTCCTTTTGGAAGGTGAATTTGTCTTCCAACCTTTGGCAGGAAAGGCCTTGGGAGTAATAGGTTGGGAGATTTTCAAAGAGGATGCATTAAAGAACAAAGGCTGGAAAGGAAAGGCATCATCCTCATAGAGTTGGAAGGGGTACCCCAAAGGACATCTAGTCCAACCCCATTCTGCCATGCAGGAAAACACAATCAAAGCACTCTTGAGATATCCATCCAACCTCTGTCCAAAGACCTCCACAGATGGAGAGTCCATCACCCTCTGAAGCAGCCCATATTCCACTGCAGTTGGAAGGTATCATCAAAGGTCATCTAGTCTAACCCCATTCTGCCATGCAGGAATTCAAAACTCAAGCACTCTTGAAAGACATTCATCCAACCTCTGTTGAAAGGTCTCCAAAGATGGAGAGTTCACCACCTTCTGAGGCAGCCCATTTTCCACCAGAGTTGGAAGGGACCCTCAAAGGCTATCTAGTCCAACCCCATTCTGCTATGCAGGAAATCAAAACTCAAGCACTCTTGAAAGACATTCATCCAACCTCTGTTGAAAGGTCTCCAAAGATGGAGAGTTCACCACCTTCTGAGGCAGCCCATATTCCACTAGAGTTGGAAGGGACCCTCAAAGACCATCTAGTCCAACCCCATTCAGCTATGCAGGAATTCAAAACTCAAGCACTCTTCAAAGACGTTCATCCAACCTCTGTTGTAAGGTCTCCAAAGATGGAGAGTTCACCACCTTCTGAGGCAGCCCATATTCCACTAGAGTTGGAAGGGACCCTCAAAGACCATCTAGTCCAACCCCATTCAGCTATGCAGGAAATCAAAACTCAAGCACTCCTGAAAGATGTTCATCCAACCTCTGTTGAAAGGCCTCCAAGGAAGGAGAGTTCACCACCTTCTGAGGCGGCCCATATTCCACTACAGTTGGAAGGGACACTCAAAGGCCATCTAGTCCAACCCCATTCAGCTATGCAGGAATTCAAAACTCAAACACTCCTGAAAGATGTTCATCCAACCTCTGTTGAAAGGTCTCCAAAGATGGAGAGTCCACCATCTTCTGAAGCAGCACATATTCCACTGGAGTTGGAAGGGACCCTCAAAGGCCATCTAGTCCAACCCCATTCGGCTACGCAGGAATTCAAAACTCAAGCACTCCTGAAAGACGTCCATCCAACCTCTGTTGAAAGGCCTCCAAGGATCTAGCTTTATCTCTGCATCTCTTTCTACCTATATCTCTATTTGTCTATCTCCATCTGGCCTATATCCCCTCAAGGCAGCATCAGATCCCATCTGACCTTGGAAGCTAAGCAGGGTCAGCCCTGGTTAGACCTTGGATGGGAGACCGCCAATGAACCCCAGTTGCTGGAGGTTCTATTTCAGAGGAAGGAAATTGAAAATCATGTCTTGACATATGTCTATAGGAGATTTGAAGGCAAATAAATGCACAATATAGGACAGTGGCTGAAGACCCCCCAAGGCACCATCAGATCCCATCTGATCTTGGAAGCTAAGCAGGGTCAGCCTTGGTTACACCTTGGATGGGAGACCACCAATGAACCCCAGGTACTGGAGGCTCTATTTTGGAGGAAGGAACTTGCAAAACCAATTCTCTGTATTCCTTGCCTAAGAAAACTTTACAAAATTCATAAGGTCTCCATAAATTGGTGTCATGAAGGCACATAGGCCTAAATCTCCTGAATGCACCAGATCCCATCTGATCTTGTTTGCTAAGCAGGGCCATCCATAGATAGTCCTTGGATGGGAGACCACTAAGGAATCCCTGTTGCTGGAGGCTCTATTTCAGAGGAAGGAACTGGGAAAACCATCTCTAAGGAGGATTCCTTGCCTAAGAAAACCCTACAAAATTCATGGGGTCACCGTAAGTCAACAGGAGACTTGAAAGCACCAGGTCAAAGCTAAGCAAAGTTAGCTATGGTTAGGTCTTGGATGGGAGACCATCAATGAATGCCCAATACTGGAGGCTCCATTTCAGAGGAAGGAACTGGGAAAACCACCTCTGAGGAGGATTCCTGGCCTAAGAAAACCCTACAAAATTCATGGGGTCACTGTAAGTCAACAGGAGACTTGAAAGCACCAGGTCAAAGCTAAGCAGACTTAGCTATGGTTAGGACTTGGATGGGAGACCACCAATGAATGCCCAATGCTAGAGACTCCATTTCAGAGGAAGGAACTGGGAAAACCACCTCTGAGGAGGATTCCTGGCCTAAGAAAATCCTACAAAATTCATGGGGTCAACATAAGTCAACAGGAGACTTGAAAGCACCAGGTCAAAGCTAAGCAAAGTTAGCTATGGTTAGGTCTTGGATGGGAGACCATCAATGAATGCCCAGTCAGGAGGTTCCATTTCAGAGGAAGGAACTGGGAAAACCACCTCTGAGGAGGCTTCCTGGCCTAAGAAAACCCTACAAATTTCCAATTTCCAAGCGAGGCGGACAGAGTCCCAATCTAGGGAGTCAGCTTGCAAATATGGACTGCAGGATCCGTTTCCTGTCCGAGTTGCAATCCGATCACTATAAGCATCATCAATCCCAAGAGCAAGCCACCCTTTTCCAGCTAATGAGACAACGGCGGCGGAATTGTCGTTAATGAAAGATCTTAGGAAATTTCCAGCGTAGCAAAAAAATAACCTCATGGTGTATTTATGGGGAGGAGTGGAGAACTTAATTCTAATAAGCATGAAAATAATTGGTCATGCTTTTTGCTCATTATGGGAGCAATTACAACCTTATTTCAGTTCATAATCACTGAGTTGTCGCTCTTCGTTCCATGGCTTGTAGCTCTCCCGGTTGGAAGATACCTGGACACACAAACACACAAACACACACACACAACATATTAGGTGCACATCTTGCAACAACAGGTTGCCAATGGAAGGAACTAATACCTCTTTGACAACTCAACACACTCCCTGTGTGTGTGTGTCCCTGGAAATTAAGTAGATCAGCATGAAAAGCCAAGAGTTTCCAAGCTTGGAGTAAGGGGTTGGACTAGATGACCCTTGGAGGTCCCTTCTAACTCTATGACACCAAAGGTTTTTTGGAGGTTGCTCATTGGCAGACAGTGGGGACATCAAGTGAATCTCAGCCATGGGATCCTAGAGTTGTCCAACCCCATTCTGCCATGCAGGAATGGACAACCTAACCCAAACTCCACCTACAGTTGGAAGGGAAATCCAAGGGTCATCTAGTCCAACCCCATTCTGCCATGCAGGAATGGACAACCTAACCCAAACTCCACCTACAGTTGGAAGGGAACTCCAAGGGCCATCTAGTCCAACCCCATTCTGCCATGCAGGAATGGACAACCTAACCCAAACTCCACCTACAGTTGGAAGAGACCCCCAAGGGCCATCTAGTCCAACCCCATTCTGCCATGCAGGAATACCCAATCCAAGCATTCCCATTGGAAAAGCATAGAATCCTATAGTTGGAAGATACCCCAAGGGCCATCTAGTCCAACCCCCTTCTGCCATGTAGGAAGACCCAACCCAAGCATTCCCATTGGAAAAGCATAGAAGCCTAGAGTTGGAAGGGACCCCAAGGGACATCTAGTCCAACCCCATTCTGCCATGCAGGAAGACCTAATCCAAGCATTCCCATTGGAAAAGTATAGAATCCTATAGTTGGAAGATACCCCAAGGGACATCTAGTCCAACCCCTTTCTGTCATGTACGAAGACCCAATCCAAGCATTCCCATTGGAAAAGCATAGAAGCCTAGAGTCGGAAGAGACCCCAAAGGCCATCTAGTCCAACCCCCTTATGCCATGTAGGAAGACCCAATCCAAGCATTCCCATTGGAAAAACATAGAATCCTAGAGTCGGAAGGGACCCCAAGGGACATCTAGTCCAACCCCCTTCTGCCATGCAGGAAGACCCAATCCAAGCATTCCCATTGGAAAAGCATAGAATCCTAGAGTTGGAAGAGACCCCAAAGGCCATCTAGTCCAACCCCATTCTGCCATGCAGGAAGACACCATCAAAGAATTCATGATGGATGGATGTGTTCCCCAATTAATAATAATAACAATAAAATTTTATTTCTATCCCACCCCTCTGCAACGCAATTGGGGCGGCTTACACTATAAAAACTCCATAATTACATAAATACCCTAACCCACCCACCCCTTAAAACAATATTAAATTAGAAAGGATTAAAAACACACAACAATTAAAATTATTGTTATACACAACTCTAACCATTCCTTCTTTAACTCTTTTGCATCATTCTCGAAATATCTTATTTTCCTCCTTTTTTCCCTTCTGCAAGAAGCTATAAAGTCCCTCCAAAACACACTCGTGTGTGTGTGTGTGTGTGTATCTCCGTGTGTGGCAGACCTTACGAATTATCATCGGGGAATGAATTGCCTTGACAAAAATGTAATGTTTTGTGACACAGCGAAAAATATGCATTTCATATTCTCCAACAAAAGGGGAGGAAAAAAAAAATAAGGGAAAACGAGGGATGAAAAAAACAATGAAGGCAAATAGGAAATCATTGGAAATATTAAATTAAGCAGTGTAACAGCTGAGAATAATTTGGTTTTCTGCTCTGTTGCTTGTGATTTGGTACGGACGCCGGAGAAGAGGAGGCCTGGTCCCTGTTTATGGAAGGGAAGACATCAAATGCAACACACCACCAGTCTCACAACCCACAAACAAAAATAATGCGCACTGGCTCCAATGGTGCGTTGGGTGAGTTTTGAACTCCAAGGCATGGTGGAAGTCCCCCAAGCACAGCCTGAGCAACAACAGAGCAGAGATAATAGAACCAGAGCATCCCAAAATATCCCAAAATATTTGGGGGGTTTTTCCCCCATTATTTGAATCATAGAGTCGGAAGGGACCTCTAGGATCCATCTAGTCCAACCCCGAATTGACAACTAAAGCAACTCTGGGAGGTACCTATCCAACCTCTGTTGAAAGGCTTCCAAAGATGCCAACTTTTGAGGTAGTCCATATTCCACTAGAGATGGAAGGGTGCCTCCAAGGGTCATCTAGTCCAACCCCCTCCTGCCATGCAGGAAGACACAACTACAGCACTTTCAAAACACGGCCATCCAAGCTCTGTTTAAAGATGTCCAAAGATGGAGGCTTCACCACCCTCTAAGAAAGTCCATATTCCACTAGAGTTGGAAGGGGACCTCCAAGGGTCATCTAGTCCAACCCCCTCCTGCCATGCAGGAAGACACAACTACAGCACTTTCAAAACACGGCCATCCAAGCTCTGTTTAAAGATGTCCAAAGATGGAGGCTTCATCACCCTCTAAGAAAGTCCATATTCCACTAGAGTTGGAAGGGGACCTCCAAGGGTCATCTAGTCCAACCCACTCCTGCCATGCAGGAAGACACAACTACAGCACTTCCCAAACATGGCCATCCAAGTTCTGTTTAAAGATGTCCAAAGATGGAGGCTTCACCACCCTCTAAGAAAGTCCATATTCCACTAGAGTTGGAAGGGGACCTCCAAGGGACATCTAGTCCAACCCCCTCCTGCCATGCAAGAAGACACAACTACAGCACTTCCAAAAGATGGCCATCCAAGCTCTGTTTAAAGATGTCCAAAGATGGAGGCTTCACCACCCTCTAAGAAAGTCTATATTCCACTAGAGTTGGAAGGGGACCTCCAAGGGTCATCTAGTCCAACCCCTACTGCCATGCAGGAAGACACAACTACAACAACCTTGGGGATAATTTCTTGACTTTAGGAGTTGTTGGACCTCCTTGGAGGATGGTGGACTCTTCATCTTTGGAGGCCTCTAAGCAGAGTTTGGATGCATATCTCTTGGGAGTGATTCGATTGTGTATTCTTGGATGGTGGGGTTGGACTAGATGGCACTCAGGGTGCCCTTTCCACTCTGTGGTTCTATGAAAGGAACTTCTAGGTAAACATTAGCAAGAACTTGACTGTAAGAACTGTTCCAAGAGAGGACTATGGGTTGCCTTTGAGGGTGGTGGAATCTCCTTCTTTGAGGGTCTTTCAACAGAGTTCAGATGCATACCTCTCTGGCGTGGTTTAGTTTTGTGCTCTGGCATGGCTGGGGTTGGACTAGATGGCCCTTGGGGGTACCTTCCAAGCCTAGGACTCTATAACTGATGTAGAGAATGGAGCAAGCTGATCCAGAGAATAGGAGCGGATTCAAATGAGAAGAAAATGAGGTTCCACCTAAATATTAGGAAGAACTTTTGGAGTGTAAGAGGCGTTTCAGAGAAGAATATGGTCTGTCTTGGTGGTTGATGGACTCTCCATCATGGGAGGTCTTCAAACAGAGGTTGGGTAGACATCTTTCAAGTCATGCATGACAGGGGGTTGGACTAGATGACCCTGTTGGATCCCTTCCAACTCTAGTGGAATATGGACTGCCTTAAAGGGTGGTGAAGTCTCCTTCTTTGGGGGGGGGGTCTTTCAACATAGTCTGGATGGACATCTTTCAGCAGTACTTTGTGTATTCCTGCATGGTTGAAGGGGGTTGGACTAGATGACCCTTTGGAGTCCCTTCCAACTCTAGCAGAATATGCACTGACTCAAAGGCTGGTGGGCTCTCCTTCTTTGGAGGTCTTTCAACAGAAATTGAATGGGCTTCTTTGAGGAGTGTTTCAGGCGTGTATTCCTGCATGGTTGAAGGGGGTTGGACTAGATGACCCTTTGGAGTCCCTTCCAACTCTAGCAGAATATGCACTGACTCAAAGGCTGGTGGGCTCTCATTCTCTGGAGGTCTTTTCAACAGAGATTGGATTGGCTTCTTTGAGGAGTGTTTCAGGCGTGTATTCCTGCATGGTAGAAGGGGGTTGGACTAGATGACCCTTTGGGGTCCCTTCCAACTCTAGCAGAATATGCACTGATTCAAAGGCTGGTGGGCTCTCATTCTCTGGAGGTCTTTTCAATAGAGATTGGATGGGCTTCTTTGAGGAACATGGTAGAAGGGGTTGGACTAGATGACCCTTTGGAGTCCCTTCCAACTCTAGCAGAATATGCACTGACCCAAAGGGTGGAGGACTCTTCTTCTTTGGAGGTCTTTTCAACAGAGATTGGATGGGCTTCTTTGAGGAACATGGTAGAAGGGGGTTGGACTAGATGGCCCTTCCAACTCTGAGATTGCACTGGTATGGACAGGGTTAGACTAGATGATCTTTAGGAACCCATACCCAATCTACACTTCTACTGGTGAGTTCACAGCTGCTTTGAGACTTAAAATGGAGGGGATTTTTATTTTTATTTTTGAGATTTGTAGCTTAGCCTGAGGACACTGGCTCAGTGTGTGTGTGTGAGAGAGAGAGTGTGTTTGTGTGTTTTCTCTTTCTCCCAGAAATATTAGGCAGCCTCCATGCTGCTGTTTGTCACCTTATAAAGACATGCAATGGATTAATGATTCTGCAAAGCGCTAATTCTGGAACCGTGCAGGAGGGGGATGTCTATCGATCTTTGCTGACCTGGAGGGAAAGAGAAAATATACCCAATTATTTGCAAAAGGAAATGCTTTTTGGTATTTTTTTGCACCTGGGAAGGCAAGACTCAAAACCTACAGCTTTGCAAAGAAACTCCCCAGAAATGGCAAGGGGGTGTTGTGTAGCAGATGTTGTATGTGTGTGTGTGTCTATATGTGCCTTCAAATCACCTATGGACTTTCATGGAGAGAACCATCCTTCTCAGAGATGGTTTTGCCAGATCCTTCCTCTGAAATAGAGCCTCCAGCATCTTGGTGGTCTCCCATCCAAGTCCTAACCAGGGCTGACCCTGCTTAGCATCCAAGATCAGAAGGGATTTGGGTCCTTTGTGTGTGTGTGTATATGTTCCTTCAAACCTCCCGTTGACTTATGATGATCTCCATGGATCTCAGAGGGTTTTTCTTAGACCAGCTCCTTCCTCTGAAATGGAGTCTCTAGCACTGGGTATTTATTGGTGGTCTCCCATCCAAGTCCCAACCATAGCTAACTCTGCTTAGCTTTGACCTGGTGCTTTCAAGTCACCTGTTGACTTATGGTGACCTCATGAATTTCATAGGGTTTTCCTAGGCAAGGAATCCTCCTCAGAGGTGGTTTTGCCCGTTCCTTCCTCTGAAATGGAGCCTCCAGCAACTGGGATTCATTGGCGGTCTCCCATCCAAGTCCTAACCAGGGATGACCATGCTTAGCTTCCAAGGAATCCCCCTCAGAGTTGGTTTTGCCAGTTCCTTCCTCTGAAATAGAGCCTATAACAGCTGGGATTCATTGGTGGGTTCCCATCCAAGTCCTAACCAGGGATGACCCTGCTTAGCAACCAAGATCAGATGGGATCAGGTGCATTCAGGAGATTTAGGCCTATGTGCCTTCAAGTCACCAGTCAACTTATGAAGACCTCATGAATTTTGTAGGGTTTTCTTAGGCAAGGAATCCTCTGAGGAGGTTTTGCTAGTTCCTTCCTCTGAAAAATAGCCTCCAACACCTGGGATTCCTTACCGGGCTCCCATCCAAGTCCTAACCAGGCTTGACCATGCTTAGCTTTTAAGATCAGATGGGACAAGACAACCCTCAACAAGTGGTTATCTCTGGGAATAACAGCCCTAAAGGGAGAGAGGTTAGGAAAGAAAGAATGAATGAATGAATGAATGAATGAAAAGAGAGAGAGAAATTGAGGGGGAAAGAGAGAGAGATCAAGAGAGTTGGCAAAGAAAGAATGAATGAAAGAAAGAAAGAAAAGAGAGAAATTGGGGGGGGGAAGATATATAGAGAGGTTGGGAATGAATGAATGAATGAATGAATGGCAGAAAGGAAGGAAGGAAAAAGAAGGAAAGAAAGAAAGATTGAGGGGGAAAGAAATAGAGAAGGAGGGATAAGAAAGAAAGAAAGAAAGAAAGAAAGAAAGAAAGAAAGAAAGAAAGAGAAAAAAGATATATAGAGGGGAGTTGGAAAAGAAAGAATGAATAAAAGAAAGAAAGAGGAAGGAAGGAAGGAGAAGGAAAGAAGAAAAGAAAGAGAGAGGTTGGGAATGAATGGATGGATGGCAGAAAGGAAGGAAGGAAAAAGAAGGAAAGAAAGAAAGATTGAGGGGGAAAGAAATAGAGAAGGAGGGATGGGAAAGAAAGAAAGAAAGAAAGAAAGAAAGAAAGAAAGAAAGAAAGAAAGAGAAAAAAGATATATAGAGGGGAGTTGGAAAAGAAAGAATGAATAAAAGAAAGAAAGAGGAAGGAAGGAAGGAGAAGGAAAGAAGAAAAGAAAGAGAGAGGTTGGGAATGAATGGATGGATGGCAGAAAGGAAGGAAGGAAAAAGAAGGAAAGAAAGAAAGATTGAGGGGGAAAGAAATAGAGAAGGAGGGATGGGAAAGAAAGAAAGAAAGAAAGAAAGAAAGAAAGAAAGAAAGAAAGAAAGAGAAAAAAGATATATAGAGGGGAGTTGGAAAAGAAAGAATGAATAAAAGAAAGAAAGAGGAAGGAAGGAAGGAGAAGGAAAGAAGAAAAGAAAGAGAGAGGTTGGGAATGAATGGATGGATGGATGACAGAAAGAAAGAGGAAGGAAGGAAGGAAAGAAAGAGGAAAGAAAGAGAGGGGGGATTGGGAATGAAAGAAAGAAAGAAAGAAAGAAAGAAAGAAAGAAAGAGGAAGGAAGGAAGGAAAGAAGGAAGGAAGGAAGGAAGGAAGGAGAAAAGAAAGAGAGATTGAGGAAAAAAGAAAGAGAAAGAGGTTGGGAAAGAAAGAATGAATGAAAGACATGAAGGAAGGAAGGAAGGAAAAAGAAGGAAAGAAAGAGAGAGAAGAATGAAAGAGGGGGAAGGAAGGAAAGGAAAGAGAGATGGAGGGAGGGAAAAGATGGAAGAAAGAAGAGAAGAAGGAAAGAAGGAAAGTGTGTGAGAGAGAGACAGATAGAGATTCAGAAAGAAAGAAAAAGTGTAGGAAGGAAGGGACTGAGAGAGACAGAAAGAGGGGGAAGGAAGGAGGGAGAGGAAATAGGAAGTAGAATAGAAAGTAAAATAGAAAGTAGAAAAATAGAAAATAGAGAAAGAAAGAAAGAAAGAAAGAAAGAAAGAAAGAAAGAGAAAAGGAAGAAGGAAGAAAAGAGAGAGAGATTCAGGAAGGAAGGAAGGAAGCGAGAGAGGGAGGGGGGAAGGAAGAAAGTTGACAGGCAACTTGAAGGCAGACACACACACACACACACACACACACACAATTAGCACAGGGCCTAAATACCCTAAAGTCACCATCAGGTCCCACCTGATCTTGGAAGCTAAGCAGGGTCAGCCCTGGATAGGACTTGGATGGGAGACCACCAATGACCACCAAGTGCTGGAGGCTCTATTTCAGAGGAAGGAACTGGCAAAACCACCTGTGAGGATTCCTTGGAAGTTAAGCATGGTCAGCCCTGGTTAGGACTTGGATGGGAGACCACCAATGACCACCTGATCTTGGAAGCTAAGCAGGGTCAGCCCTGGATAGGACTTGGATGGGAGACCACCAATGACCACCAAGTGCTGGAGGCTCTATTTCGGAGGAAGGAACTGGCAAAACCACCTCTGAGGAGGATTCCTGGCCTAAGAAAACCCTAACAAATCCACGGGGTCGCCACGTATAGACTATATATATAGGCACATATAGATGCACAGAGAGAAAGCACTCACTGCTGGGAAATTTTCGACTATTTCCAGCAGAGAGCTCCACTAACAACTTTTGCATCCTAGCATTTGAGGTTTTGGTTGTTGAGGAGGGGATTCCTGCAAAGAAATATGTTGTTTTAAAAAAAATAAAAAAAATAATAATAATAATAAAAAGAGGTATGCAGCTCTTCTGGAAAACATCTGACCGAATAGGAAAATCCCGGTCATTGGGAGGGAAGGCGGGAGAGTTGAAGGGACGGATCCTGCCAAGCTAGCAAGTGTTGAAATACCACCAGCTGTTTGCAAGACGCAGAGTAAACATGTCTGGAAAATGCCTGTTTGTTAAAAAATAAATACATTTAAGAAGCGGCTGCAAGGGTTTCCTCCTCTCGGCAACTCTATCCAGACATATTGGGAGCCTGTGTGGAAAACCTGGTAGAACGGATGGACGTCATTTTCAGACATGGTGGAAAGAAAGAGAGAGACTCGTCTGGACTCCACTGAGGTCATTCAGACAATCCTCCCTTGCAGAAAATAGGAATAAATGAGCTACCAGATGTTGCGGTCAACATCAAGTCAACCCATGGCAACCCCAAGGATGAGAGACCTCCAAGTCACTCCTTCTTCAACAGCCCTGCTCAGGTCTTGCAAGCTCATGTTCATGGCTTCCTTGGAGGAGTCCATCCATCTGAATTGGGGTCTTCCTCTTAGTCCTACACTCTTCCACCTTCTCAAGCATGGTTGTCTTTTCTAGTAAGTCCTATCTTCTCATGATACGTCCAAAGTATGACAGCCTCAGTTGAGTCATCTTGGCTTCTAGGGAGAGTTTAGGCTTGGTTTGCTCTCTTGTTCCTGTTCTATGTCATCAAGTTGACTTTGACTTATGGTGACCCCATGGATGAAAGACCTCCAGGTCCACCTCTCCTCAACAGCTCTGCTCAGGTCTTGCACACTCATGTCCATGGCTTCCTTGGTGGAGTCCATCCATCTGAATTGGGGTCTTCCTCTTAGTCCTACACTCTTCCACCTTCCCAACCATGGTTGTCTTTTCTACGGAGTCTTGTCTTCCCATGATATGGCCAAAGTATGACAGCCTCAGTTGAGTCATCTTGGCTTCTAGGGAGAGTTTGAGCTTGGTTTGCTCTCTTGTTCCTGTTCTATGCCATCAAGTCAACTTCAACCCATGGTGACCCCATGAATGAGAGACCTCCAAGTCCTCCTCTCCTCAACAGCCCTGCTCAGGTCTTGCAGACTCATGTCCATGGCTTCCTTGGTGGAGCCCATCCATCTGAATTGGGGTCTTCTTCTTTTCCTACCACCTTCTACCTTCCCAAGTATGGTTGTGTTTTCTAGGGAGTCTTGTCTTCCCATGATATGGCCAAAGTACGACAGCCACAGTTGAGTCATCTTGGCTTCTAGAGAGAGGTTGGGCTTGAGTTGCTCTCTTGTTCTTCTTCTATGCCATCAAGTCAACTTCAGCCCTTGGCAACCCCATGAATGAAAGACCTCCAAGTCACATCTCCTCAACAACTCTGCTCAGGTCTTGCACACTCATGTCCATGGCTTCCTTGGTGGAGTCCATCCATCTTAATTGGGGTCTTCCTCTTATTCCTACACTCTTCCACCTTCTCAAGCATGGTTGTCTTTTCTAGTGAGTCCTGTCTTCTCATGATATGGCCAAATATGACAGCCTCAGTTGAGTCATTTTGGCTTCCAGGTGGAGTTTGGAGTCCATTTGCTCTCTTGCTCCTGTTCTATGTCATCAAGTCAACTTTGACCCATGGTAACCCCATGAATGAGAGACCTCCAAGTCACCTTGTCATCCACTCAGGCCTTCCAGACTCATGTCCATGGCTTCCTTGGTGGAGTCCATCCATCTGAATTGCGGTCTTCCTCTTATTCCCACGCCCTTCTACCATCCCAAGCATAGTTGTCTTTTCTATTGAGTCATGTCTTCTCATGATACGTCCAAAGTATGACAGCCTCAGTTGAGTCTTCTTGGCTTCTAGGGAGCGTTCAGCCTTGATTTGTTCTTGGACCCATTGACTGGTCTTTTTTAGCCATCCTCAGTATCTACAGAACTCTTCTCCATCATCACATTTCCAAGGAGTTGGTTGCCTTCCTACCAGTTTTCTTCACCATCCAACTTTCACAACCATATGTAGAAATTAGAAATGGATGACCCTGAATTTTGTTTTCAATGACATATCTGGACACTTGAAGCTCTTGCCTCATTCCTTCATAGCTGTTTTTCCAATTTTTCTTCTGGTTTCTTGACTGCACTCTCTGTTCCGATTAAGGACTGAGCCAATGGGTGCAAAATCTTGAACTATTTCAATGTCTCCATTGTGTACTTTGAAGTTATGTAAATCATCTGCAGTCACTAATTTTGCTTGCTTAATGTTCAACGGTAGACCTGCCTTTGCACTTTCTGCCTTGACTTTCTTCACTCCTCCTTCCAAATCCTTGCAATTTTGCACAATGTAGTGCCATGACTTGAGTGTTGGTCTGAAATTCTGGAGAGCAGGGTTCGAATCCGCTCTGCTCAGCCATGGAAACCCTCATGGTGACCTTGGGCAAGTCACACTGTCTCAGCTTCAGAGGAAGGCAAAGAGAAAAGATGCCTGAACAAATCTTGCAAAGAAAACCCCGGGAAAGGTTTGCCATAGTTTGGAAATGATTCTCTTTCATGGCAACGCATTCTCCGTGAGTTTCCTCCCCCAGAGACCTGTCAACCCTACTCAGAGGCCAGCTGCTCCACACCAAATCTGGATCAAAGTCCTCCACCCAAGTAAATCCAGGTCTTTCTGTCTCTTTCTCCAGAACTTGGCTGAGAGATCGGAGCAAAGACTTGGAAAACATTCTCCACTGATTGGAAGCAGATGCATCCCGGAGAGTTGAGATAGAAAAACAGAGTTTCTCTACTTTTCCATGGGATTTGCAAGGCAGCCTTGCAATCTTAAAGAGGCCAGAGGGCAACCCTAAATTGCAAACACACACACACACACACACACACTTATGTTAAAGGGATAGTCACATACACACACACCCAAAAAGTGTGCAGAAATTTGGGGTGCAAATAATGTCCAAAAATGTTCCCCAAAATGTTTTTTTGAAAATATACCAGAAGACTCTGAAGAAGATAACTTTAGTCTGAGCAGAAATTTTGTACTTTAGGACTCATTATGGGCAAAACTATTACTATTATCTGTGCAAAATTCACTTTTATAATAACAATAATCATGTTTTATTTATATCCCACCTCTCCCATGAGGATCAGAGCAGCAAGCCACAAGTGAACCTTGCACAGATTTCAGAGCAGAAAGTAAATTTTTTGCATAGAAATGTATTGAAAGTAATGTGTCCCATGCAGAAAATGCTGTTTTGTACATCATTTTTTTAAAAAAAATCCACACATGTGAATTTTGCATCTAATAAATGACAAACTATGAAAAGCCATCAATCATTCAAAGACTTTGGGATACCAGTTGGCCAAAAAACAAACAGAAACACTTGCTAAATCTTTAAAGAACGAAATTAGCAAAGTAGTATGTTGCTAACAAAGATGTTAAGATATCTTCTGTTTAAAATTTTATTTTCTGTGCTGACAACATGGTGCATCCCGTGTAGAAAAATGCTGCTTTATGCACAAAACAACCACAATATAATTTTTTTGCATAGAATGATTTTCTAACTATGAACAGTCTTTGAAAACTGCACCAGTCTTGAAATTTTCCTTGCAGAGGGAAGAAAATGGCTACTGCTTCTTTCAAGACTGCAATTAGCAAAAGATGACTTTCTGCAACCAGACTTGTTTATCTCGGATTGGCCTTTTTAGGCATCAGCATGCTTGCAGAAAGCGCGGGATGAGTCCTTCCTGAATCTTTGTTTGGGAAGAAAAGCCAGAGAGGGAGAGAGAGAGAGAGAGAGATCACTAGTAAAGTTTCTGTGCAGAAATTTTATTTTTTACACTGAAAAGGCTGTGTTCCAGTGTTTTGTACACACATGTGAATTTTTTGCATGGAATAAAAGACAGTCTTCAAAAGCTGCATCATTTTTGACGTCTTTCTTGCAGAGGGAAGAAAATTGCTAAGATGACTCGCCGCTGCTTTCGAGAATGATTTTTTAAAATATATTTTTTATTAATGCTTCAAAAGGATTCACAATTTCTAGTTACATTTACAATGAAATTTTTGCAAAGAATTAAACCCGCCATTCCCAGTCCATTTGCAGATCTGAACTTTAGCTTTCGAGAATGAAATTTTCGAGAATGAAATTTTTGCAAAGAATTAAACCCGCCATTTTCAGTCCGTTTGCAAATCTAAACTTTAGCTTTTGTGAATGAAATTTTTGCAAAGAATTAAACCTGCCATTCCCAGTCCGTTTGCATATCTGAAGTTTAGCTTTCGAGAATGAAATTTTCGAGAATGAAATTTTTGCAAAGAATTAAACCCGCCGTTTCCAGTCCGTTTGCATATCTGAACTTTAGCTTTCGTGAATGAAATTTTTGCAAAGAATTAAACCTGCCATTCCCAGTCCGTTTGAATATCTTAACTTTAGCTTTTGAGAATGAAATTTTTGCAAAGAATTAAACTCGTCATTCCCAGTCTGTTTGCATATCTGAACTTTAGCTTTCGAGAATGAAATTTTTGCAAAGAATTAAACCTGCCATTCCCAGTCCGTTTGAATATCTTAACTTTAGCTTTTGAGAATGAAATTTTTGCAAAGAATTAAACTCGTCATTCCCAGTCTGTTTGCATATCTGAACTTTAGCTTTCGAGAATGAAATTTTTGCAAAGAATTAAACCCACCATTCCCAGTCCATTTGCAGATCTGAACTTTAGCTTTCGAGAATGAAATTTTCGAGAATGAAATTTTTGCAAAGAATTAAACCCGCCATTTTCAGTCCGTTTGCAAATCTAAACTTTAGCTTTTGTGAATGAAATTTTTGCAAAGAATTAAACCTGCCATTCCCAGTCCGTTTGCATATCTGAAGTTTAGCTTTCGAGAATGAAATTTTCGAGAATGAAATTTTTGCAAAGAATTAAACCCGCCGTTTCCAGTCCGTTTGCATATCTGAACTTTAGCTTTCGTGAATGAAATTTTTGCAAAGAATTAAACCTGCCATTCCCAGTCCGTTTGAATATCTTAACTTTAGCTTTTGTGAATGAAATTTTTGCAAAGAATTAAACCTGCCATTCCCAGTCCGTTTGCATATCTGAACTTTAACTTTCGAGAATGAAATTTTTGCAAAGCTCCCTGTCTCTTTGCAGATCCGAACTTTAGGCCTGAAGGCTTTGGAGTGACTTTCTGCTGGTTGCAAAGAATTGCATGGCCAGAGGGGAGAATTATTATACAGCCTGCCCACCCAAAAAGTATGCAGAGAGCAATGCATTCACCCCTGAACAAAGAAAGAGCATTCACACAACCTCTGAAAAAGAAAAGGATCTCCAGCATCAAGGGAGCCTGTGGAATAATTCATGTCCTTCCTCTCCAGTTCGGCTTCAGCTCTCCATCCCCTCCACCGCCCCCCATCCCTGTAACTAGTCCAACCTCTTTAAAAAATCTCAGACAGCCCATAGAGGTCTCTGGTGATTCAACAGACTGGAATGTGGGAGAGTTCTGGCATTACTTGACTGGGAGTTGGGGGGCAAGGGGGGGCAGAGCATCTTTTAATTCCCAAGCTGTGATGAATGGGACATGCTCTTGAATAGAGGGGAGGGGGCAGGAAAGGAAGGGGAGGGGGTCTCTCTGCATCCCTCCATCTTCCATCTCCCACTCCTCACTCCCTCCTCCTTCTCCTCCTCCATGCAATTATTCCCGGGGAAGAAGGATGTCAAGTGTGGTGCTCAGAGAGGCCTCGTTGAGCATGCAAACACTTTGTGATTAAGTGAGGCTTACTTAATTAAGTACTTTGTAATGACTCTTAAAATGAAAGTGGGAAGAAGAGAGAGAGAGGAGTAGAAGGTTGGGTTAGTAGGGCCTGTAACTGGAAGGTTTATGGTGATACCACCAGGCAATTGGGAGTGTGGTGGTGGGGAGAGGCCAGGGGGGGGGTCACACAGAGGCAGAAGATGCAGAGAGTGAGAAGCAATGGGATCCTTGCAATGGGAAGTCATTGAACCCCAGAATGAGTCACGTTTGAGCCCCGGAATGGGAGGCAAAGGGCCTCCAGAATAGGAAGTGATAGATCCCCAGAACCGGAAGTCATGGAGCGTGGGTGAAGATGCCATGGGCCACCAGAACAGGAAGCAATAGGACCTCAGAAGAGGAAGCCATGGCGCATGGGTGAAGATGCCATGGGCCACCAGAACAAGAAGCAATGAACCACCAGAGCAGGACACAATGGAGCATGGATGAAGATGCCATGGGCCACCAGAACAAGAAGCAATAGGACCTCAGATTTGGAAGCCATGGCGCATGGGTGAAGATGCCATGGGCCACCAGAACAGGAAGCAATAGGACCTCAGAAGAGGAAGCCATGGCACATGGGTGAAGATGCCATGGGCCACCAGAACAAGAAGCAATAGGACCTCAGATTTGGAAGCCATGGTGCATGGGTGAAGATGCCATGGACCACCAGAACAGGAAGCAATAGGACCTCAGAATGGGAAGCCATGGCGCATGGGTGAAGATGCCATGGACCACCAGAACAGGAAGCAATGAACCACCAGAGCAGGACACAATGGAGCATGGATGAAGATGCCATGGGCCACCAGAACAGGAGGCAATAGGACCTCAGAAGAGGAAGCCATGGCGCATGGGTGAAGATGCCATGGGCCACCAGAACGGGAAGCAATGGGACCTCATAATGGGAAGCCATGGAGCATGGGTGAAGATGCCATGGACCACCAGAACAGGAAGCAATGAACCACCAGAGCAGGACACAATGGAGCATGGATGAAGATGCCATGGGCCACCAGAACAGGAAGCAATAGGACTTCAGAACAGGAAGCCATGGCACATGGGTGAAGATGCCATGGGCCACCAGAACAAGAAGCAATGAGCCACCAGAACAGGACACTATGGAGCATGGGTGATGATGTCATGGGCCACCAGAACAGGAAGCAATAGGACCTCAGAAGAGGAAGCCATGGAACATGGGTGAAGATGCCATGGGCCACCAGAACAAGAAGCAATGAGCCACCAGAACAGGACACTATGGAGCATGGGTGATGATGTCATGGGCCACCAGAACAGGAAGCAATAGGACCTCAGAATGGGAAGCCATGGAACATGGGTGAAGATGCCATGGGCCACCAGAACAGGAAGCAATAGGACCTCAGAAGAGGAAGCCATGGAACATGGGTGAAGATGCCATGGGCCACCAGAACGGGAAGCAATAGGACCTCAGAATGGGAAGCCATGGAACATGGGTGAAGATGCCATGGGCCACCAGAACGAGAAGCAATGAACCACCAGAACAGGACACTATGGAGCATGGGTGAAGATGCCATGGGCCACCAGAACAAGAAGCAATGAACCACCAGAACAGGACACTATGGAGCATGGGTGAAGATGCCATGGGCCACCAGAACAAGAAGCAATGAACCACCAGAACAGGACACTATGGAGCATGGGTGAAGATGCCATGGACCACCAGGGCAGGAAGCAATAGGACCTCAGAACAGGAAGCCATGGAACATGGGTGAAGATGCCATGGGCCACCAGAACGGGAAGCAATAGGACCTCAGAAGAGGAAGCCATGGAACATGGGTGAAGATGCCATGGGCCACCAGAACAGGAAGCAATAGGACCTCAGAAGAGGAAGCCATGGAACATGGGTGAAGATGCCATGGGCCACCAGAACAGGAAGCAATAGGACCTCAGAATGGGAAGCCATGGAGCATGGATGAAGATGCCATGGGACTGCTAGAATGGGAAGCAATGAACCACCAGTACATGACACAATGGAGAATGGGTGAAGATGTAATGGACCACAAGAACAGGAAGCAATAGAACTCAGAACAGGAAGCAATGGACCACAAGAACAGGAAGCAATAGAACTCAGAACAGGAAGCAATGGAACACAAGAACAGGAAGCAATAGAACTCAGAACAGGAAGCAATGGACCACAAGAACAGGAAGCAATAGAACTCAGAACAGGAAGCAATGGACCACTAGAACAGGAGTCAGTGAAGTCCATAATTTATTTTGTTTTTAATGTCTTCTTCTTCTTCCTCAATGCAATTTTTCCCCACAGGTCCATAACATTGTTTTTTAATTTCTTCTTCTTTGCAATTTTTTTTTGAGGGTCCATAATTTATTTTGCTTTTAATTTCTTCTTTTTCTTCTTCTTCTTAATTGCAATTTTTTGATGGTCCATAATTTATTTTGCTTTTTTTTTTTAATGGCTTCTTTTGCAATTCTCGGCATTATTGCTACTACTCCTAGTACTTTTGTAGGACTAGAATTGCAGTGATGTGTCTGAAATTTCCAACATCACTGAAAGAGGAGAAGATGGGTTGGTTGGGGGGGGGAGAAAGAGGGGGAGGACTGGCCTGACAGGCCCTCAAATGCACACACACACACACACACACACAAACACACACACAATCTCCCCAGCCTGGGCTGCATTATTCACCATGGCAACCGCCCGTCAACATGCCCTGGGAAGAGCAACATGTTTGGAAAACAAGATGAGAGGTCCCTCTGCTCTGGCTGTCTGAAGCTGAGGCCTCCCCTCCTTCCTCCTCCTCACGGCTGACACACACACACACACACACACACACTGTGATATGGAGGGGAGGCAGAATGCACTCACACAAATGCACACACACACACACTTGCACACACCTTTCAAGAGCATGACAGGTCTTCAGGATGATTAAACAGCCTCCTCCTTACTTACTTACTAGTAGTACTTAGTACTTACTAGTAGTGACTCTATGACAGTGTTTCCAGTTGAGGTTTCCTTCCTCCTCCTCCTCCCTCTTCTTCCTTCTCTTCTTCTTCATCTTCCCCTTCTTTTTCCTATTTCCATCTCCATCTCCTTCCCTTCTTCCTCTTCCTCCTTCTCCTCTACTCTTTCCCCTTCTTGTTTCCTTTCTTCCTCCTCCTCCTCTTCTTCCTCCTCCTCCACTCTTTCCCCTTCCTTTCCTCTCCTGCTTCTTCTCCTCCACTTCTTCCTCTTCCGCTTTCTCCTCCACTCTTTCCCCTTCCATTTCCCTTCCTCCTCTTCTTCCTCTTCCTCCTTCTCCTCTTCCCCTCTTCATCCATCTCCTCCACTTCTTCCTCTTCTTCCTCCTCCTCCACTCTTTCCCCTTCCTTTCATCTCCTGCTCCTTGTCCTCTTTCTTCTTCTTCCTCCTCCTCCTTCTCTTCCTCCTCCTCTTCCTCTATCTTCTTCTTCCATCTCCTCTTTCTTCTTTTTCCTCCTCCTCTTGCTCCATCTCTTCCTCTTCTTCCTCTTCTTCCTTCTTCTCTACTCTTTCCCCTTCTCGCTCCCCTTCATCCATCTCCTCCACTTCTTCCTCTTCCTCCTCTTCCTCCACTCTTCCCCTTCCTTTCCTCCTTCTTCCTCTTCCTCTTCCTTCTTCCTCTTCCTCTCTTCATCCATCTCTTCCACTTCTTCCTCTTCATCCATCTCCTCCACTTCTTCCTCTTCCTCCATTTCCTCCACTCTTTCCTCTTCCTTTCCTCCTTCTTCCTCTTCCTTCTTCCTCTTCCTCTCTTCATCCATCTCTTCCACTTCTTCTTCCTTCTTCTCCACCCTTTCCCCTTCTCCCTCCCCTTCTTCCTCTTCCCCTCTTCATCCATCTCCTCCACTTCTTCCTCTTCCTCCTTCTCCTCCACTCTTTCCCTTCCTGCTCCTTCTCCTCTTTCCTCTTCTTCTTCTTCCTCCTCTTCCTCTTCCTCCTCTTCCCCTCTTCATCCATCTCCTCCACTTCCTCCTCTTCCTCCACTCTTTCCCCTTCCTTTCCTCCTTCTTCCTCTTCCTCTCTTCATCCATCTCCTCCACTTCCTCCTCTTCCTCCACTCTTTCCCCTTCCTTTCCTCCTTCTTCCTCTTCCTCTCTTCATCCATCCCCTCCACTTCTTCCTCTTCCTCCTTCTCCTCCACTCTTTCCTCTTCCTGCTCCTTCTCCTCTTTCCTCTTCCTCCTCCTCCTCTTCCTCTTCCTCTACCATCTTCTCTGCAGGTTTTTGAAGGAAGCCATAAATCTGATTATTTCTGCAGAGCTTCCATTCCCTCTCCTCTTCTGATGGGACGTCTTCCCCTCCAGCAAAGGAACCCCAGCGGCTGACCTGTTAATCAAATCCAGTTCGGACTGAAGGACGCAGAGGCTGGTGGGATGAGAAAGAGAGTCTTTGGGAGTGGGGAAGTCCTGGAGCTCTTGACCATATAAATCCCCAAAGGAGACCTTGAGATCATGTCCCCAAAAGGACTGGAAAATGAAGCCCACCGAGGTCTCCATGCCAACAGCAAGGATTATGATAACGATCATTATTAAAATCCATCTCTACTTATTTTACAAATTGCATGGTAACCAGTTACTCAGCTAAACAACCTGCATTTTAATTAATTGATTATTGATAATCTGCTCGCTCAGCAAATCTGCTTCGTTAAAGCCATCGTTCCTTGTTCAACGCTTTGTAACCCAATTAGTGGGCTAAATAATCTGCAGCTTAATTAATTATTTATAACTTACGCAAATCTACATTATTAAAGCCATCCTTCCTTATCTAACAAATGAACTTTTGCAACCTGTTAGAGAACGGAATATTCTGCCATTTAATCAATTATTTATAATCAGTTAACTAAACAAATCTGCCTTATTATAGTTATCTTTGTTTTATTTAACAAATTACTTTGCAGCCAATTAGTGAACTAAGTACTGTATTCTGTGGTTAAAAAGAAAACTCTGAATGATTATAATCCATGTTGCCTATTCCCTGAATTACTCTGTAACTAAAGAACCTGCTGTTTAATTAATTATTTGTAATTTGTTACAAATTTGTTACAAATACACTACAACCTCCATATCTGCCGGGGATACATTCTTGGACTTCCCATGAAAATGTGAAATTGTGAATAATGGCAAACCCAGTTGAAATGAATAACTTCTGGTCAAAGCATACCTTAGAGTCATGCTAGAGGATCTAGAGATTCCTAGAGAGACAACCTCTCTAGGCATTTTTAGGTCCTCCAACACAACTCTATGGTCAAATTCCATTGGAATTGCACTGGAAGACCTAAAAAAATGCTACCAGTATTACACCTTGATTGGGGTTGGTTAATTGTAGATCTTACCATGATTTCTGTGCTCAAAATTCTATTGCAAGGCCCAGGAGTAGTGTGACAAGGTACTGTTTTGGAACACAACTCCCATGGTCCTGCAACCAGCATGGGCTGCAACTCCCATTGTCCTGCAACCAGCATGGCCAGTCCAAAAAGAAATTGTTCAGGGATTGTTTAGCCTGGAGAATAGAAGGTGAAGAGGGGAACATGATTGCCATGTTTGGAGGCATGTCCTACTGAGGATGGAGCAAGCTTGTTCTCTGCTGCTCTGAGACTAGGACATGGAGCAATGGGTTCAAACTACAGGAAAAGAGATTCCACCTAAACATTATTAGGAAGAACTTCCTGTTCAAAAGTGGAAAACACTGCCCAAGAGTGTGGTGGAGGCTCCTTCTTTGGAGGTTTTGAAACAGAGGCTGGATGGCCATTGGTTGGAAGGGCTTTGATTGTGTATTCCTGCATGGCAGAATGGGGTTGGACTGGATGACCCTTGAAGGTCCCTTCCAACTTTAGGATTCTATGGAATGCATTGTCTGTGAGTGTGGTGGTATCTCCTTCTTTGAAGGCTTTTAAACAGAGGTTGGATGGCCATCTGTCAGGAGGGCTTTGATTGTGTCTTCCTGCATGGTAGAAC
This sequence comes from Gambelia wislizenii, assembly GCA_030847615.1. Taxonomy (NCBI): domain Eukaryota; kingdom Metazoa; phylum Chordata; class Lepidosauria; order Squamata; family Crotaphytidae; genus Gambelia; species Gambelia wislizenii. The sequence continues at coordinate 525,402 of JAUMIR010000013.1, read as the reverse complement.
GGGGTTGGACTGGATGGCCTTTGGGGATCCCTTCCAACTCTAGTGAAACATGGTCTGCCTTAGCAAGTGCCATCTTTGGAGGTCTTTGAACAGAAAGTCTGGATGGGCATCTTTCAAGAGTGCTTGAGTTATGTATTCTTGCGTGTCAGCAGGCTTGAATATATGGCCCCTGGGGGTCCCATCCAATACTACAATTCCAACTTTTTCCAAGAGCTTGCTTAGGTTTGGAAGAAACTGTAAAATTTTCCACCCATTTTCCAGGTAAGATGACCAGAGGCTTTTTTTTCCCCCTCCTCTTCCTGATGATGTGGCATAACCTCTTTTTTAAAAATGTGGATCTCTTACCCCAGTGCCAGGAAAGGGGTCAGACTTGTTGACCTTTGGGGCTCCCAGCTCTATGAGACTTAGAAGCAAAACAGCTTTTCCCTGCCAGCAAATTCTATGATCCCATCCCGCCCAGCAACCTGAAACACTTGGCTGATACTCCTTCGCTTGACACACTGCAGTCCTCCAGGGGGAAAAAAGGAGAGATTTGGGTTGTTTATTTTCCAAAAGTGATTCACTCTTGGAAAGCAAGAGGCAGAGAGAGGGAAGAAAAGGAGGGAAGGAATTAAAAAACATGGCCGAGGTTTAGAGTTACAGGAGAGGAGGAAAAGGCCCAAGAGGACGGGGCAACCTAAGTCAGGAGAAATGTGGGACAAAATTCAGGAAAAGTATTCAGGGGTAGCCGGCCGTGTCGGCTGTGTGGTGAAATTTCACCGATCTTTGCTTAAGAAAGCAGCACTTTGCTTTGCACAAGACAGGGACAGTGAGATCTCAAGGGAAGTGACTTTTCTGTGGCTAACAGACTTTAAATTTTATCACCTGTCTTTTATTGCTAAAGTTGGAAGGGATCTCCAAATGCTATCCAGTCCAACCCCCTTCTGCCCTGTAGGAAAACACCATCAAAGCACTCGTGACAGATGAGAGCTTGTGCAACAAAAAAGCCATCTTTGTGCAACTTCCTGGGAAAGCACAACCACTCGTGCAAAAGTTAAGGTGGTGTAAAAGCACTTGTGTATTTCTGGTTAGCATAGTGCCGCTGTGCAGCATCCTAAGAAAGCAAAATCACTTGTGCAAAAGCTAAGCTGGTATAAGAGCAGTAGTGCATTCCTGCTTAGCATGGTTCTGTCGTGAAACATCCTAAGAAAGCATGACTACTCGTGCAAAAGTTAAGCTGGTGTAAGAGCAGTAGTGCATCCCTGCTTAGCAAGGTTCTGTCATGCAACATCCTAAGAAAGCATGCCCACTTGTGCAAAAGTTAAGCTGGTGTAAAAGCACTTGTTCATTTCTGGTTAGCATAGTGCTGCTGTGCAGCATCCTAAAAAAGCACATCCATTCATGCAAAAGTTAAGCTGGTTAAACCTCTGTAAGAGCACTAGTGCATCCCTGGTTAGCATAGTGTTGTTGTGCAACATCCTAAGAATGCACAACCACCCATGCAAAAGTTAAGCTGGTGTAAGAGCACTAGTACATTCCCAGTTAGCATAGTGCTATCATGCCACAGCCTAAGAAAGCACAATTGCTTGTGCAAAAGTTAAGCTGGTGTAAGAGCAGTAGTGCATTCTCGGTTAGCACAGTGCTGTAGTGCAGCATCCTAAGAAAGCACAATCACTTGTGCAAAAGTTAAGCTGGTGAAGAGCAGTAGTGCATTCCTGCTTAGCATGGTTCTGTCATGCAACATCCTAAGAAAGCATGACCACTCGTGCAAAAATTAAGCTGGTGTAAAAACACTAGTGCATCCCTACTTAGCATAGGGCTGTCATGCAACATCCTAAGAAAGCACAAGCGCTCATGCAAAAGCTAAGCTGGTGTAAGAGCAGTAGTTCATTCCTGGTTAGGATAGTGCTGTAGTGCAACATCCTTAAAAAGCACAAGTACTTGTGCATACAAAAGCTAAGCTGCTGTAAGACCACTAGTGCATCCCTGGTTAGCATAGTGCTGTCGTGCAATGTCCTAAGAAAGCACAACCACTTGAATGAAAGTTACGCTGGTGTAAAAGCACTAGTGCATCCCTGGTTAGCATAGCAACATCCTAAGAAAGCACCATCATTTGTGCAACATTGAAGTTGGTATAATAACTCTGAAAATCACAACCACCTGCTTTGTGGTTTTTATGGTCTGTACATCCTGATCTCTAAAGCTTTGTGTTCACACACACACACACACACACGTGTCTCACACACACCACAAATTAAACCCCACCCGCCTTTTCTTCTAGATGAAGGACTTCCTGGCAGCTCTGCAAAGAAATCTTTTCCAATTTGTCAACGCTGCCCTGTTGGGTTGCGGTGGTGTTGAGAACGTGGTTAAGTGGTTGTCGAACAACATGGCAGCCAGCACCCCAAACCCCGGGTGGCAATTAATCCTTTCCTTCTCCTTCCATCCCTTTTTTATTTGTTTTAGGTCAGTGCTCAAAACCCTCAAAATCACCATTCACAATGCAGGTTCACAACTATGGGCTTGTCTATACAAAGGAAAAAAAAGTGCATTGATACTCACTAATTCACCACACCTATTTGTCTTAATAGGGTTTTTGGCAGATCTCAGGCATGCGACGCTACCCACATTTGCTATGCGAATCAAAATGGTGGCCGCGAGTGAATTATTTGCATTTTTAATTACCTCAATTTGCCAGCACCAGGTAGTATTTTTTTAAAAAAAAAAACATAATCAAGGTGCAAAAGAGTGATCTTTTGTTTTAACAAAAATAGCCATTTTATCACCTTAGCATTTTCTCACTACGGTGAATATCCAACATGGGTCCGGGAACCAAACCCCAGTGGATACCGAGGGCCCACTGTCCACGCAACGTGGATTTAATTGCAGGAAGAAGGATTGCAAAATTATTCTCCATATCCTTTGTATACAACTCCATGACCAGCATCTGTTAATACTCCAAAGTTACTCAGAAGTTCCTTCCCAATCTCTCTTTTGCCAACACACACACACACACACACGCATGAACACACAGACAGACTCAGAGTTTCGGTGGCCGCTCCTCCCTTCAAATTGCCGCACTAATCAAAAACACGTTGTCCACATTGTCAACACTTCATTGCACCACTGCTATAAATTCAGAATTAGTGTTAGAAAGAAATCCGGGCTGATGGAGGAAGCGCAGCTTCAGGATCCAAAGGGAGGCAGAACCAAGGAAGAAAAGGATGGGACAGAAAGATAAAGTTGGGGAGGTGGGGGAAATGAGCTATCCGCTCTGTGCATGCAGTGAGAACTGGAGAAGGAAGGAAGGGAAAAGCAGAAGGGAAGGAAGGAAGGAGTAGAAGGAAAAGAGAAGGAAGGAACGATGACAGGGAAGGAAGTAGATCAAGAGATGGAAGGAGTAGAAGGAAAAGTGAAAGGAAGGAACAAGAGGAAAGGAAGGAAGGAAGGAAGGAAGGAGTAGAAGGAAAAGAGGGAAGAAGGAAGGATGGCAGGGAAGGAAGTAGATCAAGGGAAGGAAAGAGTAGAAGGAAAAGCGAAAGGAAGGAACAGAAGGGAAAGAAGGAAGGAAGGAGTAGAAGGAAAAAAGGAAGGATGGCAGGGAAGGAAGTAGATCAAAGGAAGGAAGGAGTAGAAGGAAAAGAAGAGGAAGGAAGGATGTCAGGGAAGGAAGGCAGGGAAGGAAGTAGATCAAGAGAAGGAAGGAGTAGAAGGAAAAGTGAAAGGAAAGAACAGAAGGGAAGGAAGGAAAGAAGGAGTAGAAGGAAAAGAGAAGGAAGGATGGAAGGGAGGGAAGGAAGGCAGGGAAGGAAGTAGATCAAGAGAAGGAAGGAGTAGAAGGAAAAGTGAAAGGAAAGAACAGAAGGGAAGAAAAGAGTAGAAGGAAAAGAGAAAGGAAGGAAAAGAAGGGAAGGAAGGGAAGGAAGGAGTAGAAGGAAAAGAGAAGGAAGGAAGGATGGCAGGGAAGGAAGTAGATCAAGAGATGGAAGGAGTAGAAGGAAAAGTGAAAGGAAGGAACAGAAAGGAAGGAAGAAGTAGAAGGAAAAGAGAAGGAAGGAAGGATGGCAGGAAGGAAGTAGATCAAGGGAATAAAGGAGTAGAAGGAAAAGTGAAAGGAAGGAAAAGAGAAGGAAGGAAGGAAGGATGTCAAGGAAGGAAGGCAGGGAAGGAAGTAGATCAAGAGAAGGAAGGAGTAGAAGGAAGAGTGAAAGGAAAGAACAGAAGGGAAGGAAGGAGTAGAAGGAAAAGAGAAAGGAAGGAAAAGAAGGGAAGGAAGAAGTAGAAGGAAAAGAGAAGGAAGGAAGGATGGCAGGAAGGAAGTAGATCAAGGGAATAAAGGAGTAGAAGGAAAAGTGAAAGGAAGCAACAGAAGGGGAGGAAGGAGTAGAAGGAAAAGAGAAAGGAAGGAAAAGAAGGGAAGGAAGGAGTAGAAGGAAAAGAGAAGGAAGGATGGCAGGAAGGAAGTAGATCAAGGGAATATTGGAGTAGAAGGAAAAGTGAAAGGAAGCAACAGAAGGGAAGAAAGGAAGGAGTACAAGGAAAAGAGAAAGGAAGGAAGGAAAAGAGGAAAGAAGGGAGGAAGGAGTAGAAGGAAAAGAAGAAGGAAGGGAGGAGCAGAAGGAAAAGAGAAAAGAAGGAAGGAGAGGAGTGGAAAGGAAAGAGGAAGGAAGGAAGGAACAGCAGGGAAATAAGGAAGGAGTAGAAGGAAAAGAGAAAGGACAGAAGGAAGGAAGAAGCACATGAGAGAGAGAGAGAGAGAGAGAGAGCAAATGAGGAAAGAAGGAAGAAGCAGAAGCAAAAGAAAAAGTAAAGGATGGATGGATGAAAGAAGGGAGGGAGGGAGGAAGGAACAAAGGGAGGAAGGAAGGAAGAAAGAGAAGGAAGGAGGGAGGAAAGGAGGGAAAGGGAGAGGGAGATGGTTTCTGCCATTTGCATGCAGTGGAGAAGTGATAGCCAATGAAAAAAATAATGACAGGAACCCAAAAAACCCCACATTTTTGAAAGAAAAAAAAATCCCACCCACCCTCACCCTTCCTTCTGGCCATCCCAGCAGGAACTCTGCACCCCCCTTCTTTGATGGCTTTTGGCAACCAAGAAATGTTACCAGGAAACTAGAAATCTGAAGGTTTTGACAACCAAACATTTGTGCAAAATGGGGAAACATTCAAACCCTCCCCCCCTCTTCTCTTCCTTCTCTTCCTCCCAGCTGATCATTTAGGGTGTTGGGTTTTGTTCTTTGCAAAGAGAAGACGGTTGCAGAAAAGGAGAAGGAAGCAAAAGTTTTGCAGATCACGAAACAACCACGACAAAAAGCCGTGGTGTACCTATTGCATCCTTATCACACAATGGCCTACCCCCTGTTTAGTGGCTTACTAGTGCGACATTATAACAGACAGGAGCGGCCAATCAGCAACATATGAATGAGGCAACATACCTCCTGCAACGTGATACATTTTGCATGTGGATCGTGAGGTGGAGAGGGAGTTTGCATGTGGATTGTGAGGTGGAGAGGGATTTTGCTTGTGGGTTGTGAGGTAGAGGGGGATTTTGCATGTGAATTGTGAGTTGGAGGGGGATTTAGCATGTGGATTGTGAGGTGGAGAGGGATTTTGCACGTGGATTGTGAGGTGGAGGGGGATTTTGCATGTGGGTTATGAGGTGGAGGGGGATTTTGCACATGAATTGTGAGGTGGAGAGGGATTTTGCATGTGGGTCATGAGGTGGAGGGGGATTTTGCATGTGGGTTGTGAGGTGGAGGGGGATTTTGCACGTGGACTGTGAGTTGGAGGGGGATTTAGCATGTGGATTGTGAGGTGGAGAGGGATTTTGCATGTGGGTCATGAGATGGAGGGGGATTTTGCATGTGGGTTGTGAGGTGGAGGGGGATTTTGCATGTGGGTTATGAGGTGTAGAGGGATTTTGCACGTGGATTGTGAGATGGAGGGGGATTTTGCACATGGATCGTGAGGTGGAAGGCGATTTTGCATGTGGATTGTGAGGTGGAGAGGGATTTTGCACGTGGATCGTGAGGTGGAGGGGGATTTTGCATGTGGATCGTGAGGTGGAGAGGGATTTTGCATGTGGGTTGTGAGGTAGAGGGGGATTTTGCACGTGAATTGTGAGGTGGAGGGGGATTTTGCATGTGGGTTGTGAGGTGGAGGGGGATTTTGCACATGGATCGTGAGGTGGAGGGGGATTTTGCACATGGATTGTGAGGTGGAGGGGGATTTTGCATGTGGATTGTGAGGTGGAGAGGGATTTTGCCTGTGGGTGGCGATTTGCATGTGGGTGGCAATTGGCTGAAGGGGTGACAGGAGCGGCCAAACAGCACACTGAAAGAGGCAATATACCTAAGCCCATCGTACATACACAGGAGGCAAGATACCTACATACCTAAGGCCATTGTGCAAACACTATATATCTCCAATCATGTGATATTCCAAGATGGAGGTTGTCAGGAGGGCAGGTAACACCATGGTGTAGCTCTTGCACGTTCCTACAATGTTCAGCCTCCTATTAGTGACTTACCCGTATAACGTTACGGCGTAGCTATTTCACCCTAATAACACAGCGCCCTGCATCCATAATTAACTTCATTACAGCAGCGTAGTTATGACGTGGTGGAAAAACTGAATTAATTCTACAGCGTAGGTGCAACCCAAGTCTTTCATCCAGGGCTTTCCAAACTTTGGTCCTCCAGGAGGAATTGGACTGCAACTCCCAGAAGTCCCAACCAGCTTGGGAGCTGAAGTCCAAAACATCTGTGAGACCAAAATCCTTCCTGTCCTAAGGTTGTTGGGTTTTTTTAGGGGGGCCTTACAAAGTTCTCCCCCTTCATTTGTTTGTTTTAATTAGTCTGCTTTGCACCATATTTATTTATTTTGGTGCATCCAGACCACCGCTGTTTGTTTGAAATGGGAACATGAGCTGATGGGAAAACAAAGCCCATCACCATCACCAGATCAAGGAGATGTGGGGTCTTGCAGCTCCAAAGTCAACAAAAGCAGGGGGTCTCTCATCTCATGAGGAAGGGGGGGGTCTCTAGTTTGGTCAGACCTCCCCACCCATTACCTAAAAAAAGACCCCAAACACTAGAGAATCCAGACCTTCTAATCAGCAATGATTATTTATTTTGCAAAATGGAACCTTCCATTCAATAATAATAATAATAATAATAATAATAATAATATAATATTTATTTATACCCCGCCCCTCTGTTAAAACAATTGGGGCGGCTTACAAAAATTAAAATACAATACAGATAAAATCCCCAAACACCCGCCACCCCACCCTCCCCCATAAAAAAATATTAAACAATTATAAATTAAAACCAACTGATATAAAATCACAATTAAAAACAATAAATACTATAAAATACTGTTTCTACCATTTTGCTACACGGGTTAAATACCCCCGTCTCTGTCCATAGGATGCAAAGTTTTTGCCCTGGTCTGGAGTATCCCTGGAGTAGATATAGGGTTGAGCCAGGGCAAAGCTGGAGTAGGACCCCAATAAAGCATGTTAAAATAATACTCGTTTAAATCCATTACCGCCAAACAAAATTAAGATTGGGCCTCCTGTGTCCATAGGAAATGGTCCGGTGCCTCGCTGCTATCACCATCTCCTTGGCTCTCCTGGAAGCCAGGGAGGAATCGTAGAGTTGGAAGAGACCCCATCTGGTCATCTAGTCCAACCCCATTCTGCCATGGAGGAAGACACCATCAAAACACTCCCGACAGATGGACTTCCAGCTTATAGTCCGAAACCATTTCAGCAACATGGAGAGCTCATGGAATCATAGAGGTGGAAGACAACCCCAAGGGCCATCTAGTCCAACCCCATTCTGCCATGAAGGAAGAAGCCATCATAGAATCATAGAGTTGGAAGAGACCCCAAGGGCCATCTAGTCCAACCCCATTCTGCCATGGAGGAAGAAGCCATCATAGAATCATAGAGTTGGAAGAGACCCCAAGGGCCATCTAGTCCAACCCCATTCTGCCATGGAGGAAGAAGCCGTCATAGAATCATAGAGTTGGAAGAGACCCCAAGGGCCATCTAGTCCAACCCCATTCTGCCATGGATGAAGAAGGCATCATAGAATCATAGAGTTGGAAGAGACCCCAAGGGCTATCTAGTCCAACCCCATTCTGCCATGGAGGAAGACACCATCATAGAATCATAGAGTTGGAAGAGACCCCAAGGGCCATCCAGTCCAACCCCATTCTGCCATGGAGGAAGAAGCCATCATAGAATCATAGAGTTGGAAGAGACCCCAAGGGCCATCTAGTCCAACCCCATTCTGCCATGGAGGAAGAAGGCATCATAGAATCATAGAGTTGGAAGAGACCCCAAGGGCCATCTAGTCCAACCCCATTCTGCCATGGAGGAAGACACCATCATAGAAACATACAGTTGGAAGAGACCACAAGGGCCATCTAGTCCAACCCCCTTCTGCCATGGATGAAGAAGGCATCATAGAATCATAGAGTTGGAAGAGACCCCAAGGGCCATCTAGTCCAACCCCATTCTGCCATGGAGGAAGACACCATCAAAACACTCCCGACAGATGGCTACCCAACCTCTAGTCCGAAACCATTTCAGTACCATGGAGAGCTCCTAGACTCATAGAGTTGGAAGGGACCTCCAAGGGCCATCTAGTCCAACCCCATTCTTGACAGATGGCCACCCAGCCTCTAGTGCTAAAGAATTTCAGCACCATGGAGAGCTCATAGGGCCATAGAGTTGAAAGAGACCCCCAAGGGCCATCTAGTCCCACCTCTTTCTGCCATACAGGAAGACACCATCAAAGCATTCCCAACAGATGGCCTTCCAGCTTATAGTCCAAAACCATTTCAGCAACATTGAGAGCTCATGGAATCATAGAGGTGGAAGATACCCCAAGGGCCATCTAGTCCAACCCCATTCTACCATGCAGGGAGACACAATCCAAGCGCTCCCAAGAGGTGGCCATCCAGCCTCTAGTCCTAAACTATTTCAACACCATGGAGAGCTCATAGAATCCTAGAGTTGGAAGATACCCCAAGAGGCCATCTAGTCCATCCCCATTGTGCCATGCAGAAAGGCATAATCAAAGCACCCTGAGTATATGCCACTCAGTGCTAGAAACCATAGAATCATAGCATTGGAAGGGACCTCCAAGGGCCATCTAGTCCAACCCCATTCTGCCATGCAGGGAGACATGAAACACTCCAACAGATGGCCATCCAGCCTCTATTTAAAAACCTCCAAAGAAGGAGACACCAACACAATCCGAGGCCTTGCATTCTCCTTCTTTGGAAGTCTTTAAACAGAGGTTGGATGAGTGTTTTGGGTTCTTTTTTTTAGGAGAAATCATAGTTATGGATTCCTGCGTGGCAGAATGGGGTTGGACTAGATGTCCTTTGGGGGTCCCTTCCAACTCGTAAGATTCTATGATTTGGAAAGACATCTGATGGCAAGCCCAGAATGGGTCTTAAATACTGGTCTAGAGGGGAAAGGGGGAATAAATCCATCCAAAATAAAAAGAGAGAAGGAATGAAAAGTGAGCAAAATGTGGACCAAAGACGTTCCAGCTGTTCTCCTGGCGCAAGATGGTGGCCCAGAAGTGAAATATCCCAAATTGCAGGTAAGCCGGTCCAGGCTTCCAGGGGAGTTGGACGCGTTCCTCCCGAGCAAAGCCGTCCTTTCAGGATCTGGACCTTCTCCAGGCCCTGGGAGGCTCTGCTTGGCCACGAAGGCGGAAAATCCCTCCTTGGACGGTATGGGTGCTTTGGCTACAAGGTGGATGAAAACTCCACCGCCGCCTCCCTATCCTCCTCTTCCTCCCCTTCTCCTCCTCTACTTTCTTCTTCCTCCCCTTCTCTTCCTCTTCATCCTTCTTCATCCTTCTTCATCCTTCTTGTTCTTCCTCCTCCTTCTTCCTCCCCTTTTCTTCCTCCTCCTCATCCTCCTCTTTAACCTTCCTCCTCCTCTTCTTTTTCCACCTCCTCCTCCTCCTCTTTCTTCCTCCTCTTCCTCCTTCCCTCCTCCTTTCTTCCACCTTCGCTTCTTCTTACTCCTTCTACCCCTTCTTCCTCCTCCTCCTCTTCCTCCTCCTCTTGCTCTTCTTCCTCCTCTTCTTTATCCTTCCTCCTCCTCTTCCACCTTCATCTCCTTTATCCTTCCTCCTCCTCTTTTTTCCTCCTCTTCCTTCTTCCCTCCTCCTTCCCTTCTCCTTTCTTCCTCCTTCTACCCCTTCTTCTTCTTCCTCCTCCCTTTCTTCCACCTTCTTCCACCTTCCTTTTCTTCTTCCTCTTTCCTCCTCCTCCTCTTCCACCTTCCTCTCCTTTAACCTTCCACCTCCTCTTTCTTCCTCCTCTTCTTCCTCCTCCTCCTTCCCTCCTCCTTCTCTTCTTCTTACTCCTTCTACCCCTTCCTCCTCCTCCTCTCTCCCTTTCTTCCTCCTTCTTCCACCTTCCTCTTCTTCTTCCTCTTTCCTCCTCCTCTTTCTTCCACCTTCCTCTCCTTTATTCTTCCTCCTCCTCTTTCTTCCACCCCATCTTCCTCCTCCTCCTTCCCTCCTCCTTCCTTCCTCCTCCTCTTCTTCTTCTACTCCTTCCTCCTCCTCCTCCTCTCTTCTTCTTCTTCTCCCTGCTCTTCCTCCTCCTCTTCTTCCTCCTTCCCTTCTCCTTTCTTCCTCCTTCTACCCCTTCTTCTTCTTCCTCCTCCCTTTCTTCCACCTTCTTCCACCTTCCTTTTCTTCTTCCTCGTTCCTCCTCCTCCTCCTCTTCCACCTTCCTCTCCTTCATCTTCCTCCTCCTCCTTCCCTCCCTTCCTTCTCTTCTTCTTACTCATTCTACTCCTTCTTCTTCCTCCTCCTCTTCCTCCTTCCCTCCTCCTTTCTTCCTCCTTCTCTCCTTCTTCCTCCTTCTATCCCTTCTTCTGCCTCCTCCTCCTCTCTCCCTTTCTTCCTCCTTCTTCCACCTTCCTCTTCTTCTTCCTCTTTCCTCCTCCTCTTCTACCTTCCTCTCCTTTATCCTTCCTCCTTCTCTTTCTTCCTCCTCTTCTTCCTCCTCCTCCTTCCTCCCTCCTTCCTTCCTCCTTCTCTTCTTCTTACTCCTTGTACTCCTTCTTCTTCCTCCTACTCCTCTTTCACCTCCTCATCTCTTCTTCCTCCTCTTCCTCCTCTTCCTCCTTCCCTCCTCCTTTCTTCCTCCTTCTTCCTCCTTCTACCCCTTCTTCCTTCTCCTCCTCCTCCTCTCTCCCTTTCTTCCTCCTTCTTCCACCTTCCTCTCCTTTACCCTTCCTCCTCTTCTTCTTCCTCCTCCTTCCTTCCTCCTCTTCTTCCTCCTCCTCCTCTTTCACCTCCTCATCTCTTCTTCCTCCTCTTCCTCCTTCCCTCCTCCTTTCTTCCTCCTTCTCTTCTTCCTCCTTCTATCCCTTCTTCTTCTTCCTCCTCCTTCCTCTCCTTCTTCCTCTTTCCTCCTCCCCCTCTTCCTCCTTCTCCCATTTTGAACTAGATATCCTTCCTCCTTCTCCACCTCGGTCTCTCATCCCAATTTTGCTGCAAAGCCTTCTTAAAACATCCCAGAAATGAATGCAAGATGGATGGACGGGTGGCGGAGGGGCGCCCAACCCCAGAAGTGCAGAAGGGGGGAAACCCAACTCCATCTGGGTCTGTTTTCTTTTTTGGGTGGGGAGAGAGGACACAGCTGCACACCTGGTTGGGGGTCTCCGTCCAGGTAAACTTTAGCTGGGGGTGGGCAGCTTGGGGTTGCATTTGCCGTGACCTCCCCTCAAATTCCTCTCTGATGATCTCCGGGCAGCAGAGCTGGTCTCCAGATGTTGCTGCCTTGGGTGGGTGGGTTACATTTCCAGCCCTGCAATCAAAACACTTTAATTTATATATTATTATTTTATTTTATATATATTATTTTATATATTTTTTAAAAAAGAGATCTTGATCCTTCCAGGCTGTAAGCAGTTGGTTGCTGCTCCGAATGACCAGGGAAGGTGGGAATAACACTGAAGAGATACAGCAACCTCCTTGGGGACCCCCAAGGATCATCTAGTCCAGCCCCATTCTGCCAGGCAGGAATGCTGTTTTGAATGACCAGGAATAACACTGAAGAAATGCAGTAACCTCCTCACATGAGCTGGTTTGGGGTCACACGGCATGGCATGGCTACCTCATTTAAAACCATAGACACGTGGAACTAGAAGGGGACCCCCAAGGATCATCTAGTCCAACCCCATTCTGCCAGCAAGGAATGGTGTTTTGAATGACCAGGAATAACACTGTAGAAATACAGTAACCTCCTCACATGAGCTCGTTTGGGGTCACACGGCATGGCATGGCTACCTCATTTAAAACCATAGACACTTGGAACTAGAAGGGTACCCCCAAAGATCATCTAGACCAGCCCCATTCTGCTAGGCAGGAATGCTGTTTTGAATGACCAGGAATAACACTGAAGAAATGCAGTAACCTCCTCACATGAGCTGGTTTGGGGTCACACGGCATGGCATGGCTACCTCATTTAAAACCATAGACATGTGGAACTAGAAGGGGACCCCCAAGGACCATCTAGACCAGCCCCATTCTGCCAGGCAGGAATGCTATTTTGAATGACCAGGAATAACACTGCAGAGATACAGCAACCTCCTTGGGGACCACACGGCATGGTATGGCTACCTCACTTAAAACCATAGACATTTGGAGCTAGAAGGGGACCCCCAAGGATCATCTAGACCAGCCCCATTCTGCCAGGCAGGAATGCTGTTTTGAATGACCAGGAATAACACTGAAGAAATGCAGTAACCTCCTCACATGAGCTGGTCTGGTGTCACACAGCATGGCATGGCTACCTCACTTAAAACCATAGACACTTGGAGCTAAAAGGGGACCCCAAGGATCATCTAGTCTAGCCCCATTCTGCCAGGCAGGAATGCCCAGCTATAGTCATCCCCAAAAGAAAGACACCCCCAGCCTCTGTTTAAAGAGACTCCAACAGCATCCTTTAATTCAGACTGGAGTTGGAAGGGACCCACAAGGACCATCTAGTCCAACCCCAAATTGCCATTCAGTGTTGGACTATGCTCAAAGGGGCTCTTTTTTTTAATGCCTAAACTCCATTTCTAAATGCTTAACTGAAGGGTTTTTTTTTTAAGATAAAATGCTAGAAATTTGGGGGAGAAATTCCTTTTGAGGTGGCCAGAATTCTTATTTTTCTACCTTCCATGTTAGCTCCATCCCTGCCAAAATCTGCTTGCTAAAAGGCTTGGATGGAGAGGTCAGAGAAGGTTATTTTGAGGCAGACAAGATGGGGGGGAAAGCAACCCTCTCCCACCCAAATTAGAAACATATTTCATTGGATGGAGAAGGGGGTTATAATTGGGGAATGCCGTCTGGAGTTTGACCTACAGTATTTATGCTAAATGAAGATTTAAATATATCACAGGGAGGAATGTAGAGAGATTTTAACCTTATTTTTTAACCCCTCCAGCTCTTTCTATCCTACTTCTAGGAAACGGGATGTAACTTTATACTCAGGGAGTCATGTTGTTGGTTGTGTGTCAGGGAACAGCAGTCTGGAGCAAGGTAAATATACACACACACACAATAGTAATGTATATGATTGCCAATCTTAGAATTAGCATAGAATGATATTAAGATAGAATGATAGAATTAAGATAGAATTAAGATAGAATGATAGAATAGAATTGTAGAGTTGGAAGAGACCACGAGGGCCATCTGCAATGCACCTTTGCAGTTTCCGTGCACAATGCAAAATGCAAAATGCAAAATGCAAAATGCAAAATGCATTGTTATTGTTATTGTTATTGTTAGCGAACTTTCCCCCTACTTTAAGCTTTAAGAAGTTAAAAGAGATGTCTGTCTGTCTATATGTGCCTTCAAGTTGCTTCTTGGCTTTTGGTGACCCTATGAATTTTATAGGGTTTTCTTCAGCAAGGAATCCTCCTCAAAGGTGGTTTTGCCAGTTCCTTCCTCTAAAATACAGCCTGCAGCACTTGGTATTTGTTGGTGGTCTCCCATCCAAGTCCTAACCAATGCTGACCCTGCTTAGCTTCCAAGATCAGAAGAGATCTGGCTCCTTTCTGTGTGTGTATATGTCTATGTGCTTTGAAGTTGCTGTCTACTTATGGTGTAGGAAGAAACAATCAAAGCATTGCCAACAGGTGGCCATCCAGCTTGTTTAAAAACCTAATGTTTAGGTGGAATCTCTTTTCCTGGAATTTGAACCCATGGCTCCGTGTCCTAGTCTCTGGAGCAGCAGAAAACAAGCTTGCTCCATCCTCAGTAGGACATCCCTTCCAATATTTAAACATGGCCACCATCTCAACCTTCTCTTCAGGTTAAACATACCCAGCTCCCTAAGCCACTCCTCATACGGCATCATGGCTTCCATAGGGTTGGACTAGATGCCCTTGGGGGTCCCCCCTTTATAACTCAACAAACCTCCATTTGCTTCATTCCTCATCCCCCTCCTCCAAGCCATCTTGGACTGCTGCCAGAGGCAATCAAGACTTTTCAGACAGGCGCTGATGGCGCTTCGTTTGGAGAAGGAATTTAATTAGGCTTCATGAAGTGGGTTTATATATATATATATATATATATATATATTCAAAAGTGGGTCGGAGCAAATGGTTATAAAAGCAAACTGCAAGGCGCATCTTCCATTTCTTTATTTAATTATTTTGATTTTTTTAAAAAAAATAAATATTAAAATAAAATTAAAATTCCCTTCCTGAGTGTGTTATTATGGGATATCATATGGGATTTCATATTCATATTATTATGGGATATCATATTAGCTATTCTATTCTGGAAGGGGAAAAAATTCAACACCAGATTATTTCCCTGGTTTCTTTTTTTCTCATTTTATTTTAGAGATTCTGTCTAGATAGTTTAAATAATAGAATTTGCAGAGAATACCTTTTGTCGCAACAAGATCCCACGGTCATTCACCGTCTTTGGAAGGAAAGAGTGCCAAAAACTATGCAGGAATAGCCTTTGTGGATTCTCCTGAGGTTTATTTTAAATAATAATAATAATAATAATAATAATATGCAGAAAAGCACTTTAATGCTCATTAACAATTTGCATCACTGCGCAAGGTGAAAAATGGAAAGATGATTGTTTGGGCATAGAAATCTTTCAGGAGTGCTTGAGTTGAATTTTCCTGCATGTCAGAAGGGAACTAGATACACTATATAGCACATAAATACCCTGAAGACACCATCAGATCCCATCTGATCTTGGAAGCTAAGCAGGGTCATCCATGGTTAGGACTTGGATGGGAGACCGCCAATGAATCCCAGGCGCTGGAGGCTCTATTTCAGAGGAAGGAAATGACCAAAACATTTCTGAGGAGGATTTCTTACCTAAGAAAAACCTATGAAATCCATAAGTTGACAGGTGACTTGAAGGCCACAAACATGGCCACAGATGACATCTGATTGTGGAAGCTAAGCAGGGTCATTCCTGGTTAGGACTTGGATGGGAGTCCACCAATGAATACCAGTTGCTGTAGGGTCTATTGGCAAAGGAACTGGCAAAACCACCTCTGCGGAGGATTCCTTGCCTAAGAAAACCCTACGAAATTCATGGGGTCACCACAAGCGACTTGAAGGCACACAAACACAGAGACAAGGGACCCCAGATCCCACCTGAACTTGGAAGCTAAGCAGGGTCAGCATTGGTTAGTCCTTGAATGAGAGACTGTCTCAGAAGGTTGAGGAGTCTCCTTCTTTGGAGGTCTTTAAACAGAATTTGGGTGGGCATCTGTCAGGAGTGTTTTGATGGTGTCTTCCTGCATGTGAGAATGGGGTTGGACTTGATGAAATTTGGGGTCTCTTCCATTTGTATGGTTCTAAGAGATTCCACCTAAACATTACGAAGAACTTCCTGATGGTTACAGCTGTTCGAAGGTGGTATCTGCTGCTGCTTGGGAGTATGGTGGAGTCTCCTTCTTTGCAGGTCTTTAAACAGAGGCTGGATGGCCATCTGTCGGGAATGCTTTGATTGGGTCTTCCTGCATTGCAGAAGGGGGTTGGACTGGATGGCCCTTAGAGGTCCCTTCCAACTTTACAATTCTGTGATATAAGGTGGAGTCTCCTTTAGAGGTTTTTAAAGAGAGGCTAGATGGTCATCTGTCATTGGAAGTGCTTGGATTGTGTATTCCTGCATGGCAGAATGGGGTTGGACTGGATGGCCCTCGGAGGCCCCTTCCAACACTAGGATTCTATTGAATGCATTGTCTGGGAATGTGGTGGATTCTCCTTTTTTGGAGGCTTTTAAACAGAGGATTGATGGACATCTGTTGGGGATGCTTTATGTATTCCTGCATGGCAGAATGGGGTTGGACTAGATGGCCCTTGGAGGTCTCTTTCCAACATTATTCCTGCATGGCAGAATGGGGTTGGACTAGATGTCCCTTGCAGGACTTTTTCCAACATTATTTCTGCATGGCGGAATGGGGTTGGACTAGGTGTCCCTTGGAGGTCTCTTTCCAACATTATTCCTGCATGGTGGAATGGGGTTGGACTAGATGTTCCTTGGAGGTCTCTTTCCAACATTATTCCTGCATGGCAGAATGGAGTTGGACTAGATGTTCCTTGGAGGTCTCTTTCCAACATTATTCCTGCGTGGCAGAATGGGGTTGGACTAGATGTCCCTTGGAGGTCTCTTTCCAAAATTATTCCTGCATGGCAGAATGGGGTTGGACTAGATGGCCCTTGGAGGTCTCTTTCCAACATTATTCCTGCATGGCAGAATGGGGTTGGACTAGATGTCCCTTGGAGGTCTCTTTCCAACATTCTTCCTGCATGGCAGAATGGGGTTGGACTAGATGTCCCTTGGAGGTCTCTTTCCAACATTCTTCCTGCATGGCAGAATGGGGTTGGACTAGATGTCCCTTGGAGGACTTTTTCCAACATTATTCCTGCATGGTAGAATGTGGTTGTACTAGATGTCCCTTGGCGGTCTCTTTCCAACATTATTCCTGCATGGCAGAATGGGGTTGGACTAGATGGCCCTTGGAGGTCCCTTCCCAATCTAGGATTCTATGCTTTGTGGACAGATGAATGCAGAATGCTGGATTTTTCAGGTGAGGAGAAGTCCACCCATTGCTCCTCCATCCATCCCTCCACTCATTCATTCATCCCTTCTTCTTTTCCCCTTCCTTTCCTCTATGGGAATATTTTATTTTCCTCCCTTTTATTTCTCTTCCAGAGGAATCCAACACTTCCTCCCTTGGCTTTCCTTCCCAAGACCTTCCATTTCTTTTGCTCAAGATCTTGCAGGAAATATAATCTCCATGTTCAAACTGGGAGGTGATGGTGGTAATAGTGGAAAATGTGACCCAGCCGAATTAAATTTCCTTTTTTTCTTCTTCTAGGGAGCAAAAAAAAGAGGAGAAAGTCAATTCCCTTCTATTTGGAGGCCAAAAAATGTCCCCCCATAATGGTTTGTCCAGTGCTCTTGCATTACACGTCTCCTCCATCTTCCCAGTTCCAATATGGCCCAACTGGGGAAATTTAAAACCACTCCGGAGAGTTTCCCCGGGGTTATTTTTCTGCCGACTATTTTCCTAACCAAACGAGAAATCTCAGGGAGGAAATTGAGGCTGATAATTTCCCCAGATTTCCAATTAAAGGGTCTTGTTTTCTCTCTCTTGGCTGGGGAGGTATGTAAAAGCTTAAAGAAAATGGGAAGGACACCATGAGGTCATCCAAACCAACCCTTTTAGAGAAGGCCGTACATGGTGGGTATATAAGTGTGTTTGATAATTTAATTTTATTTATTTATTTATACCTGCTCTTCAGCCACAAGGCTATCAGAGCTGCTTACAAATTGTTTTAAGCAATAGCAATTTACACATCTACACTGCATTAAACAGTTTCCAATGTGTGTTAGCTAATTTGATATAAGGAACCAAAAATAATAATAATAATAATAATAATAATAATAATAATAATGCAATTATTAACTTATTAGTCCAGTAATAGAGCCTATATTAAGGAATGTAATACATACAAAAAGATTCAGAATCTAGTAGAGAGTTAAATCACAATTTTATGGATATAATTACAGAATTTAAATATGTGAAGAAGAATTAACAGGAATAATAGATGTGCTATTAGATAAGGATGTAGTCTTACTTTTCTGTTATTGAAATTTTGGCCAAATTAGGGATTCAGGTTTCGTTATATTTACTATGTTCAAAATGTTCATTTTAATCTAACTTTCTTTTTATTGATTTTTTTAAAAATGCTTTTAAAATGCTTTAATTATGTGTTCCTACAGGGCAGGGGGTTGGACTGGATGACCATTGGGGGTCCCTTCCAACCCTATGAGCCTATGAATGATGATGCATCATGCACATTAGGCATGAATAGGAAAAAAAAAATACGTGCTGGGTACTCATTTGACCGACCTACAAATTTCTGATAAATACTAGCTGTACCTGGTGTAATATATGCCATTAAAAAAAAAATTCCCCCAAAATGCCTATACAACCCTGTAAGGTAGGCTTCCCACTTCTCAGCATCGCACAATTTTCGAAGAAGTTGCCTGTCTGGGTCCCGTCTCTATTCGGCTTTGGTCAGACCTCACCTGGACAACATATGAGGGTTAGTCAGCAGTGTGATGCTGCAGCTAAAAAGGCCAATGCGATTCTAGGCTTCATTAATAGGAGTATAGTGTCCAGAAAAGATGAAACACACAGATATAGGATGGGTGACACTTGATGACAGTACGTGCGAATGGGATCTAGGAGTCTTAGTGGACCACAAGCTGAACATGAGCCAGGAGTGTGATGCGGCAGCTAAAAAGGCCAATATGATTCTAGGCTGCATTAATAGGATCCAGAAAAAATGCAGAAGTCCAGATGGGACACATTGGTGCATGTGTTTTTCGGACTGAATGTACAAATCCAGATGGGACACATTGGTGCATGTGTTTTTCGGACTGAATGTACAAATCCAGACGGGACACATTGATGCATGTGTTTTTCGGACTGAATGCACAAATCCAGATGGGACACATTGGTGCATGTGTTTTTCGGACTGAATGCACAAATCCAGATGGGACACATTGGTGCATGTGTTTTTCGGACTGAATGCACAAATCCAGATGGGACACATGGATGCATGTGTTTTTCGGACTGAATGCACAAATCCAGATGGGACACATTGGTGCATGTGTTTTTCAGACTAAATGCACAAATCCAGATGGGACACATTGGTGCATGTGTTTTTCGGACTGAATGCACAAATCCAGATGGGACACATTGGTGCATGTGTTTTTCGGACTGAATGCACAAATCCAGATGGGACACATTGGTGCATGTGTTTTTTGGACTGAATGCACAAATCCAGATGGGACACATTGATGCATGTGTTTTTTGGACTGAATGCACAAATCCAGATGGGACACATTGGTGCATGTGTTTTTCGGACTGAATGTACAAATCCAGATGGGACACATTGATGCATGTGTTTTTCGGACTGAATGCACAAATCCAGATGGGACACATTGGTGCATGTGTTTTTCGGACTGAATGCACAAATCCAGATGGGACACATTGGTGCATGTGTTTTTTGGACTGAATGCACAAATCCAGATGGGACACATTGGTGCATGTGTTTTTCGGACTGAATGTACAAATCCAGATGGGACACATTGATGCATGTGTTTTTTGGACTGAATGCACAAATCCAGATGGGACACATTGATGCATGTGTTTTTCGGACTGAATGCACAAATCCAGATGGGACACATTGGTGCATGTGTTTTTCGGACTGAATGTACAAATCCAGATGGGACACATTGGTGCATGTGTTTTTTGGACTGAATGCACAAATCCAGATGGGACACATTGGTGCATGTGTTTTTCGGACTGAATGTACAAATCCAGATGGGACACATTGATGCATGTGTTTTTCGGACTGAATGCACAAATCCAGATGGGACACATTGATGCATGTGTTTTTCGGACTGAATGCACAAATCCAGATGGGACACATTGGTGCATGTGTTTTTCGGACTGAATGCACAAATCCAGATGGGACACATTGGTGCATGTGTTTTTCGGACTGAATGTACAAATCCAGATGGGACACATTGATGCATGTGTTTTTTGGACTGAATGCACAAATCCAGATGGGACACATTGATGCATGTGTTTTTCGGACTGAATGCACAAATCCAGATGGGACACATTGGTGCATGTGTTTTTCGGACTGAATGCAGAAGTCCAGATGGGACACATTGATGCATGTGTTTTTCGGACTGAATGCAGAAGTCCAGATGGGACACATTGGTGCATGTGTTTTTCGGACTAAATGCACAAATCTAGTTGGGACACATTGATGCATGCTGCACCAAAATCTCTGGAATGGGCCAGTGGAGTGACTACAAGTGTGGGGCCGGCTTTTAGCAGCAGACTTTCCTCCCCATCCAGGCCTCATAGCACAGCCATGAGGTCACCCCTAATGCTGTAGTAGGGCTTGTGGGAAATTTTGGAAAGGGAGAGTCCCTCCCTCCTTCCCATCTCTCGAACTGAGAACTTAACCCTTAAGGTGGTGGGAAGTAGGGGACAAGATGCAGATCTTGACCTCTTCCATTGTTGCATTCCTGGCTGTTTGGGAGTTGTAGGTTCTATGGATAAAAGGTGGAATCATCGACTTGGGGGAGGGACCCCCAAGGGTCATCTAGTCCAACCCCGTTCTGCCATGCAAGGAATACACAACTAAACCACTCCTCAGAAATGCCCATGAGCCAACCTCTCTTTAAAAACTCCCATTGATAGTCCACCACCGTGATTGATTAGAGATGGAAGGTACCCCCAAGGGTCATCTAGTCCAACCCCATTCTGCCATGCAGGGAATATGCAACTAAAACATTCCTAAAGATGCCCATGATCCATGCTCTGTTTGAAGACCTCCAAAGATAGCCCACCTCCCTTTGAGGCAGACTGTTCGACTAGAGTTGTAAGGGACTCCCAAAGGCCATCCAGTCCAACCCCATTCTGCCATGTAGGGATACACAACTAAAGCCACTCCTGGAAGATGTCCATCCAACCTCTATTGAAAGACCTCCAAAGAAGGAGACTCCTCCACCTTCTGAGGCAGCCCATATTCCACCAGATTTGAAAGGGACCCCCAAGGGTCATCTAGTCCAACCCCATTCTGCCATGTAGGAATACACAACTAAAGCACTCCTGAAAGATGTCGATCCAGCCTCTGTTGAAAGACCTCCAAAGAAGGAGACTCCTCCACCTTCTGAGGCAGCCCATAGTCCACCAGATTTGGAAGGGACCCCCAAAGACCATCAAGTCCAACCCCATTCTGCAAGTTGGGTCTTGCTTTAGACAGAGGTTTACTTTAACTAGGGACTTGCTTTAGGTAGAGATTTGCCTTAATTTTATTACTTACTACTTAGATTTTACTACGTACTTTACGTAGAGGTTTGCTTTGAGTTTGGACTTGCTTTAGGTTGAGGTTTACGTTAAGTTGGGACTTGCTTTAGGTTGAGGTTTACGTTAAGTTGGAACTTGCTTTAGGTTGAGGTTTACGTTAAGTTGGGACTTGCTTTAGGTTGAGGTTTACGTTAAGTTGGGACTTGCTTTAGGTTGAGGTTTACGTTAAGTTGGGACTTGCTTTAGGTTGAGGTTTACGTTTAGTTGGGACTTGCTTTAGGTTGAGGTTTACGTTAAGTTGGGACTTGCTTTAGGGTGAGTTTACGTTAAGTTGGAACTTGCTTTAGGTTGAGATTTACGTTAAGTTGGGACTTGCTTTAGGTTGAGATTTACGTTTAGTTGGGACTTGCTTTAGGTTGAGGTTTATGTTAAGTTGGGACTTGCTTTAGGTTGAGGTTTACGTTAAGTTGGGACTTGCTTTAGGTTGAGGTTTACATTAAGTTGGAACTTGCTTTAGGTTGAGGTTTACGTTAAGTTGGGACTTGCTTTAGGTTGAGGTTTACGTTAAGTTGGGACTTGCTTTAAGTTGAGGTTTACGTTAAGTTGGGACTTGCTTTAGGTTGAGGTTTACGTTAAGTTGGGACTTGCTTTAGGTTGAGGTTTACGTTAAGTTGGGAGTTGCTTTAGGTTGAGGTTTACGTTTAGTTGGGACTTGCTTTAGGTTGAGGTTTACGTTAAGTTGGGACTTGCTTTAGGTTGAGGTTTACGTTTAGTTGGGACTTGCTTTAGGTGGAGGTTTATGTTAAGTAGGGACTTGCTTTAGGTTGAGGTTTACGTTAAGTTGGGACTTGCTTTAAGTTGAGGTTTATGTTAAGTTGGGACTTGCTTTAAGTTGAGGTTTACGTTAAGTTGGGAGTTGCTTTAGGTTGAGGTTTACGTTTAGTTGGGACTTGCTTTAGGTTGAGGTTTATGTTAAGTTGGGACTTGCTTTAGGTTGAGGTTTACGTTAAGTTGGGACTTGCTTTAGGTTGAGGTTTACGTTGAGTTGGGAGTTGCTTTAGGTTGAGGTTTACGTTTAGTTGGGACTTGCTTTAGGTGGAGGTTTACGTTAAGTTGGGACTTGCTTTAGGTTGAGGTTTACGTTACGTTGGGACTTGCTTTAGGTTGAGGTTTATGTTAAGCTGGGACTTGCTTTAGGTAAAGATTGGCCTTAAGTTACGACTTACTTTACACACAGGTTTCCTTTAAGTTGGGATTTGCTTTAGATAAATATTCCCTTTAAATATTCCCTTGCTTTAGGAAGAGTTTTGCTTTAAGCAGGGATTTGGTGTTAGACAAAGAGTTTTTCTTCCTTTGGTATCTATAATTTTTCTATTTTATTTTATTTTATTTACATTGCATTTTTTTGGACCCAAATCCTGATTTCCCACCCACTCATATCCAAAAATTTGTCCCGCTTGGGGTCCTTGTCGCCCCTTCTCCGTTTCCGGCTTTCTTTGCCTTCCTTTCAATGGCAGCAGCTGCAAAAGGAGCAAGAATTAGCAAAAAGGTTGTGGCCGTGATACCTGGACTACCACCACCATCATCCCCCTATAGAGGAGAAGAAGATGGCCTCCCACCACCCACCCATCCGTGGAAGCTGGATCCACTCCCAGCCTCCCAAGCTGAGGCTGATGATTCATCGGAACTATTTGCAAAGGAAAACATCTTATTTTAGAAAGCTGGGACGTAATTCACCGGTGATGAAAACCGATCTCCACCAAGCCTGCTTTAAATAACACACCATAGCAACACACACACAGAGAAAGACACACACAGCTGTTGGTGTGGCAGTTTGTGGTGGGGGAATATATCCCTCTTATTTGGGGTAAACCAGACCCCTTGTGGGTTGCAACCTTTCCTACAGCAAGCTCAGAGACCTCCATTTAACTCTCCAGGCCCTCTCAAAATGGCAACACAACCCTCCCCCTCACAATCTCCATGCAAAATCCCCCTCCACCGCACAATCCACGTGCAAAATCCCACTCCACCTCACAATCCACATGCAAAATCCCACTCCATCTCACAATCCATGTGCAAAATCGCCTTCCACCGCACAATCCACGTGTAAAATCCCCCTCCACCTCACAACCCACATGCAAAATCCCACTCCACCTCACAACCCACATGCAAAATCCCACTCCACCTCACAACACACGTGCAAAATCCCCCTCCACCTCACAACCCACGTGCAAAATCCCCCTTCACCTCACAACCCACATGCAAAATCCCACTCCACCTCACAACCCACGTGCAAAATCCCACTCCACCTCACAACCCACGTGCAAAATCCCGCTCCACCGCACAATCCACATGCAAAATCCCCTTCCACCTCACAATCCACATGCTAAATCGCCCTCCAACTCACAACCCACATGCAAAATCCTCCTCCTCCTCACAACCCACGTGCAAAATCCCACTCCACCTCACAACCCATGTGCAAAATCCCCCTCCACCTCACAACCCACGTGCAAAATCCCACTCCACTTCACAACCCACATGCAAAATCCCCCTCCACCTCACAATCCATGTGCAAAATCCCACTCCATCTCACAATCCACATGCAAAATCCCTCTCCCCCTCACAATCCACGTGCAAAATTGCCTTCCACCTCACAATCCACGTGAAAAATCCCCCTCCACCTCACAATCCACTCCTGCAACCCATGGCCATACTGGAAGTGACCAAACAATGTGCTACAGTGTCGGTTATAGTGACCAAGGCTGCAGGCCTTTGCAGTTCACCAAGGTCTCAGGGCTGCGCAATTCCCAAGTTAGGATTTCAGTCTACACAGTAATATCGTTTCTTATTCCCACTGCGACGGGACCCAGGCGGTCAACTGGCGATGGCGGCAATGGCAGGATGCCGCTGCCTCCACTGCAACAGGACGCCGCTACGGCCACTGTAACGGGACCCCCCAGGCAATCAGATGTGAGGTCTACCAGGTATTTTTGGGTGAGATTTTTTAACAGTGTATGGTATGGTGGGTCCGACTACTATAAAAACGATAAAAGCAACTGGACGGTTGGTGTTAAAAATATATATATATGTTAAAATAGCACTATATAAAAACAAATGTGCTTTTTGCAACCGGACTTGTTTATCTCGGATTGGCCTTTTTAGTCATCAGCGTGCTTGCAGAAAACGCGGGATGAGTCCTTCCTGAATCTTCGTTTGTGAAGAAAAGCCAGAGATAAAAACAAATATGCATGAAAAACATCGTGTTTGAAATATAGAAAATAATTTACAAGTATCGTAATTGTTCTAGAACTTCATGAAATAAGAACAAAATGGATATTTCTAGGGGTTCACTTCACCACATTGGCTTTTACCCACAAGAAGGAGAGAGATGCTCTCCATATATATATATATATATATATATATCAATGCTCCACATGTTTTGGTCTGCTTCTGCGTCCTTCAACGCCATGCGCTAGAGAACATCACGGCCCTGTGGAGAAATGGAGAGGAAGCGTTTAATTGGCCTCCTCTGGAAACGCCAAATAGAGTGTTGAAGTGTAGGGAGACCGGTGTCCAACGCTCACTCGAGTCTCATAAAACAAATCCGCACAGAGGAAAACGGACGGCGCAACTGCGCTCGGTGGCCACTCCGAGACACAGCGGACCACACTTTGCATCTGTGTTTGCGTAAATCTACACCTGTGGAGTTGTGTGTCCACAGGGCTGTGTGCATCCCATGGTTGCAATGGTTGAGATCGTAGAATCAAAGAGTTTGAAGAGACCTCCAAGGATCATCTAGTCCAACCCCATTCTGACCTGCAAGAAGACACAACCAAAGCATTCCTGACATGTAACCATCCAACCTCTAGTTCTAAACCATTTCAGCACCATGGAGAACTCATAGATCCATAGAGTTAGAAGGGACCCCAAGGGACATCTAGTCCAACCCCATTCTGACCTACAAGAAGACACAACCAAAGCATTCCTGACATGTAACCATCCAACCTCTAGTCCTAAACCATTTCAGCACCAGGGAGAACTCATATAACCATAGAGTTGGAAGGGATCCCCAAGGGACATCTAGTCCAACCCCATTCTGACCTGCAAGAAGACACAACCAAAGCATTCCTGACATGTAACCATCCAACCTCTAGTTCTAAACCATTTCAGCACCATGGAGAACTCATAGAACCATAGAGTTAGAAGGTACCCCCAAGGGACATCTAGTCCAACCCCATTCTGACCTGCAAGAAGACACAACCAAAGTATTCCTGACAAGTGGCCATCCGTCCTCTAGTCCTAAACCATTTCAGCACCATGGAGAACTCATAGATCCATAGAGTTGGAAGAGATCCCCAAGGGACATCTAGTCCAACACCTTTCTGACCTGCAAGAAGACACAATCAAAGTATTCCTGACAGGTGGCCATCCATCCTCTAGTCCTAAACCACTTCAACACCATGGAGAACTCATAGATCCATAGAGTTGGGAGAGACCCCAAGGGACATCTAGTCCAACCCCATTCTGACCTGCAAGAAGACACAATCAAAGCCCTCCTGACAGATGGCCATCCAACCTCTGCGTAAAAACCTCCAAAGAAGGAGAGTCCACCACACTCCCACTGTCCAACATCTCTTCCCATCAGGAGGTTCTTCCTAATGTTTACGTGGAACCTCTTTTCCTGTACTTTGAACCCGTTGCTCCGTCTCCTAGTCTCTGGAGCAGCAGAAAACAAGCTTGCTCCATCCTCAGTAGGACATCCCTTCAAATATTTAAACATGGCCATAATCTCAACCTTCTCTACTCCAGACTAAACCTACCCAGCTCCCTAAGCCGCTCCTCATAGGGCATCATGGCTTCCAGACCTCCCACCATTTTGGTTGCCTTCCTCTGGACGCATTACAGCTTCTCAATATCCTTCTTGAATTGTGGGGCCCAGAATTGGACACAGTCTTCCAGGTGAGGTCTGACCAAAGCAGAATAATAGAGTGGCGCTATGACTTCCCTTGATCTAGATGCTATACTCCTATTGATGCAGCCTAGAATCGCATTGGCCTTTTTAGCTGCCGCGTCACACTGCTGCCTCATGTTCAGCTTGTGGTCTACTAAGACTCCTAGATCCCTTTCGCATGGACTGCCATCAAGCCAGATGTCATCCATCCTATATCTGTGCATTTCATTTTTTATAGATCCTATTGATGCAGCTTGGAATCGCTTTGGCCTTTTTAGCTGCTGCATCACACTGCTGGCTCACGTTCAACTTGTAGTCCACTAGGAGTCCTAGATCCTTTCGCATGGACTGACATCAAGTGTCATCCATCCTATATCTCTGTGTTTCATTTTTTTTTCTGAACACTAGACTCCTATTGATGCAGCCTAGAATTGCATTGGCCTTTTTAGCTGCTGCATCACATTCTTGGCTCATGTTCAGCTTTCGATCCACTAAGACTCCTAGATCCCTTTTGCATGCACTGCTATTGAGTTGTGTTTCCACAGGGCTGTGTGCATTGTGAACAGCAATGGCTGAGAGGGGGTGCAATTTCAACACATGTGGAGTGTGATCGCGGCAACTCCGCAATGTTTGCATTCAATTCAAGGTTGTAGGAGCAGAGCTTTGCCTGTGGTGTGATGGCGCATGGCGCATGAGTACCTCTTTCCGGGTTCTAGATCAGTTTATGCATTTTCCAGTCAAATTGCTCTCCATGTCTAGGGCAACATAGACCTGCACATACCAGCAGCCGAATTCCAGCCTATGTGCAGTGCATGGAACGCATTTGGTTGTATGTTCCATTGCGCAATGTTGCAACTCAGTGCAATTATAACAGGATGTGCAATTATCACGAGACGTGGACAGAAATTCGTGGTGTGTCTCCTCGGTGTCGGATCGTGTCTATACGAGCCCCCCAAAAAACTTGAGTGCCTTGCAGGAATGGCATTTTGCAGCAGAGGCAACTTGTCTTAACAATGTTTTTGCCCCCATAAGCTTTGCGTGCAAGATGGCGGCTGCAAGTGGTTTTCTCGTGTTTGTACTTACCTCAATTTGCCGCCACTGAACTTTAAAAACAAACAAACGATGTCCAAGGTGCAATAGAGCAATTTAACAGGAAAGGGGAAAAAGCAACCCATTTTATCACCTTAGCGATTGTTCGCTAAGGCGAAAATCCAACATGGCGGTGGCAACAGGTGCTTGCCTTGTTAGCAAGCCCCACCCCCTATGCTCATCTGGCCAATCAGCTTTGTACTTCCTCTCTTGTGGGAAAATGATTCATATCGAATCGCTTGTCCCAACGAGCGGGAATGCGCAGTCCCCTCGCTGTTTTTAAAAAACGACGGAAAAAGCCACGAAGGCTTTGGAGACCCTCTCCTTCTGAATACGGAAAAATGATGCGCAATGCCGTTAAGACCAGTCGTATTCTCCTCGCATTTCGTGAGGAGTATTTTCGCCATTTAGACAACCTCCATATTGACACCAAAGTGGAATTCATGAAGCCTATTCATGCTCATTTTAAATATATATATATATATATATATATATAATTTCTTGCAAATCAAAGCAAACGTTTCTCTCTCACACAGAGGGCCCGTTTGAGTTCATTAAAAACAACCGTTTAATCGCCTCATGTCGCTATGAGATGAAATTTTGTTTTGCATACATTTGCATATTTCATTGGAAATTTTTCTCCCCAATATGCTAATGAGAAAAGCTAGTTGCACAGCTGGGTTTATTTTCTTGCTCCAAGATCGTTCTACTCAAGAGGAAAGGAAGGAGGAAATAATTGGAAGATGATTTAGGATGATGATCCCATTGTAAGCAAATGTCATTGTTTCAATGGGTCTACTCTGCCTGGTTTGAGCATTGGGTTCGAATCCCTGCTCGGCCTTGGGCAAGTCACACTTTCTCAGCCTCAAAGGAAGGCAAAACCCGCTTTGAAGAAATCTTACCAAGAAAATCCTGTGATAGGTTTGCCATAATTTGGAAATAAATGACTTGAAAGCAAACAATGGCCAAAAAAATAAAAAAATCTTGCCTAGAACTTGTAACAAGTTTGAAATAATTAGCTTTATTTCAGCCTCACCTCTTCCCATCAAAAGCAGGGCTTGAGGTGTATAATTACTTTAATGTTCGCACTAAAATCCAGAATGGATTCAAACCACTCACCTGCATGGAAGCTACTAGTCAAAGGGAGTCACTCCACAATTTTGTCTCTCTTTTTGTAAGGAAAGAAAAACAAAGTTAGGTCTCAAAAGTGTTGTAATGGTTGTTGACAAAGATAATTAATTCGTTGCTTAATTATTTAGCTAGTTATCGAAATAGTTGGGTGATTAATTAAATAGTTATACAAAAATAATTAATTATAAAGGTACAATTAGTTTGGTAACTAGTTAGTTAATGAGCTCAGTAACTAGTTAATTGAATAGCTGGGTAGCTTAGGAGTTGTGTAAAACTATCATTAGTTAGATATAAAGTTAGATACTTAATTTGGTAGCTAGTGGGTTAATTAGTTCAGTAACTAGTTAATTTAATAGTTGGGTAACTTACTAGTTGTGTAAAACTCTCATTAGTTAGCTATAAAGTTTGCTTCATGATTTTAGGCGTTGCAAGGTTGGCTTCACATTACCTCTTTTGCAAAAAAAAATTAATTAATTAATTAACATATATTTTCTTCCCCAATTTCTTTCCATCTTCCCTCTCTGACCCCCACCCACTCCAAATCCCATTGTTTGACAGTTTTCTAGCAGGCTGGCAAATTTGCACCATTAAGAACCATGATGAGCATTTAGCGGCTTTTACATCTGGGTCTGAGTAATTAAAAAAGAGAATTAAATAGTGACTAGACAACAATATCTATTCTAAGCCAGCATTTCTGTGCTGACTGAGCACAATTAACAGAGACACAGACAACGTCCGGAGAAAAAACATGATATTTTTGGAGATGGTTTAAAGTCCCCTGGGAATAAACCTTTACTCTCTTTACAGGGCAGATGGGGTTGGACTAGATGACCTTTGGGGGACTTTTCCAAGTCTATGATTCTACTTTAATCCCAGGTTCCTCGTTACCTGGAGTAGACCTGTGTCCAGTTTCCAGGTACAAAGGATGATGATCAAAAAGGTGGAACGTGTCCAGAAGAGGGTGGACAAAATGGCGAAATATCTGGAAACCTCCAAGACAAATGACCAATAGTGGACAGAGATCGGGGTCTCGGTTGACCAGAAGCTAAAGGGATCTTGTAGTACCTTTGAGACCAGCTGAGAGAAAGAAATTGCGCCATAAGCTTTCGTAGACTTACGTCTACTTTGCCAAGAGCATGAGCCAAGAGTGTGATGCAGCAGCCAAAAAGGCCAATGCGATTCTAGGTTGCATCGAACAGGAATATAGTGTGTCCAGATCAAGGGAAGTATTAAAGTCACTTTATTCTACTTTGGTCAGACCTCATGTGGAGGGCTCCTGCGTCCAGTTCTGGGCACCCCAGTTCAAGAAGGACACAGAGAAACTGTGAGATGTCCACAGAAGGGCAACCAAGATGGTCATAGTTGTGGGAAACAGGCCTTAAGAGGAATGGTTTAGTGAGTCATGATCTAGAGGTCTTGGTAGACCATATGCTAAACATAAGCCAACAGTGTGATGCTGCAGCCCAAAAGGCCAATGCGATCCCTGGCTGCATCAAACAGGAGTCTTGTATCCAGACTGAGGGGAGTTGTAGCACCACTTTCTTCTCGAAGGGAGTTGCAGCACCACTTTCTTCTCATTTGGGAAAATCTGGGCCCCACAGTACTACTCGGAGGGAAAATATGCAAAAGCAACCTCTCCCCTTGCATTCACAAGGGCCATCTATCGGGAGTGCTTTGATGGTGCATTCCTGCATGGAAGAGGGTTGGACTAGATGACCCTTGGGGGTACCTTCCAACTCTACGATTCTTTGATCCCTCCATGATGCTGAGATTGTTTAGGACTAGAAGCTGGGTAGCCATCTGTCGGGAGTGCTTTAATCATGTCTTCCTACATGGGTTGGACTAGATGGCCTTTGGGGGTCCCTTCCAATTCTACGATTCTTTGATCCCTCCATGATGCTGAGATTGTTTAGGACTAGAAGCTGGGTAGCCATCTGTCGGGAGTGCTTTAATCATGTCTTCCTACATGGGTTGGACTAGATGGCCTCTTGGGGTCCCTTGGATTAGATTTGGAATTGCAACATATATTCCCTTCATGTTTGCATTATATATATATATATATATATATATATATATATATAATATTTTGGGGAGGAATTTCACACCTGGAAACCATTCCCATCTTTCGCCTCCCCTCTTCTCTGGCTTTTTCGATTCACCCCCTCCTTTCTGCGCCTTCCATCGCCTCCTCGCCATCCATTTCCCTTCGCCGCCGCCGCCGCCATCTATCCCTCAAGCCCCAGGATCACTTTCCAGACATCACTGTGGGCCTCAGCATCTTATTTTTTCTCCCCTCCTTTTCTTCCTGACCTCCACTGGAATATTTAGTCTGGTTTTTCTGACCCCGTCTGACTGCTCAGGAATGAGGTCTCTCCGGTTTCCCCCTTTTTTCCCTCCTCCTTCCCATCATTGCAATTCTTAACTTTCATTGCAGGAGATTTGAAGCATCATTTTTGCAGGGCGTAAATCCACACCTTTGTACTTATACACTGGTTTTGCAGCACCAAACATGTGAAGAATCACAACATGGTTGCAACCGATTGGTGCCATCTTGAGTTTCACCATTCGATATAATAATAATAATAACATTTTGCAATCATTTTCCTTTTTAGGCTGTTGCAATACCTGCATTTCAAATTTGCAATATTCCAATATTCAGTTAGAAAACGGGGAGAAATCACGGGATGAAAATTTGAAAAAAAAACATGGTTGCAACCGATTGGTGCTATCTTGAGTTTCACCATTCGATATAATAATAATAACATTTTGCAATAATTTTCCTTTTTAGGCCGTTGCAATACCTGCATTTCAAATTTGCAATATTCCAATATTCAGTTAGAAAATGGGGAGAAATCACAGGATGAAAATTTGGAAAAAAAATGGTTGCAACTGATTGCTGCTGTCTTGAGTTTTACCATTCAATACAGTAATAACGTTTTGCAATAATTTTCCTTTTTAGGCCATTGCAATACCTAGATTTCAAACTTGCAGTATTTCAATATTCATTTAGAAAACTGGGAGAAATCACAGGACACAAATTTGAACAAAACATGGTTGCAACCAATTGGTGCTATCTTGAATTTTACTATTGGATATAATAATAACATTTTGCAATAATTTTCCTTTTTAGGCTGTTGCAATGCCTGGATTTCAAATTTGCAAAATTCCAATATTCAGTTAGAAAACTGGGAGAAATCACGGGATGCAAATTTGAAAAATTCGCCTACTGGGAGAAATCAGAGGAAGCAAATTCAGAAAGAAAAAAACATGTTTGCAATCAATTGGTGCTGTCTTGAGTTTTACTATTCATTATAATAATAACATTTTGTAATATTTTTCTTTTTTAGGCCATTGCAATACCTGGATTTAAAAATTTGCAATATTCCAATATTCATTTAGAAAACTGGGAGAAGTTACAGGATGCAAAATAGAAAAATCCACCTACTGAGAGAAATCCCAGGATGCAAATTTGAACAAAACATGGTTGCAACCGATTGGTGCTATCTTGAGTTTTATTATTCAATATAATAATAACATTTTGTAATATATTTCTTTTTTAGGCCATTGAAATACGTGGATTTCAAATTTGCAATATTCCAATATTCAGATAGAAAACTGGGAGAAATCATAGGACACAAATTTGGACAAAACATAGTTGCAACTGATTGGTGCTATGTCAAGTTTTACCATTCGATACAATAATAACATTTTGCAATAATTTTCCTTTTTAGGCCATTGCAATACCTGGATTTCAAATCTGCAATATTCCAATATTCTATTAGAAAATGGGGAGAAATCACGGGATGCAAATTTGAAAAATTCGCCTACTGGGAGAAATCACAAGATGCAAATTTGAAAAATTCTCCTACTAGGAGAAATCACAGGATGAAAATTTGAAAAATTCACCTACTGGGAGAAATCACGGGATGCACATTTGAAAAATTTGCCTACTGGGAGAAATCACAGGATGCAAATTTAAAAAATTCACCTACTGGGAGAAATCACGGGATGAAAATTTGAAAAATTCTTCTACTGGGAGAAATCACAGGATGCAAATTTGAAAAATTCTCCTGCTGGGAGAAATCATGGGATGAAAATTTGAAAAATTTTCCTACTGGGTGAAATCACAGGATGAAATTTGAAAAATTCTCCTACTGGGAGAAAGCACGGGATGAAAATTTGAAAAATTCTCCTACTGGGAGAAATCACAGGATGAAAATTTAAAAAAAAAAAGATGGTTGCAACCAATTGGTGCTGTCTTGAGTTTCACTATTCAATATAATACTAACATTTTGCAATAATTTTCCTTCTTAGGCCATTGCAATACCTGGATTTCAAATTTGCAATATTCCAATATTCAGTTAGAAAACTGGGAGAAATCACGGGATGCAAATTTGAAAATTTCACCTACCGTTAAAATGACGTTAAATGGAAATTCTTACCAAATGTTATATCTACGACCATGGTATGTAACACTATCAAAATTGGCTAAAAGAGGAGTAAAAATAGAAGTGACAAATGCTGGATTTGTAACCAGGCCTTCAGGCTTTAAATGGTGTGGGAGAGGAAGAAAGATATGCAATAAATTTGCTTTTTTAACAACTGAATCAAATCCGAGAGTTGACTACTGGAGCCATTCTGGTTATTTATTGTGTTTACGTTGCATGCTTACCCATGACATCACCAGGAGTGGCCGTAATCCGGTGACCACAGGGGGTTTCAACCTGCGTTGGATGGGGTTACACACACTCTCCCTCGGGTCCTGGATTCGGGTTTTAAGCAGCCAATTTTGCATGGTTAAAACTTCTCCGCCAGTTGCAACCCTTCCTTAGGACGTCTGACCGGGCCACGGTGATGCATGGCTTGGTTACATCCCGATTGGATTAACGTAACGCCCTCTACGTGAGGCTGCCTTTGAAGGACATCTGGAAACTTCATGGGATCATAGAATTGGAAGAGATCCCAAAGGTCATCCAGTCCAACCCCGTTCTGCCATGCAGGAACACACAGTCAAAGCATTAATGATCTTTATTTTGGGATTGCTATAGCTGGGCAATTCCTGCCTGGCAAAATGGGGCTGGGCTAGATGACCCTTGGGGGTTCCATTCCAGCTCCATACAATCATAGAATCATGGAGTTGGAAATGACTCCAAAGGTCATCCAGTCCAACCCCGTTCTGCCATGCAGGAACACACAGTCAAAGCATTAATGATATTTATTTTGGGATTGCTATAGCTGGGCAATTCCTGCCTGGCAAAATGGGGTTGGGCTAAATGACCCTTGGGGGTTCTGTTCCAGCTCCATACAATCATAGAATTATGGAGTTGGAAATGACTCCAAAGGTCATCCAGTCCAACCCCGTTCTGCCATGCAGGAACACACAGTCAAAGCATTAATGATATTTATTTTGGGATTGCTATACCTGAGCAATTCCTGCCTGGCAAAATGGGGCTGGGCTAGATGGCCCTTGGGGGTTCCGTTCCAGCTCCATACAATCATAGAATCATGGAGTTGGAAGAGACCCCAAAGGTCATCCAGTCCAACCCTACAAGAAATTCATGGGGTCGCCATAAATCAACAGGAGACTCGAAGGCACATATAGACACACACTATATAACACAGGGCCTGAATATGCTAAAGGCACCAGAACCAGCTTGATCTTGGAAGCTAAGCAGGGTCAGCCCTGGTTAGTCCTTGGATGGGAGACCGCCAACAAATCCCAGGTCCTGGAGGCTCTATTTCAGAGGAAGGAAGTGGCCAAACCACCTCTGAGGAGGATCCCTTGCCTATGAAGACCCTACAACATTCATGGGGTCTACCCTAAGTCTGACTCTATGATTCTCTGTTTTAACTGTGGATTTCCTGCCAGGCAGGGGGTTGGTATAGATGTCCCTTGGGAGTCCCTTATTTCTATGATTCTGTGACATGGAATGGATCTCTTTAGGTCTTCGGGTCAAACTGAGACCTCCTCTTTCTTCTCTTCTTCTTCCAGATCCCTTGAACCTATGCCCACGTAAACTTTTAGCTCCTGGCCAAGTCCCGAGAAAGGTAGCCAGCTTGGGGATTAGGAGTCCTGTGAGGAACACACGTTCGATTCTCGCGGACCGCACTTAATTACGTACCACATCTGGGTTCTATTAAGCACCGCTGTCGAAATCCCCACCAACACAGCCGAGGAAGGGGGGCTTGACTTGGCTTGGACCCCCGAGCCAGGCCGGAAGGGGACAATAAAACCAGCCAAGGGGTTGTATTTATTACGTCTCTCTTGGCGCATGAGGTGCGCCACGCTAAGGCTTCGCCACGACGCCAGGCCTCACAGCAGCGTTCTTCGGGCATGGCTGTCGGAAAGGTTGACTCAAGAAGATGAAATTCCCCTTCCAAATCTCCTCCAAAGAGGAGGAACAGGGCCTGGAGGTGGTGGAGAGGACTACAGCGGAGTTGGGAAGGGTCCCTCAGAGGCCATCCAGTCCATCCCTGTGCTTAGTCCTGCTCCAACTTGTCTTAAAATGAGATGCCCAGAACTGAACACAGGACTCCAGATGAGGCCGAACCAGTGCAGAAGATAGTGGAACCATGACTTTCCTTGTTTTGGAAACTATGCTTCTATAAATGCAGGCTGGGATCGTATTCGCCTTCTTTGCTGCAGCATCACATTGCTGGCTCATATTCAATTTAGGATGAAGAATAATCCCAGGGTCCTTTTTTGCATGGACTACTGCTAAGCCCAGAATTGAACACAGGGCTCCAGATGAGGCCTAACCAGAGCATAGATTGGGGATGATGGGCTATAATTACCAGTCCAAAGAGCAAAGGTTCATGCTGCAAAGAAACGCAGGTTGATACCGTGATACCGCAGTCCGGCCAAGTGACGGCGTCCAACTTTGGCGATAATTTGGGGTAATATTTATACCCAATATCATACCCTTGAGGGATGTTTTGAGTGCGAGACAATACTTGGAGGAGTTTTTCCAGGGTTAAACAATGGAAACTCCAGCTGAGACATTAAAGTTAATGGGCTTATAGCAGCCTCCATACTGTTGCGAGGGTGCAAGAGAAAGACATTTTCAAGGATAATGGGTGTTGTGGTCATTGTTTGTTTTGGAGTATGACTCACGTTCAAGAGCATCCAGGGAAGATCAACGCATCCCACCTTAACGACTCTGGCTTCATTTTATTATCTGGCTAATATTATTTTAAGGGGTGTGTGGCCTAGGGAATTGTAATTATGGAGTTTTTATATTGCAAGCCGCCCCGACTGCATTGCAGAGGGGCGGAATAGAAATAAAATTTTAATTTATTTATTTATTTAAGTGTTTGGTTTGCAAGACATCTTGGTAGGTGACCTTCACTTGAACCTAATTTTGGTTGTTCCTGGTCTACCTTAGACCTCATGAAATGTTGGACATGGCCGAATTATTAATTATTAGAGAGAGGAGATGTAAAGCTGGGATGGAGGGATGGGGAAAAGAGACCTCAAACTCTTGGAATATTTCTTGCTTTCCTTTTCGAGATGGGTCACTGGAGACATGGGAGGTGAAATTCTCGAGTCTTCTGCAGCCATGACCTCTTGCAAGGGTCAGCATTCTTGACCCTCTGGCTTGTTGGAGGGACAGAAAAGGGGGAAAACCAGGCCCACCCTTGCATTGTTGCTGTGTCTCCCCCAGGTGTGTAGCTATGGGGCAAAATGAAGGCATCCAGAATCCTGCCTCTCCTGAAATACTGAAATTCCCAGCATTGCAGAGGAGAGAGATTGAGAATCGTCCCTATGGAGAACTACACCTCCCTTTTGCTGTGTTTACATCTCCTTATGACCTCCCATGCAAGAGGAGAGGTTGGTATTGCTAAGGGCAGAAGGGAACGACGGCACTAGAACTTCCCTCGGTCTGCATACGAGACTCCTGTTGAGGCAGCCTGGGATTGCATTGGCCTTTTTGGCTGCTGCATCACACTGTTGGCTCATGTTGAGCCCATGGTCTACTGAGACCTCCATGGCTTGCTACACCATTCCCACAACCTTGACCCTCTTGGTTGCCCATCTCTGGACATCTTCCAGCACCTTCATGTCCTTCTTGATCTGTGGTGCCCAGAACTGGACCAGTATTATTACTTCCTCCTCTTCCTCCTCCTCTTCTTTTTCTTCCTTCTTTCTTCCCCCTCTCCTCTTCCTCTCCTCCTCCTATTCTTCTTTTTCTTCTTTCTTTCCTGTTCCTCAGCCTCTTCTTTTTCTTTTCTTCCTCCTCTCCTCTTCCTCTCCTCCTCCTCCTAATCTTCTTTTTCTTCCTTCTTTCTCTTTTCTTCCTTTCTCTCCCTCCTCATCTTCCTCCCCTTCCTCCTCCTCTGCCTTCCTTCTTTCCTCTTCCTCCCTCCTCCTCTTATTCTCTTTCCTCCTTCTTTCTTCCTCCTCTCCTCTTCCTCCTCCTGCCTCCTCCTTTTCCTTCCTTCCTTCCTCTTCCTCCCTCTTCCTATTATCTTTCCTTCTTCTCTTCCTCCTCTCCTCTTCCTCCCTCCTCCTCCTCCTCCTTCCTTCTTTCCTCTTCCTCCCTCCTCCTCTTCTTTTTCTTCCTTCTTTCTTCCTCCTCCCTCTCCTCCTAGTCTTCTTTTTCTTCCTCCTCTCCTCTTCCTCCTCCTTCCTCCTCCTTTTCCTTCCTCCTTTCCTCTTCCTCCCTCCTCCTCTTATTCTCTTTCCTCCTTTCTTCCTCCTCTCCCCTCCCTCCTCTTCCTTCTCCTTCCTCCTCCTCTTCCTTCCTTCTCTCCTCTTCCTCCCTCCTCCTCTTATTCTCTTTCTTCCTTCTTTCTTCCTACTCTCCTTTCCCTCCTCTTCCTCCTCCTTTTCCTTCCTCCTTTCCTCTTCCTCCCTCCCCCTCTTCTTTTTCTTCTTCCCTCCTCCTCCTCTTCCTTCCTTCTCTCCTCTTCCTCCCTCCTCCTCTTATTCTCTTTCCTCCTTCTTTCTTCCTCCTCTCCTCTCCCTCCTCTTCCTCCTCCTCTTCCTTCCTCCTTTCCTCTTCCTCCCTCCTCTTCTTCTTTTTCTTCCTTCTTTCTTCCTCCTCCCTCTCCTCCTAGTCTTCTTTTTCTTCCTCCTCTCCTCTTCCTCCTCCTTTTCCTTCCTCCTTCCCTCTTCCTCCACCCACTTAGGACTCCTCCATCCATCCCCACAGCCTTGTCTGCAATGAGCCAGAAGTGTTTAAATTTGTTCCTGGCAACTTCCCCTCCTTTGCAACTCCCAAGGGAGCCCCGCTTACAAACTGAATCAGTTATCAGCTAGTTAGTCTGGCAGGTCCTGAGGGGGAGAAGGAAGATGGAGGGATGGAGGAGGCCGAGAAGACCTGCAAAGCCACCCTCCCTGCCTGCCATGGCTGCTGTTCCACCGCCGCCGCCGCCGCCGCCACTGCGCGCATGAATACTGATGGGGGACTCCATGCATTATTCAGCGGAGAGATGCACAGAAGGAAATGAGCAATGCTTCCAAAATAGGAACCGCCATGGCGGCAGTAAGGGAATAATTAGAGAGCTGTCACTTGTTGGTGTCAGAAAACCCACCCCGAACATGGGAGGTGTGTGGCGGGGGGCCTATGGAGACACAAGTGGGGGACACGAATAAATAGATAAATAAGGACGGGATGGAGATTGAGAGAGAGAGAGAAAAAGAGAGAAAGAGAACTCATCTGGTTCGTCTCCCTCTTAATTATGCAACCAGGAGGAATTTCAAATAGATCGGCCCAAAGACAGTGCGGCAGCAAGTATATGTAAATATATGAACACCTCGTCTTAAATATTTTATTCTCCGATCTGAAACAGAATATTCCAGAACACCACCCTCCCCAGTTTTCCCTCAAAGGGGGAAGAAAAAGAGGCTTTGTAGGTATATTAATAATAATAGTAATTATTATTACTAATAATAATACTAATACTACTAATAATACTAATGATGGTGGTGGTGATGTTTTCCAATTTTGTTCCATTTTCTCCCACCTTCCTGGACTTTCATTTTTTTCTCACAAGGAACCTCTAGCCAGTATTTATGGATTATTTTTAGCAAAACGGGGCCTTTAAAAAAATGAGTTATTAATCATGGGCCTCCCCATCTCTAGCACAAGGAAAGAGAGGAGGTCGAGATTTCTGGATATTTTCTAGCCATGTGGACTAAAAATCCAATTATTATTGCAAATAAGGCAGACCTTTTCAGCTAGTGGAGTTTATGTAAGTTTTTGCTGACCAATATCTGCAGTTTCAGTTATCCAAAAAAAAATGCAAAATAGGGGACACATACCATAGAGTCAGCCTTGAAAATGCCTAGAGAGGCATCACTCTCTATCATAGGCACAACTCTATGATACTTGTATACCGGAAGTCCTTTATTTTAATAGGGTTCACTGTTATATGCAGTTTCCATAGTAAGTCTGGGAATCAAACCCCCACAAATATGGAGGATCTGACTGTAGATTGATTGATTGATTGATTGCATGGCCATATAGGTGTTTGATTGCAGTTCCCAGCATCTTTTGCCACTGGGGATGCTGAGATAGGCCTGCAGGGTCTCAAAGCCCATCATCCTCTGGAGGGTTGACTGCCATAGGAGATAGAGAGGGTGAGATGCATGGACTTAATGCATTATGCACCAGTTATGGTGATGGGTCTCAGATCCTTTTCCTGATTGGCCACCTGTTATAAATTGGTTTTTCTCTCCCTTCAAAATTACCCATTCCCCACCCGCAGCCCCCTCTGGAGTAATGGACACCCATCTGTGGCTCTCCAGCCAAGATCTTTCAATGCAGACTGTTCTTCTCCCTCCACTTCCCTCTGATGGTTTTATATCCTGGAAGAGGAGGGAAAAGGAGGAAGAGGAGGTTGAAGAAGAGGAGGAGGAGGAGGTTATAGAGGAAGAAGGAAAAGGAGGTAGAAGAAGGAAGAAGAGGAGGAAGGAGGAAGAGGGAGTAGAAGAAAAAGAGGAGGAGGTAGAAGAAGAAGAAGGAAGAAGAGGAGGAGGAGGGAGGAAGAAAAGAAGGAAGAGGAGGTAGAAGAGAAGTAGGAGGAAGTAGAGGGAGAAGTAGGTAGAAGAAGGAAGAAGAGGAGGAAGGAGTAAGAGGGAGTAGAAGAAAAGGGGAGGAGGAGGAAGAGGAAGAAAAGAAGGAAGAGGAGGTAGAAGAGAAGGAGGAGGAAATAGAGGAAGAAGGAGAAGGAGGTAGAAGAAGGAAGAAGAGGAGGAAGGAGGAAGAAGGAGTGGAAGAAGAGGAGGAGGAGGTAGAAGAAGAAGGAAGAAGAGGAGGAGGAGGAAAGAGGAGGAGTGAGGAGGAGAAGGAAGATGAAGAAAAAGAAGGAAGAGGAGGTAGAAGAGAAGTAGGAGGAAGTAGAGGGAGAAGTAGGTAGAAAAAGGAAGAAGAAGAGGAAGGAGTAAGAGGGAGTAGAAGAAAAGGGGGAGGAGGAGGAAGAGGAAGAAAAGAAGGAAGAGGAGGTAGAAGAGAAGGAGGAGGAAGTAGAGGAAGAAGGAGAAGGAGGTAGAAGAAGGAAGAAGAGGAGGAAGGAGGAAGAGGGGGTAGAAGAAGAGGAGGAGGAGATAGAAGAAGGAAGAGGAGGAGGAAGTAACAGGAAGGAGGAGGAGAAGGAAGATGAAGAAAAAGAAGGAAGAGGAGGTAGAAGAGAAGGAGGAGAAGGTGATAGAGGAAGAAGGAGAAGGAGGTAGAAGAAGGAAGAAGCAGAGGAAGGATGAAGAGGGGGTAGAAGAAGAGGAGGAGGAGGTAAAAGAAGAAGGAGGATGAGGAGGTAGAAGAAGAAGGAAGAAGAAGGAGAAGGAGGTAGAAGAAGGAAGAAGAGGAGGAAGGAGGAAGAGGGGGTAAAAGTAGAAGAGGAGGAGGTAAAAGAAGAAGGAGGGAGGAAGGGAGGGAGGAGGAGGAAGAAAAGAAGGAAGAGGAGGTAGAAGAAGAAGGAAGAGCAGGAGGGGGAGGCAGGAGGAGGAGGAAGGAGGAGGAGGTGGAGGAGGAAGAAAAAGAAGGAAGAGGTAGAAGAGAAGTAGGAGGAGGTAGAATAAGGGGGAGGAAGGGGAAGAAGAAGAAAGAGGAGGAGGAGGGAGGAAGAAGAAGAAAAAGAAGGAAGAGGAGGTAGAGGAAGGAGGAGGAGGATGAATAAGAGGGAGAAGTGGAGGAGGCAGAAGAAGGAAGAGGAGGTAGAAGAAGAAGGAAGAGCAGGAGGAGGGAGGAGGAGGAGCAGGTGGAGGAGGAAGAGGAAGAAGAAGGAAGAGGTAGAAGAGAAGGAGGAGGAGGAGGTAGAGGAAGAAGAAGAAGAAAGAGGAGGAGGAAGGAGGAAGAAGAAAAAGAAGAAAGAGGAGGTAGAAGAAGTAGGAGGAGTTAGACGAGGAAGAAGGAAAAGGGTGAAAACTGGAGGAGGAAGTAGAAAAAGAGGAGGAGGAAGAAGAGGAGGTAGAAGAAGAAGAGGAGGAGGTAGAGGAAGAAGGAAGAAGAGAAAGAAGTGGAGGAGGAGGAGGAGGAAGGAAGAGGAGGAGGAAGAGAAGGAGGCAGAATAAGGAGGAGGAGGATTTAGAGGAAGAAGTGGAGGAGGAAGAAGAAGGAAGAGGAGGAAGAGGAGGAGGAAAAAGAAGACCGGTGGAAGATGTGAAGCAGTGGTTTCTCTTTGTACAGAAACATCTCTAGCATCCCGTCTCCTGGACACCAGCCAGCGCCACTGCCGCCTTCTCCAGCAGTGCTGATAGGGATACCTGTTATTATTAGAATTAATTACTGCCGGTTTAATTGGCTCAGTAACTGAGCTGGCTGCTGGAGACACAGAGCTGGGAAGCCACCCCATCCTTCTGGATCTAATCGCATTCAATGACCCTGAGAAAAACTGTGGGCCGTTCAGTTTCCACAACCACCACTATCATCACCACCCCTGCCAACCCCATCTTCGCTGCCAACATCTCCGGGAGAATGCAGGCCGGTGACTCTAACATCGTCCCCATATTTCTACTATATGGTTTTTAACATCTTTGCTGTTCCTCTGTAGGCCAAGTGGTTTGAAGGAACATCCAGGTGACCTGGAGGGCTGCATTCTCCCTACGTGAGCCTATGTCCTGCCAGCTAGCAGGAAATTAGCAGAAAAGTCCACCAGGTGGGCAAAACAGGGGCTTATCTTAGGGTCCAAAGCATCCGAGAGAGTATCCAGTAATGAGGTCAGTCCACAAAAATGGAGTCCAAAGTCCAAAGAAGCAGGAGCCAAGAGTCAAGAGAAGGACTAGTGTCTAGATCAAGGGAAGTCATAGTGCCGCTCTATTCTGCCGTGGTCAGACCTCACTTAGAATACTGTGTCCAGTTCTGGGCACCACAATTCAAAAAGGATATGGACAAATTGGAGCGTGTCCAGAGAAGGGCGACTAAAATGGTGAAAGGTCTGGAAACAATGCCTTATGAGGAGAGACTTAGGGAGCTAGGTATGTTTAGCCTGGAAAAAAGACGGTTAAGGGGCGATATGATAGCCCTGTTTAAGTATTTGAAGGGATGTCACGCTGAGGATGGAGCAGGCTTGTTTTCTGCTGCTCCAGAGACTGGAACACGGAGCAATGGATGCAAGCTCCAGGAACAGAGATTCCACCTCAACATGAGGAGGAACTTTTTGACAGTAAGAGCTGTTCGGCAGTGGAACACACTCCCTCGGAGCGTGGTGGGGTCTCCTTCCTTGGAGGTCTTTAAACAGAGGCTGGATGGCCATCTGTCGGGGATGCTTTGATCAAGATTTCCTGCGTGGCAGAATGGGGTGGACTGGATGGCCCTCGTGGTCTCTTCCAACTCTGCAATTCTCTGATTCCACCACACTCCCACTGTCCAACATCTCTTCCCATCAGGAGGTTCTTCCTAATAATGTTTAGGTGGAATCTCTTTTCCTATAGTTTG
Source organism: Gambelia wislizenii (assembly GCA_030847615.1). Classification (NCBI taxonomy): domain Eukaryota; kingdom Metazoa; phylum Chordata; class Lepidosauria; order Squamata; family Crotaphytidae; genus Gambelia; species Gambelia wislizenii. The sequence continues at coordinate 482,953 of JAUMIR010000013.1, read as the reverse complement.
AACCCATTCCTCCGTGTCCTAGTCTCTGGAGCCACAGAAAACAAGCTTGCTCCATCCTCAGTAGGACATCCCTTCAAATATTTAAACATGGCCATCATCTCCACCTTCTCTTCTCCAGGCTAAACATCCCTAAGCTGCTCCTCATAGGTCATCATGGCTTCCAGACCACCCACCATTTTGTTCACCCTCCTCTGGACATGTTCCAGCTTCTCAATATCCTTCCTGAATTGTGGTGCCCAGAACTGGACACAGTCTTCCAGGTGAGGTCTGACCAAAGCAGAATAGAGTGGCACTATGACTTCCCTTGATCTCCTATTGATGCAGACTAGAATTGTATTGGCTTTTTTAGCTGCTGCATCACACTACTGGCTAACCCTCATAGGTAGATCTGGTGGGAACATGGGAGAGATCAGAGCCTTCTCAGTGTCCAAAAACAACTGTTCCCTCTGCAGGAAATGCTGTTTTCTTTCCAAAAGACCCCCGTGTGAATTTTCCACAGAATGAGTCCCAAATTACGAATAGGCTTTGAAAACAGTGCAGTTTTTCCAACACTTCCTGTCAACGGGGAGAAAATGGCTATAATTGCTTGTTGCTTTGTTGGAGAAGAGAATTTGGTGGAGAATTGCATCTCTTCCATGCACAAGTGGAGAAAAAGCAATGCAACATTTGGGGATGGAGAGGGTTTGAGATGAGGCGGGGAGCGTTCCACCACCGGCTTGCGGCTGACAATCCCTAATTAATGCAACCGGCGCACGGTGGAAAGATTTCAGAGGAATGCTTGATGCTCTCCCGTCACTCACCGCTGTCATCCGGCAACACTCGTAGGATGGTGCTGAATTATACAGGGTCCATCTTTTGATGTCTCTGAATTAAGGAGCACATTAATTATCAATAGCGTTTGCACAGGTACAGTTCAACTGTCGCCCCCTCCCTGCAAAAAAAAAAGTGATTTTTTTTTCTTTGTCTCTCCCAAAGTCTGAAGATGGGACTCCACAGGAGAAAAAAAAAATCCTTTCTCCAGCTATCAAAGTCAGGACTAGGCTGGAAGAAGGAGCATACAGGTTGTTTCAACATTTGTGCAGGGCATACATTCTCAGACTTACCGCAGATACAAAAAACCATGTATAATAGCAAACCACCATAGAATACCATAGAATCATGGTGGAGGACCTAGAAAATGCCTAAACAGGATGCCTCTCTAGGCTTTTCCAGCACAACTCTATGGTAAAACTTCAGCAGAAGTTATCATAGAGTTGCACTGGAGGACCTAGAAAATGCCTAAAGAGGATGCCTTTCTAGGCATCTCCAGCACAACTCTATGGTTAACTTCCAGTGGGAGTTACCACAGAGGTGCCCTGGAGGACCTAGAAAATGTCTAAAGAGGATGCCTTTCTAGGCATCTCCAGCATACCTCTATGGTCAACTTTCAGCAGAATTTACCATAGAGTAGCTCTGGAGGACCTAGAAAATGCCTAAAGAAGATGCCTCTCTAGGCATTTCCAGCATACCTCTATGGTAAACTTTCAGCAGAATTTACCATAGAGTAGCTCTGGAGGACCTAGAAAATGCCTAAAGAAGATGCCTCTCTAGGCATCCCCAGCACAACTCTATGGTCAACTTCCAGTGGAAGTTACCATAGAGTTGCCCTGCAGGATCTAGAAAATGCCTAAAGAGGATGCCTCTCTAGGCATCCCCAGTACAACTGCACGATAACTTCCAGTGGAAGTTACCATAGAGTCACACTGGAGGACCTAGGAAATGCCTAGAGAGGATGCCTGGCACCTCCAGCCCAACTCTATGGTCAACTTCCAGTAAAAGTTACCATAGAGTCACACTAGAGGACCTAGGAAATTCATAGAGAGGACACCTCTCTAGGAATCTGCTGCAACACTATGGTCAACTTCTGGTGGAAGTTGTCCATAGAGTCCCGGTGGAGGACCTCACCTCCACCATAACTCTATGTTAATACAGATGCCTAGAGAGACCTTTCCTCTCAGTCATGGGTAAGTGAAACCGCAGGTATCTATCCTGTATACACAGCAGGGCAAACTGCAGTTTTAAAAAACAAACCTGTTGTTATTAATTAATTAATTAATTAATGTGTCCATTTATATCCCTCCTTTCTCCTGCGAGTGGGACCCGAGGTGGCTAACAGCATCTTTAAAACAATACAAATTGAAAACAATACAAAGTTTTTTTTTTAAATTACATTAGAAATATATAATTTTTTAAAGGATTAAACAGTCTCTAAGTTAAAAACATTAAACTATAAAAATATTAAGGTGTAATGGTCCAGCTCCCCTCTCTCTAGGCATCTGGAGGACATAAACTTGTGCATAAGGTTGTCTCTCTCTCTAGGTGTCAGAAGGTCCTCCAGGGCAACTCTATGATCAACCTCCACTGGAAGCTGACCATAGAGTTGTGCCAGATGCCTAGAGAGGCATCCTCTCTAGGCATTTTCTAGGTCCTCCAGTGCAATTCTATGGTATAATATGGCCACTATTATATGTGTTTTTGTGTATCTGTGGCCTTTTTAAAGCATGTTGCCATACTGTTTTAAGGGGTATTTGCCCCGGATTCCTGTAGGAACATCCTGGACATTGTCTCCAGTCAGTAACATCTTATCAGAAGAGGAGAGGATGACGACAATGATGAATCACTGATAGTACAAAACTTCAATCAGTAACATCTAAGAAGAAGAGGAGGAGGAGGAAGAGGAAGAGGAAGGAGGAAGAAGAAGATGAATCACTGATGTTCCAAAATGTCAATCGGTAACATCTAAGAAGAAGATGACAATGAGGAAGAAGAGGAGGAGGAGACAGGGAAGAAGAAGGAGGAAGAGGATGAAGAAGAAGAGGAGGAGGAGGAAGAGGAGGAGGAGGCAGAAAAGGAGGAAGAGGAAGAGGAGGAAGATGAGGAGGAGGAAGAGGAGGAGGGAGAGAAGAAGGAAGAGGAAGAGGAGGAGGAAGAGGAAGAGGAGGAGGAAGAGGAAGAGGAGCAGGAGGAGGCAGAGAAGAAGAAAGAGGAAGAGGATGAAGAAGAAGAGGAGGAGGAAGATGAGAAGGAGGAGGAGGAAGAGAAAGAGGAGCAGGAAGAAGAGGAGGAGGAGGAAGAGGAGGCGAAGGAAGAATAAGAGTAGGAAGGAGGATGAGGAGGAGGAAGATGAGAAGGAGGAAGAAAAGGAGGAGGAGGAGAAAGAAGAAGGAGGAGGAGGAGGAAGAGGAAGAGGAAGAGGAGGTGGAGGGAGGAGGAGGAAGAGAAAGATGAATCACTGACTCTCCAAAACTCCAGACAATAACATCCAAAAATAATGACTACAATATTGTTATTAATAATGCAATAGGTAAGATCTCAATGACGCCATTGCTAAACACGGCCTTCCTTGGACTGCGCCACACGATCGGACACTGTTATGGGACCGGTGTTGGCCTCAAAAACCATTACAATGAGGAAAACAACAGCGACGGCATCAAGGTGAGTTCACTTGCCAAATTTTGGAAAGGTCCCATTGCCACCCCAGTGACGATGACGTTGGTGCTTATGACGGTAAGGACAATAATGACCCATGATGCGTCTTTACAACAGCCACAGAGGGTTGTGCGGTTTATTTCTCCCTCTTCCTCCCATCTGAATCTCCCACCCACAACCGTTTGGGTGGCCGGCTTACAAATCAAGAGACAATCCGATGCTAACATGTAAATAAATTGCAAAATCAGCCGGGAAATGGTTTTCATTCCAGGAGGCGCGGAGGCATCCATCCCTTCGCCGCCAACCTCCTTGCGAGGTTACCCTCCCTGAAGAATAGCGACACTCTTGCTGTGCGGTAATGCGATAAACATGAGAAGAGGGTTGCTTTGGGAAAATGGAAACGAAGGCGGGAGGAAAACCCAGAAACCCTCTGGAGAGTTTCTGGGGGGAGACAGAGCCGGTGCACTTCAAATTCAAAAATCCAATTTAACTGTCCGTTATACGGAGAATTTTTATTATTATTATTATTATTATTATTATTAAAGGCAAGGGGGGGATAATTTTTGCCGTTACACAGCACCCGAGCTAAAGCCGGTGGCGGTGTGACAGCTACACTTTAAAAGCTTACATGTCTGAATGTAAGGAGACAGGGAATCATTTATTTATGATTGCAATCTAGCGCCTGTCTAACAAGTTAACAACTGCGCCGCTGCGCAGTCCCCAGCTCCGGGTTGCTGGGTGGAGGCCTGTCAGCACTTTTGAAAAGAGAATCCACCCCGCTTTAAAGTCGGTGGGATGAAAGTGTGGCGGGAGAGACCGCACAATGCCTTTACACAAATCGGCAAGTGTGCATTTAATATAAAAACACAGCCCCAAAAATATCTTGTCTTAAACAGGAGTTGGAATGAAAGGGGTAAAGGAATTTTGTCCGCACTGTAAATAACGTTCGATTTCCAAGCAAATGCATGAAAACTGCCTTGGAAATGCTCTCCTGACGAATTTTGCAATGCGCTTTTCCATTTTGCAAAAACAACCTCACAATAACTGTGTAGGTTAGAGGGATCGCAGACACAAAGAAAAACAAGGGGTAGAACTGAATACAAAAGCAACTTGTATACAAGAGAGGAACTATGTACCAAAATAAAAATTACAAAAATTGAATATAATTAAGAGCATGTTTACAAAAATCTGCATGCATTAGGTTTACAGTTGAAAGTTAAATAAATTTAGTTCATAAAGTGATGCAGAAATGGGATGAAAAGATGAAATCGGTGGATGATATAGATAAGAAATATTGTTACGTTCACATCCTTAAAAAAAGGGATCAATTTCCAAACAGATGCATGAACAAGAACGCAGTTACTTTTATGAATTTTGTAATGTAATTCACTGTCTGCAAAAACACATTTTTTAAAACAGAGGCTGGGTGGATGTCTGTTGGGTTTGATTGGATGTTCCTGAATGACAGAATGGGGTTGGACTAGATGACCTTTGGAGATCCCTTCCAACTCTGTAGGTCTATGATTTGAACCCTCCACCTCCTGAAAACCATGTAAGTTTGATAAAATTCATGTACCATATATATATATATATATATATATATATATCATGAGGAATTCTATGCAAAAGCACCTGTATAGTGGAGAGAAAATGATGAGAAGTCAAAGGTTTCCATGGCCAGCATCCATAGATTTTTCTTGGGTTTTTTCCAGGTGATGAGGCCATGTTCTGGAATATTCCAGAACATGGCCTCACCACCCTGAAAAAAAAGAAGAAAAATCTATAGAAAATTATGAACTTAATTAAGGATGCAAAGTAAAGAAGGGGGCCAAATTTTGTCATTCCCAGCTGGCTCAGGCAAAAGCAAACATCTGCAGATTTTCTTGGATTATTTAGGCAGGGCAGTTGGACTCGAGAGGTTGAAGAAGCCGGGCATGTTCAGTATGATGAAGAGAAGATTGAGGAGGGACATAATTGCATTATTTAAATATCTCAAAATCTGTCCCCGAGAGAAGGGGACAGGTTTGTTCTCTGCTGCCCCAGAGGGTTAAATGAGGTCTAATGGTTATAAGTGAAAGGAGGATAGATTTTGGTTGAACATTAGAAGGAACTTCTTGACATTAGGAGCGGTTCAACAATTGCTTCCCCAGAAGGTAGGACCAGGTCTAATGCTTTGAAGTTAGGACCATGTCTAATGCTTCGAAGGTAGGACCAGATCTAATACTTTGAAGGTAGGACCAAGTCTAATGCTTTGAAGGTAGGACCAGTTCTAATGCTTCCACAGAAGGTAGGACCATGTCTAATGCTTCGAATGTAGGACCAGGTCTAATGCTTCCCCAGAAGGTAGGACCAGGTCTAATGCTTCCCCAGAAGGTAGGACCAGGTCTAATGCTTCGAATGTAGGACCAGGTCTAATGCTTCCCCAGAAGGTAGGACCAGGTGTAATGCTTCCCCAGAAGGTAGGACCAGGTGTAATGCTTCCCCAGAAGGTAGGACCAGGTCTAATGCTTCGAAGGTAGGACCAGATCTAATACTTTGAAGGTAGGACCGGGTCTAATGCTTTGAAGGTAGGACCAGTTTTAATGCTTCCACAGAAGGTAGGACCATGTCTAATGCTTCCCCAGAAGGTAGGACCAGGTTTAATGCTTCGAAGTTACCGGAGGGTAAATTTTGGTTGAACATTAGAAGGAACGTCTTGACACCAAGAGCCAATGACCTAGGGAGGTGTTGAGGTCTCCTTCTCTGGACATCTTCCCAAAAAGCTTGGACAGATACCTGCAGCTAGGGATGCTCTAGCCGGAGATCCTGCATGGAGCAAGAGGCTGGACTTGATGGCCTCTTGGGACCCCTCCAACTCCTATGGTCCTTGGAGGGTGGTGGACTCTCATTCTTGGTTGGAGGGGTGTCTTTCAGTTCTGTGTTCCTGCATGGAAGTAGGGGGTTGGACTAGATAGCCCCTGGGTTTCCTCCTTCTTCTCCCTCCAACCCACTGAACCTACTGCACCCCTTTAGCTTTGGGAGGTTTTATCTCTCCAAAGACAGCAGGCAACAGCCATGGGTATAACCAAATTATCCTGAATTTAAGGAGGAAAAAGGCATTTTTCCAGCCGTTTTCAGAGCCGCAGCTGTGGATCAAAAAATGCTAATCTCTTTTCTCCAACATCTCCGTCTGACTGTCAGCATTTGGGAAAAGTGGGCACGCTTCCTTTTCCAAACGCGGCTGCCATGAGCGCCGAGGAAGGGTGGATTGTCAGAGTAGAGGAGCAGATGGGCCTGAAGTGCAGATCGGATGCGATGGCGGAGTGGAGGGAGGGAAGGAAGCAACAAGGTGGGTGAGGGAGCACAAAGAAATCCAAGAGCAGTGGATCAAGTTATTTTAAAAGGGGGTCATTGTATGGCAGAGTTGAGCTCACTTTGTAATCAGCGGCTTAAAATTAATTTCCTTTTGAATAAAACTCTTTCAAACCAGAAACGATTTTTTTTACGGTTGGTTATCAAAAGGTTGCCACCAATTTTCAATTTGCAAATTGAAAAAAGGTGAAAAAAATTAAAGTTTATAAAATACTTTTTTAAATAAATAAAATAAAATCCCTTGGTTTGAATCAACAAAAAATCTGGATGGATCTGAAGAAGTTGCAACTTTTCCTTTCAGGTCTTCTTTTATAAAACTTGGACTGAGGTTTACAAATCTGTAGCTATGTTGCAGAAACACAACAAAACCCTATTCATGAATTGTGAAGGTGAATATCCAGACATTGGCAAAAGTGGCTCCAATGATAGCCATGTTTTAATGTTTGAAAAGATTTAGTATGATGGGGAGAAAACATGAACATGAGCCAAGAGTGTGATGCAGCAGCTAAAAAAGCCAATGCGATTCTAAGCAGAATTGGTTTTAGTATAGTGTCTAGATTAAAGGAAATAATAGTGCCACTCTATTCTGCTTTGGTCAGACCTCACTTGGAGTACTGTGTCCAGTTCTGGTCACCACAATTCAGGAAAGATATGGACAAGCTGGAACATGTCCAGAGGAGGGTGACCAAAATGGCGGGAGGTCTGGAAGCCATGATGGCCTATGAGGAGCAGCTTAGGGAGCTGGGTAGGTTTAGCCTGGAGAAGAGAAGGTTGAGATGATGACCATGTTGAAATATTTGGACAGATGTCCTACTGAGGAAGGAGCAAGCTTGTTTTCTGCTGCTCCAGAGACTAGGATACGGAGCAATGGGTTCAAACTCCAGGAAAAGAAATTCCATCTAAACATTATTAGGAAGAACTTCCTGACAATAAGAGCTGTTCGGAAGTGGACTATGGAGTGTGGTGGAGTCTCCTTCTTTGGAGGTTTTTAAGCAGAGGCTGGATGGTCATCTGTCCGGAGGGCTTGGATTGTGTCTTCCTGCATGGCAGAATGGGGTTGGACTGGATGGCCCTTGGGGGTCTCTTCCAATTCTATGGTTCTATGATTCTAAATCCACTGGGTTCTGGATTTCCCAAAGGAAACAGAAATGCAACTAAGGCTCAGAGCTTCAGAATGCTACTGTTATTTTCCTTTTCAGACTCTGTGTCCATGTCCCTGCTAGCTGGCTTGTGGAACTATTCTTATTTGTGGTCAAGTTGATGTCAACATATGATGGACACATATGGTGCTTGGAGGACATTTTCAAAATCAGATTCCAGATGAAACCTGAGATCTAGTTATTTGGGATGTTGGGGGGGGGAATCTATAAAGGAAGAAGAAGAGATGGAAGTAGAGGAAGAAAGAGGAAGAGGAGGAGGAGGAGGAGATGGAAGTAGAGAAAAAAGAGGTGGAGGAAGAAGAGATAGAAGAGAAAGGAAGAAGAAGATGAAAAGGAAGGAAGTGGAGGAAGAAGAGGAAGAGGTAGAAGAGAGAAGAGGAGGAGGAGGGGAGATGGAAGTAGAGAAAAAAGAGGAGGAGGAAGAAGAGTTAGAAGAGAAAGGAAGAAGAAGAAATGATGGAAGTGGAGGAAGGAAGAGGAAGAGGAAGAAGTAGAAGACAGAAGAGGAGGAAGAAGAGGAGGAGATGGAAGTGGAGAAAAAAGAGGAGGAAGAAGAAGAGAAAGGAAGAAGAAGAAGAAAGGGTGGAAGTGGAGGAAGGAAGAGGAAGAGGAAGAAGTAGAAGAGAGAAGAGGAGGAGGAAGAGGAGGAGATGGAAGTAGAGAAAAAAGAGGAGGAGGAAGAAGAGTTAGAAGAGAAAGGAAGAAGAAGAAATGATGGAAGTGGAGGAAGGAAGAGGAAGGGGTAGAGGTAGAAGTAGAAGAGAGAAAAAGAGAAGGAGGGGGAAGTAGAGAAAAAAGAGGAGGAGGAGGAGGTAGAAGAGAAAGGAAGAAGAAAAAAGGATGGAAGTGGAGGAAGAAAGAGGAAGAGGAAGAAGTAGAAGAGAGACAAAGAGGAGGAGGAGATGGAAGTAGAGAAAAAAGAGGAAGAAGAGGTAGAAGAGAAAGGAAGAAGAAAGGATGGAAGTGGAGTATGAAGGAGGAAGAGGTTGTAAGGAAAGGAAGAAAAAGAGATAGAAATTAAGGAAGAGGAGGAGGAAGAGTTGGAAGAGAAAGGAAGAAGAAGAAAAGATAGAAGTGGAGAAAGGAGGAGGAGGAAGGAGAGGAAGAAGGGAAAATGAAGAAGAGATGGAAATGAAGGAAGAATTAGGAGGAGGAAGAAGGGAAAGAAAGAAGAAGACAAGATAGAAGTGGAGAAAGGAGGAGGAGGAGGAAGAAGAGGAAGAAGGGGAAATGAAGATGAAGAGATGGAAATGAAGGAAGAATGAGGAGGAGGAAGGGAAAGAAAGAAGAAGACAAGATGGAAGTGGAAGGAGGCGGAAGAAGATGTTGTTAATGATGAAGATGGTGGTGAAGAAGAACTAAAAAGAGAAGGAGGAGGAGGAGGAAGTGGAGGAAGAATAAAAAGGAGAAAGGAGGAAGATTCTATGATTCTATGTCTCTAAGAGAAGAAGTGGAGGGGGAGAGTAGGAAGAGGAAGAGGAAGAAGAAGAAGAATCATAGAGTTGGAAGAGACCACCACAAGGGCCATCCAGTCCAAGAAGGAGAAGGGAGGATGAAGAAGAGGAGATGGAGAAGGAGACGTGTAAAGAGAAGGTGAGGAAGAGGAAGGAGAAGAGGAAGGAGGAAAGAGAAGGAGAACAAGAAGAAAAGGGGAAGGAGGATGTGAAGGAGGAGGAAGGAGGCTCTTCCCTGCCTGATCACAGGGGGGTGCCCAAGACGATTTGCAAACATCCGAGGGCCTCCCAAAATGCCAGGCACCTCAACCCTCAGAAAGGCTAATTAATTTCCTCTTTGTTTCTCCCTCTCTTCCCCCTCCCCCACCCAAGTTTCATTTTTAAATTACAGTCTCCCCTCCTCTCTAATAAACACTCGACAATTAAAACTGTCTCCCTGACATGAGATGCCTCCTCCTCCTCCTCCTCTTCTTCCTCCTCCTCTTCCTCCTCCTCCGGCCCCCCTTCCATCACCTTCCCTGCCATAAACAGATTCGCAAAGGGGGCTTTTCTCCAGGCCCCAGCTGCCATTAGCCACTTAAAATCCCATAATTATCATCCTATCATGGGCCTGTTAACGAGCAGTAAAAATAAGGCCATTGAATATGGTAATTTATTCGTAAATTAGCCTAATGAGAATAGGGTTTCAGACACTGTTTACTTTTGAGCTGCCTGTTCTGGTACGGTGCAGCCTGGCTGTGGATGGAGAGATGGAGAGAGAAAGAGAGGGAAGGAGAGGAAGATGGAGGAGGAAGAGGAAGAGGAGAAAAAGAGAGAGACAATGAAGAAAAGAGAGAGAAAGGTGGAGGTGGGGAAGGAGGAGGGAAAAAGAGTGAGGGAAAGAGAGGGGAGAGGGAAGGAAAGAAAGATGGAGGAAAAAGAGGAAGAGGAGGAAGAGGAAAAGAAAGAGTGAGGAAAAGAGAGAGAAGAGAAAGATGGAGGAGGAAAAGTGAGGAAAAGAGAGAGGAGAGGGAAGGAAAGAAATATGGAGGAGGAAGAGGAAAAGAACAAGTGAGGAAAAGAGAGAGAAGAAGAGAAAGGTGGAGGAGGAAAAAAGAGTGAGGAAAAGAGAGAGGAGAGGGAAGGAAAGAAAGATGGAGGAGGAAGAGGAAGAGGAAAAGAACAAGTGAGGAAAAGAGAGAGAAGAAGAGAAAGGTGGAGGAGGAGGAAGAAGAAGAGGAGGAGGAGAAAAGAGAGAGACAATGAAGAAAAGAGAGAGAAAGGTGGAGGTGGGGAAGGAGGAGGGAAAAAGAGTGAGGAAAAGAGAGAGGAGAGGGAAGGAAAAAGATGGAGGAGGAAGAGGAAGAGGAGGAGAAAAAAGAGAGAAAGAAGAAAAGAGAAAGAAAGAGAAGGGGAGAAAGATGGAGGTGGAAGAGGAGGAGGAGAAACAAAAGAGTGAGGAAAGAGAGAGAAGAGAAAGAAGAAAAGAAAAAGAAAGAGAAGGGGAGAAAGATGGAGATGGAAGAGGAGGAGAAAAAGAAAGAGTGAGGAAAAAGAGAGAAGGAGAGAAAGATGGAGGTGAAAAAGGAAGAGGAGGAAGAGGAAAAGAAAGAGTGAGGAAAAGAGAGAAGAAGAGAAAGATGGAGGAGGAGGAGAAAAGGTGAGAGAATGAAGAAAAGAGAGAGAAAGGTGGGAGAGGAGGAGGAAAAAAGAGTGAGGAAAAGAGAGAGGAGAGGAAGAGGGAGGAGGAAGAGGAGGGAGAGTAAAAAGAAGAGCAAGGAAAAGAGAGAGAAGAGAAAGATGGAGGAGGAGGAAGAGGAGGAGGAGAAAAGAGAGAGAAGGAAGAAAAGAGAAAGAAAGCTAGAGATGGGAGAGGAGGAGGAAAAAAGAGTGAGGAAAACAGAGAGGAGAGGAAAGGAAAGAAAGATGGAGGAGGAAGAGGAAGAGGAGGAAGAGGAAAAGAACGAGGAAAAGAGAGGGAGAGAAGGAAGAATGAGTGAGGAAAAGAGAGAGAAGAGAAAGATGGAGGAGGAGGAAGAAGAGGAGAAAAAGAGAGGGAGAATGAAGAAAAGAGAGAGAAAGATGGAGGAGGAGGAAAAAAGAGTGAGGAAAAGAGAGAGGAGAGGGAAGGAAAGAAAGATGGAGGAGGAAGAGGAAGAGGAGGAAGAGGAAAAGAAAGAGTGAGGAGAAGAGAGAGAAGAGAAAGATGGAGGTGGAAGAGGAGGAGAAAAAGAAAGCGTGAAGAAAGAGAGAGATGTAGAAAAAGATGGAGGTGGAAAAGGAAGAAGAGGAGGAAGGGGAAAGGGTGAGGAAAAGAAAGAGATGAAGAGGGAAGGAGAGAAAGATGGAGGAGGAGGAGAAAAAGAGAGAATGAAGAAGAGAAAGAAAAAGATTGAGGAGGAGAGAGGAAAAGAGAGAGAAGGAGAGGGAAGAAGAGAAAGATGGAGAAGGAAGAGAAGATGAGAATGAGGAAAAGAGAGGGGAGGCGAGAACTGAGGAGGAGGAAAAGATGAACAGAGAAGGAGAAAGAGAGAGAAAGAGGACTGAGAGAAAAGAAGAAAGAGAAGAGAAGGAGATAAAGGTGGATAAAGAGGAGAGGGAAAAAGAGAGAGTAGAAAAGGATAGAAGACATTCTGTGGATCTTGTCATAAAATGTTGGAAGAGAGGAGAAGGAGAAGAGAAAGGGGAGGAGAGAACTGAGGAAGAGGAGGAAAGAAGTAGAGAGAAGGAGAAAGAGAGAGGAGAAGAAGACAAAGAAAGAAAGAAAGAAAGAAAGAAAGGGGAGAGGAGGAGGAGGAGGAGGGAAGGAGAGGAATGCGAGGGAATATGTAGAGAGAAGGAGAAAGGCAAAGAGACAAAAAGAGAAGGAGTGAGAGAAATCAAGAAAAGAATAAAAAAGAGAAAGAGAACAGGAAGGAGAGAAAGAAGGAGGAAGAGGAGGGGGAAGAGAGAGAGAGAGAGAGAAGGGTGGAATAAATTCTGTACAGAAGAAGAACAGAAGAACATGAGATCTTTTCCTAAGAGAGAAGGAGAGAAAGATGGGAAAGATGAGAAGGAGAAAGAGAGAAGGAAAGAAAAGAAGAGAGGAGGAGAGAAAGATGGAGGAGATGGAGAAGGAAAGAGTGAGAGAAGGAAGGAAAATAAGAGAGAATAAAGAGGAAGATAGAGGAAGAGGAGGAGGAGGAGGAGAAAAGAGAAGGAAGAAAGGAAAAGGAGAGAGAGAGATGGAGGAAGAGGAGGAGGAGAAAGAGAGAAGGAAGGAAAACAAGAGAGAAGGAGAGAAAAATGGAGGAAAAGGAGGAGGAGGAGAATGAGAGAGAGAAGGAAGGAAGGAAGGAAAAGAAGAGAGAAGGAGAGAAAAATGGAGGAAAAGGAGGAAGAGGAGAATGAGAGAGAGAAGGAAGGAAGGAAGGAAAAGAAGAGAGAAGGAGAGAAAAATGGAGGAAAAGTAGGAGGAGGAGAGAAGGAAGAAAGGAAAAGGAGAGAGAAAGATGGAGGAAGAGGAGGAGGAGAAAGAGAGAAGGAAGGAAAACAAGAGAGAAGGAGAGAAAAATGGAGGAAAAGGAGGAGGAGGAGAATGAGAGAAGGAAGGAAGGAAGGAAAAGAAGAGAGAAGGAGAGAAAAATGGAGGAAGAGGAGGAGGAGGAGAATGAGAGAGAGAAGGAAGGAAGGAAGGAAGGAAAAGAAGAGAGAAGGAGAGAAAAATGGAGGAAAAGGAGGAGGAGGAGGAGAATGAGAGAGAGAAGGAAGGAAGGAAGGAAACGAAGAGAGAAGGAAAGATGGAGGAAGAGGAGGAGGAGAACAAGAGAGAGAAGGAAGGAAAAGAAGAGAGAAGGAGAGAAAATGGAAGAAAAGGAGGAGGAGGAGAATGAGAGAGAAAAGGAAGGAAGGAAGGAAGGAAAAGAAGAGAGAAGGAGAGAAAAATGGAGGAAGAGGAGGAGGAGGAGAACAAGACAGAGAAGGAAGGAAAAGAAGAGAGAAGGAGAGAAAAATGGAGGAAAAGGAGGAGGAGGAGAAGAGAGAGAGAAGGAAGGAAGGAAGAGAAGAGAGAAGGAAAGATGGAGGAAGAGGAAGAGGAGAAGAACAAGAGAGAGAAGGAAGGAAAGAAGAGAGAAGGAGAGGATTGAGGAGAAGTGAAAGATGTAGAGAGAAAGACAGAGAGAGAAGAAGAAAAGAAAGAAAACGGGAAGGAGAGAAAGGAGGAAGAGGAGGGGAAAGATAGAGAGGGAAAGAGAAGAAGATGGTGAAGAAATTCTGTAAATCGTCCAATAATATGTTGGAAGGACAGGAGATATTTTCCTTTATCCGAGCAGCTCATTTTTGGTGTATTCTTCCTTTATCAATGAGATTTCGGAAATAAAAATGGCAGGCCATCTTCCAAAGATGCAGATAGCAAAAGGTTGGTCGGAAGGGTTGTAATCCATCCCTAAGTTTCTTCTCAAAGGAATCAATTAGTAATTATAAAAGGTTTCCTTCCTTTAGTGAGAAAATGTTTGAAAACCACATAAGGTGATTTGTGAAGCCTATTCATAACTCCGGACTTATTCTGTGAAAAATTCGCACACGGTTGTTTTGTACAGAAAAACAGAATTTTTATGCTTAGAAAATGATATTTTCAGCACAGCTAGAGAAAAATATTATTTCCTGTACAGAAAACAGCATCTTTTTTGCACCCCTCCTGTACAGAAAGCTGTTTCCTGCACATAAATCGTTGTTTTTCTATGCAAATCAACCACATGCAAATTTTGTGTAGGATACACCCCCCCCCCAATTATACAATTTCTTCTTAGGAAGTAAAGTAATAGCAACCACCCATTGATCTTGCACAGAGGAAATCCCCAATTATACAATTTTCTGTGCAGGAAATAAATTTTCTGCATAGCAACCACATGTGAATTTTGCACACAATAAATCCCCAATTATACGATTTTTTGTATAGGAAATTTTCTGCATAGCAACCACATGCAAATTTTGCACACAATAAATCCCCAATTATACAATTTTCTGTGCAGGAAATAAATTTTCTGCATAGCAACCACATGCGAATTTTGCACACAATAAATCCCCAATTATACAATTTTCTGTGCAGGAAATAAATTTTCTGCATAGCAACCACATGCGAATTTTGCACACAATAAATCCCCAACTATACAATTTTCTGTGCAGGAAATAAATTTTCTGCATAGCAACCACATGCGAATTTTGCACACAATAAATCCCCAATTATACAATTTTCTATATAGGAAATTTTCTGCATAGCAACCACATGTGAATTTTGCTCACAATAAATCCCCAATTATACAATTTTCTGTGCAGAAAATAAATTTTCTGCATAGCAACCACATGCGAATTTTGCACACAATAAATCCCCAAATATACAATTTTCTGCTCGGGAAATAAATTTTCTGCATAGAAAATGTGCAAATTTTTCACAAGATAACTCCCAAACTGCTAATATTCCCATCAGCCCAGGATTATTCTCATTGGGGCTTCTCAAAAAAAATAAATGTTTTTGACCATTGTTGAGTATTTTTTGGAGTATTTTCCCCATCTCTATTGATTGGTTTCTCCCACAATAATGAGCATTCTTCAACACATTCAGAGAGTCTGCATCTCCTCCTAATTTGTGTTTTTTTTAATGCCCCCAATGCATTCTGGTCCAACCGCCAGTCTCATTTCTTGCCAAAATCCATTCTCAGCAATATGCAAATTAGGATTTCATGCAAATGGACTTAAGTCTCCGCTTACCCCCTCCTCTTTGGGTTTGCAATCTGCCAAGGAAATAATTTGGGAGATAAAGTTTTAAGGATGTCTCCTGATTTGATCTCTCTTACAGCCAAATTCTGCTGGTTGAGACAACTGCTCTGACATATCGTCTGACTTTGCAACTACTTTGCAAATAGTTTCTGATTTCTGGTTGCAACTCGTTTAGATGAGAAGAGGAAAGAATGAAAAAAATACTCATTAAAAATTAAATTTTAATATTCTAAAAGTTTAATATTTTTTAAAATGGTCAAAACACATTTCTCAAGTCTCGAGATCCTGATCAATTTGAATCTTCACAATTCTCAATTTATTCTGCACAAAATTCACACACGGTATATTTTGCAGAGAAAATAGCATTCTCTGTACATAAAATATTCTTCTTCTCCGGAATCCTATATCACCGTGTATGTGGTGTAACTTTATGTATTCTTTGCTACATAGAAGAGGCGCTAAGAAACCCCATTAGTGTATGTGACATAACTTTACGTATACTTAGCTACGTAGAAGATGCGCTAAGAAAACTCATTAGTCTATGTGACATAACTTTACATATACTTAGCTACGTAGAAGATGCGCTAAGAAAACCCATTAGTGTATGTGACATAACTTTACGTATACTTAGCTACGTAGAAGATGCGCTAAGAAACCCCATTAGTGTATGTGACATAACTTTACGTATACTTAGCTACGTAGAAGATGCGCTAAGAAACCCCATTAGTGTATGTGACATAACTTTACGTATACTTAGCTACGTAGAAGATGCGCTAAGAAACCCCATTAGTGTATGTGACATAACTTTACGTATACTTAGCTACGTAGAAGATGCGCTAAGAAACCCCATTAGTGTATGTGACATAACTTTACGTATACTTAGCTACGTAGAAGATGCGCTAAGAAAACCCATTACTGTATGTGACATAACTTTACGTATACTTAGCTACGTAGAAGATGCGCTAAGAAACCCCATTAGTGTATGTGACATAACTTTACGTATACTTAGCTACGTAGAAGAGGCGCTAAGAAAACCCATTACTGTATGTGACATAACTTTATGTATTCTTTGCTACGTAGAAGATGCGCTAAGAAACCCCATTAGTGTATGTGACATAACTTTACGTATACTTAGCTACGTAGAAGAGGCGCTAAGAAACCCCATTAGTGTATGTGACATAACTTTACGTATACTTAGCTACGTAGAAGAGGCGCTAAGAAACCCCATTAGTGTATGTGACATAACTTTACGTATACTTAGCTACATAGAAGATGCGCTAAGAAAACCCATTACTGTATGTGACATAACTTTACATATACTTAGCTACGTAGAAGATGCGCTAAGAAACCCCATTAGTGTATGTGACATAACTTTACGTATACTTAGCTACGTAGAAGATGCGCTAAGAAAACCCATTAGTCTATGTGACATAACTTTACGTATACTTAGCTACGTAGAAGATGCGCTAAGAAAACCCATTACTGTATGTGACATAACTTTATGTATTCTTTGCTATGTAGAAGATGCGCTAAGAAACCCCATTAGTGTATGTGACATAACTTTACGTATACTTAGCTACGTAGAAGAGGCGCTAAGAAACCCCATTAGTGTATGTGACATAACTTTACGTATACTTAGCTACGTAGAAGAGGCGCTAAGAAACCCCATTAGTGTATGTGACATAACTTTACGTATACTTAGCTACATAGAAGATGCGCTAAGAAAACCCATTACTGTATGTGACATAACTTTACATATACTTAGCTACATAGAAGATGCGCTAAGAAACCCCATTAGTGTATGTGACATAACTTTACGTATACTTAGCTACGTAGAAGATGCGCTAAGAAAACCCATTAGTCTATGTGACATAACTTTACGTATACTTAGCTACGTAGAAGATGCGCTAAGAAAACCCATTAGTCTATGTGACATAACTTTACGTATACTTAGCTACGTAGAAGATGCGCTAAGAAAACCCATTACTGTATGTGACATAACTTTATGTATTCTTTGCTACGTAGAAGATGCGCTAAGAAACCCCATTAGTGTATGTGACATAACTTTACGTATACTTAGCTACGTAGAAGAGGCGCTAAGAAACCCCATTAGTGTATGTGACATAACTTTACGTATACTTAGCTACGTAGAAGAGGCGCTAAGAAACCCCATTAGTGTATGTGACATAACTTTACGTATACTTAGCTACATAGAAGATGCGCTAAGAAAACCCATTACTGTATGTGACATAACTTTACATATACTTAGCTACATAGAAGATGCGCTAAGAAACCCCATTAGTGTATGTGACATAACTTTACGTATACTTAGCTACGTAGAAGATGCGCTAAGAAAACCCATTAGTCTATGTGACATAACTTTACGTATACTTAGCTACGTAGAAGATGCGCTAAGAAAACCCATTAGTGTATGTGACATAACTTTACATATACTTAGCTACGTAGAAGATGCGCTAAGAAAACCCATTAGTGTATGTGACATAACTTTACATATACTTAGCTACGTAGAAGATGCGCTAAGAAAACCCATTACTGTATGTGACATAACTTTATGTATTCTTTGCTACGTAGAAGATGCGCTAAGAAACCCCATTAGTGTATGTGACATAACTTTACGTATACTTAGCTACGTAGAAGAGGCGCTAAGAAACCCCATTAGTGTATGTGACATAACTTTACGTATACTTAGCTACGTAGGAGAGGCGCTAAGAAACCCCATTAGTGTATGTGACATAACTTTACGTATACTTAGCTACATAGAAGATGCGCTAAGAAAACCCATTACTGTATGTGACATAACTTTACATATACTTAGCTACATAGAAGATGCGCTAAGAAAACCCATTAGTGTATGTGACATAACTTTACATATACTTAGCTACATAGAAGATGCGCTAAGAAACCCCATTAGTGTATGTGACATAACTTTACGTATACTTAGCTACGTAGAAGATGCGCTAAGAAAACCCATTAGTGTATGTGACATAACTTTACATATACTTAGCTACATAGAAGATGCGCTAAGAAAACCCATTAGTGTATGTGACATAACTTTACGTATACTTAGCTACATAGAAGATGCGCTAAGAAACCCCATTAGTGTATGTGACATAACTTTACGTATACTTAGCTACGTAGAAGATGCGCTAAGAAAACCCATTAGTGTATGTGACATAACTTTACATATACTTAGCTACATAGAAGATGCGCTAAGAAACCCCATTAGTGTATGTGACATAACTTTACGTATACTTAGCTACATAGAAGATGCGCTAAGAAAACCCATTAGTGTATGTGACATAACTTTACGTATACTTAGCTACATAGAAGATGCGCTAAGAAAACCCATTAGTGTATGTGACATAACTTTACATATACTTAGCTACATAGAAGATGCGCTAAGAAAACCCATTAGTGTATGTGACATAACTTTACGTATACTTAGCTACGTAGAAGATGCGCTAAGAAAACCCATTAGTCTATGTGACATAACTTTACGTATACTTAGCTACGTAGAAGATGCGCTAAGAAAACCCATTACTGTATGTGACATAACTTTATGTATTCTTTGCTACGTAGAAGATGCGCTAAGAAACCCCATTAGTGTATGTGACATAACTTTACGTATACTTAGCTACGTAGAAGAGGCGCTAAGAAACCCCATTAGTGTATGTGACATAACTTTACGTATACTTAGCTACGTAGAAGAGGCGCTAAGAAACCCCATTAGTGTATGTGACATAACTTTACGTATACTTAGCTACATAGAAGATGCGCTAAGAAAACCCATTACTGTATGTGACATAACTTTACATATACTTAGCTACATAGAAGATGCGCTAAGAAACCCCATTAGTGTATGTGACATAACTTTACGTATACTTAGCTACGTAGAAGATGCGCTAAGAAAACCCATTAGTCTATGTGACATAACTTTACGTATACTTAGCTACGTAGAAGATGCGCTAAGAAAACCCATTAGTGTATGTGACATAACTTTACATATACTTAGCTACGTAGAAGATGCGCTAAGAAAACCCATTAGTGTATGTGACATAACTTTACATATACTTAGCTACGTAGAAGATGCGCTAAGAAAACCCATTAGTGTATGTGACATAACTTTACATATACTTAGCTACATAGAAGATCCGCTAAGAAACCCCATTAGTGTATGTGACATAACTTTACGTATACTTAGCTACATAGAAGATGCGCTAAGAAAACCCATTAGTGTATGTGACATAACTTTACGTATACTTAGCTACATAGAAGATGCGCTAAGAAAACCCATTAGTGTATGTGACATAACTTTACATATACTTAGCTACATAGAAGATGCGCTAAGAAAACCCATTAGTGTATGTGACATAACTTTACGTATACTTAGCTACGTAGAAGATGCGCTAAGAAAACCCATTAGTCTATGTGACATAACTTTACGTATACTTAGCTATGTAGAAAAGGTGCTAAGAAACCATGTTAGAGTATGTGACGTAAGTTTACATATACTTAGCTGTGTAAAAGAGGCACTAAGACACCCTGTTAGTGTATGTGACGTAAGTTTACGTATACTTAACTACGTAGAAGAGGTGCTAAGACACCCTATTAGTGTATGTGATGTAACTTTACATGTTCTTCACTATGTTGAACAGGGACTAAAAGACCTGTTAATGCATGAGACTTAACTTTACGTATTCTTTGCTACTCAGGAGAAGCACTAAGAAACCCCAGTCATGTATGTGACATAAATTTACGTATATTTAGCTACATAGAAGAGGTGCTAAGAAATCCCATTAGTGTATGTGATGCAACTTTACATTTACTTAGCTACAGAGAAGAGACACTTAGAAACCATTTTATTGTATGTGACGTAACTTTACATATACTTATCTATGTAGAAGAGGTGCTAAGAAATCCTGTTCGTGTATGTGACGTAACTTTACGTATATTTAGCTACGTAGAAGAGGTGGTAAGACACCCTGTTAGTGTATGTGATGTAACTTTACATATACTTAACTACATAGAAGAGGCACTTAGAGACCGTAGTAATGTATGTGACATAATTTTACATATACTTAGCCATGTAGAAGAGGTGGTAAGAAATCCTGTTTGTGTATGTGACGTAACTTTACGTATACTTAGCTACATAGAAGAGGCACTTAGAGACCGTGTTAGTGTATGTGACGTAACTTTACATATACTTAACTACATAGAAGAGGCACTTAGAGACCGTAGTAATGTATGTGACATAATTTTACATATACTTAGCCATGTAGAAGAGATGGTAAGAAATCCTGTTTGTGTATGTGACGTAACTTTACGTATACTTAGCTACGTAGAAGAGGCACTTAGAGACCGTGTTTGTGTATGTGACGTAACTTTACATTTACTTAGCTACAGAGAAGAGACACTTAGAAACCATTTTATTGTATGTGACGTAACTTTACATATACTTATCTATGTAGAAGAGGTGCTAAGAAATCCTGTTCGTGTATGTGATGTAACTTTACGTATACTTAGCTACGTAGAAGAGGTGGTAAGACACCCTGTTAGTGTATGTGATGTAACTTTACGTATACTTATCTATGTAGAAGAGGTGCTATGAAATCCTGTTAGTGTATGTGACGTAACTTTACATATACTTAACTACATAGAAGAGGCACTTAGAGACTGTGTTAGTATATGTGGCGTAATTTTACGTATACTTAGCTACGTAGAAGAGGCGCTTAGAAACCGTGTTAGTCTATGTGATGTAACTTTACATATACTTAGCTACGTAGAAGAGGTGCTAAGACACCCTGTTCATATATGTGACGTAACTTTACGTAGACTGAGCTACGTAGAAGAGGTGCTAAGAGACTGTGTTAGTTATGTGACATAACTTTACGTATTCTTTCCTACATAAAAGAGGCGCTAAGAAACCCTGTTAGTGTATCTGATGTAAGTTTACGTATACTTAGCTACGTAGAAGAGGCGCTAAAACCGCTTTTCATGAATTGTGTATGGAGCTGCCCAATTTGAATAACTGCAAAAGCAATTAAGTCCACTTACTAAGACCTAACTTCCCATGAGAAAATGTTGTCTTCTGTGCAAAAGTTACTACATCTGACTTTTTGTGCTAACAAGGCCCAAACTAAAGATTTTTTTGAAGAAGGAGAAAATGGCTAAAATTGATCATGGCTTCCCTCAAGAACATGTGGAGGTTTACGCTTTAATAATCCCACCATGTTAGAGTTTTTTCCCCCATCTTTGACTCTTGAGTAGAAGAGGAAGAGGAGGAAAAACCCAATATGATGGCAGAGTTGGGATTAAAAACACTGTGCAACTCCAATAGAAGAATTCAACCTATCTTTTTTTAAAAAAAAAAAACAGTTGTCTGGAATTAATTAAGATTAATTCTTCATTCAATAAAGTTCAGTTCGTTAAAAATCCCACCTCTCCTTATTCACAAATAAACAGGTTTCTAGTTAACTTCCAAGTTTACTTTTTATGGCCAGTTTTATGACCGCCATAAATCACCTTTTCCTATTATTAATGGGTAACTTTCAATAACTCCCGTCATTAACTAGTTACTTTTAAAAGTTGTTTTTATGGGCGTTTGGCAGGAAATTTCTGAAGTTTATGCCATTCTCTTCTCAATTCTAAGCTGGGGTTTTTTTTCCACTCAAAAGAAAGTAATTACTAATACTTGATTGATTATGGATCGGTCCACAACACTGTATCCCAATTTAACATGTGTAAGTAAAACCACAGATAATAGCCCTATTAAAATAAAGGACTTCCAGTACAAACATACCATAGAGTTGCATTGGAGGACCTAGAAGATGCCCAGAGAGGATGCCTCTCTAGGCATTTTCCTGCACAACTTTATGGTATGCGTCTCTATTTTTTTCAGGTGTGGATATCCGAAACTGTGGATAAGAGCAAAGCCTATTAAAATAAATCACTTCCCGTACAAACATACCATAGAGTTGCATTGGAGGACCTGGAAGATGGCCAAAGAGGAGGCCTCTCTAGGCATTTTCCAGCACAACTCTATGGTGTGTCTCTCTATTTTTTTCAGGTGGGGATATCTGAAACTGTGGATAAGAGTAAAGCTTATTAAAATAAATGACTTCCTGTACAAACACATCATAGAGTTGCATTGGAGGACCTAGAAGATGCCCAGAGAGGATGCCTCTCTAGGCATTTTCCAGCACAACTCTATGGTATGTGTCTCTATTTTTTTTTCAGGTGTGGATATCTGAAACTGTGGATAATAGCAAAGCCTATTAAAATAAATGACTTCCTGTACAAACATACCATAGAGTTGCATTGGAGGACCTAGAAGATGCCCAGAGAGGATGCCTCTCTAGGCATTTTCCAGCACAACTCTATGGTATGTGTCTCTATTTTTTTTTCAGGTGTGGATATCTGAAACTGTGGATAATAGCAAAGCCTATTAAAATAAATGACTTCCTGTACAAACATACCATAGAGTTGCATTGGAGGACCTAGAAGATGCCCAGAGAGGATGCCTCTCTAGGCATTTTCCAGCACAACTCTATGGTGTGTCTCTCTATTTTTTTCAGGTGTAGATATCTGAAACTGTGTGTAATAGCAAAGCTTATTAAAATAAATGACTTCCTGTACAAACAAACCATAGAGTTGCATTGGAGGACCTAGAGGATGCCTCTCTAGGCATTTTCCAGCACAACTCTATGGTACGTGTCCCCTATTTGGTGTCCCTTGGATAAATGAAACCTCAGCTATTGGTTCCATGGATACTGGAAGGTGACCTGTATTGTGAAATATTTATGTATAATGGATTCAAACTGAGTTTTATTCAGAAGACGCTCATTTTAATCCCTTTGTTCAGTTCCAATCAGAGAAGGACCCATTAAATCAGTGGTTGAACATTGAGGCAACACAGAGGTAAATATAATTGATTCAATAGGTCTCCATTCATTCAGATTAGCAATAAGATTCCATGGATGAGACCCATTAAACTGATGGTTGAACATTGAATCAACACACATAAGCCTCACTGATTCAATGGGTCTACACTCATTGGATTCCATGGAGGAGACCCATTGACTTGATGGTTGAACACTGAGTCAACAAAGAGTTAATTGACTTGATGGTTGAACATTGAGTCAACAAAGAGTCAAGTCCCATTGATACAATGGGTCTACACTTGTTGGATTCCATGGACAAGACCCATTGACTTGATGGTTGAACATTGAATCAACAAAGAGTTAAGTCCCATTGATTGAATGGGTCTATGCTTGTTGGATTCCATGGACAAGACCCATTGACTTGATGGTTGAACATGGAGTCAACAAAGAGTTAAGTCCCATTGATACAATGGGTCTACACTTGTTGGATTCCATGGACAAGACCCATTGACTTGATGGTTGAACATTGAATCAACAAAGAGTCAAGTCCCATTGATTCAATTGGTCTACACTTGTTGGATTCTATGGAGAAGACCCATTGAACTGATGGTTGAACATTGAGTCAACAAAGAGTCAAGTCCCATTGATTCAATGGGTCTATGCTTGTTGGATTCCATGGACAAGACCCATTGACTTGATGGTTGAACATGGAGTCAACAAAGAGTCAAGTCCCATTGATTCAATGGGTCTACACTTGTTGGATCCCATGGAGGGGACCCATTGACTTGATGGTTGAACACTGAGTCAACAAAGAGTCAAGTCCCATTGATACAATGGGTCTACACTTGTTGGATTCCATGGATAAGACCCATTGACATGATGGTTGGAGTCAACAAAGAGTTAAGTCCCATTGATTCAATGGCTCTATTCCATGGTGGAGACCCATTGACTTGATGGTTGAACACTGAGTCAACAAAGAGTCAAGTCCCATTGATTCAATGGGTCTATTCCATGGTGGAGACCCATTGACTTGATGGTTGAACACTGAGTCAACAAAGAGTCAAGTCCCATTGATTCAATGGGTCTACACTTGTTGGATTCTATGGAGAAGACCCATTGAACTGATGGTTGAACACTGAGTCAACAAAGAGTCAAGTCCCATTGATTCAATGGGTCTACACTTGTTGGATCCCATGGAGGAGACCCATTGACTTGATGGTTGAACACTGAGTCAACAAAGAGTCAAGTCCCATTGATACAATGGGTCTACACTTGTTGGATTCTATGGAGAAGACCCATTGAACTGATGGTTGAACATTGAGTCAACAAAGAGTTAAGTCCCATTGATTCAATGGGTCTACACTTGTTGGATCCCATGGAGGAGACCCATTGACTTGATGGTTGAACACTGAGTCAACAAAGAGTCAAGTCCCATTGATACAATGGGTCTACACTTGTTGGATTCTGTGGAGAAGACCCATTGAACTGATAGTTGAACATTGAATCAACAAAGAGTCATCTCCCATTGATTCAATGGGTCTATGCTTGTTGGATTCCATGGATAAGACCCATTGACTTGATGGTTGAACATGGAGTCAACAAAGAGTTAAGTCCCATTGATTGAATTGGTCTACACTTGTTGGATTCTATGGAGAAGACCCATTGACTTGATGGTTGACCATTGAATCAACAAAGAGTCAAGTCCCATTGATTCAATGGGTCTATGCTTGTTGGCTTCCATGGACAAGACCCATTGAGTTGATGGTTGAATATTGAGTCAACAAAGAGTTAAGTCCCATTGATTCAATGGGTCTATTCCATGGTGGAGACCCATTGACTTGATGGTTGAACACTGAGTCAACAAAGAGTCAAGTCCCATTGATTCAATGGGTCTATCCTTGTTGGATTCCATGGACAAGACCCATTGAGTTGATGGTTGAATATTGAGTCAACAAAGAGTCAAGTCCCATTGATTCAATGGGTCTATGCTTGTTGGATTCTATGGAGAAGACCCATTGAACTGATGGTTGAACATTGAGTCAACAAAGAGTCAAGTCCCATTGATTCAATGGGTCTATCCTTGTTGGATTCCATGGACAAGACCCATTGAGTTGATGGTTGAATATTGAGTCAACAAAGAGTCAAGTCCCATTGATTCAATGGGTCTATGCTTGTTGGATTCTATGGAGAAGACCCATTGAACTGATGGTTGAACATTGAGTCAACAAAGAGTCAAGTCCCATTGATTCAATGGGTCTGTGCTTGTTGGATTCCATGGATAAAACCTATTGAACTGATGGTTGAACTTTGAGTCAACGCATGAGCAAGTCTTATTGATTTAATAGGTTTCTTTCTTTCTTTTATTCATTTATATCCCACCTTTAATGGGATTCAGTCCACTAACAACATATTTAAATATTTTTCTGTCCCTAGTATAGTTTCCTCCCAGGGAGTCTCAAAGTCTCCTAGCGCGCAATATATAGCCGTTTTTGAATACGCCGAATCCTTGTGGGTTGCCATTAAGACAACGAGGATTATTTTTCGCTGTATAGTTTCCTACGAGGGAGTCTCAGAGTCTCCTAGAACGCAATATATAGCCGTTTTTGAATACGCCGAATCCTTGTGGGTTGCCATTAAGACAACGAGGATTATTTTTCGCTATTTAGACAACCATACATAGAAACGGCGCAGTCTCAAAGTCTCGTAGTGTGCAATATATGGCCGTTTTTGAATACGCCGAATCCTTGTGGGTTGCCATTAAGACAACGAGGATTATTTTTCGCTATTTAGACAACCATACATAGAAACGGCGCAGTCTCAGAGTCTCCTAGCACGCAATATATGGCCGTTTTTGAATACGCCGAATCCTTGTGGGTTGCCATTAAGACAACGAGGATTATTTTTCGCTGTTTAGATAATCTTACATAGAAAAGGCGCAGAGTGTGAAATATATGGCCGTTTATGAATACGGCGAATCCTTGTGGGTTGCCATTAAGACAATGAGGATTATTTTTTCGCCGTTTAGACAACCATACATAGAAACGGCGCAGTCTCAACCTCTCCTAGTGCGCAATATATGGCTGTTTTTGAATACGCCAAATCGTTGTGGGTTGCCATTAAGACAACGAGGATTATTTTTCGCCATTTAGACAACCATACATAGAAACGGCGCAGTCTCAACCTCTCCTAGTGCGCAATATATGGCCGTTTTGAATACGCCGAATCGTTGTGGGCTGCCATTAAGCCAACAAGGATTATTTTTTCGCTGTTTAGACAGCCATACATAGAAAACAGCGCAGTTTCCTTCGTTCCACATCCAACCCTGGGAAACAACGGGTGAAAAATCTCGTCCGTGAGAAAAAACGGAAAATTCTTTTCCTTCCTGCGTTGCGTCTCTTATTTTGGAGAGAAAGGATCTTTCTCACCACCTCCTCCCCTTCCTTGCCTCCTTTTCTCCTATCTGTCTTCTCCGTCTCATTATGGCCCGGAGCTATTATAATGTATGCAAATTTGCGAGCCGACCGGTTTCCAGCTATATATAGCTGGGATTTCTTTCCTTTCTCACAGTCTGTTGCGTTATTTTATTTTACTTCCCACCCGCAATCTCTTTCGCACACATAGCCCTTCTCAGAAAGACACACACATATACAGAGAGTATGTGCATATATATATATATATATATATATATAATTTTTTTTCCCCCTCCAGGATATAAATTTGCCATCCCAATGTAGCCGGTCCCGTCGCATGCAACATTGATTGTCTGTTATATTACATTTATTAAGGAGTGATAACTTGTAATAATTGGATGTTAAATTAAAGAACTCTTTCCCACTTATTGCCGTCTCAATTATAATTGTCATTCTCTGGCAGTTATGATGATCTATGAGGGTTGTATTTTACTCAGCAGAGCATGACCCGGTGAGTAATATTCCCTCGGCTTAAGAGGGGCTTTCGTTGTGCTCGTTGGCTTCTAACAGGAGAGCTGATTGGAATATTAAGTTTCTGAGAAAGAAAGAAGAAAGGGGGGAAAAAGGAAGAAGAGAGCCCACCCGGTGATTAAACACAGAATTTTAGAGTTGGGAGGGACCTCCAAGGGTCATCTAGTCAAACCCCATTCTGATACGCAACAAACACGCAGATAAAGCACTCCCCAAAGGTGCCCATGATCCAACCTCTAATTAAAGACCTCCAAAGAAGGAGAGTCCACCGTCCTCCAAGGATCATAGAAGCATGGGATTTTTAGAGTTGGGAGGGACCTCCAAGGGTCATCTAGTCCAACCCCATTCTGATATGCAGTAAACACGCAGATAAAGCACTCCCCAAAGGTGCCCATGATCCAACCTCTAAAGAAGGAGAGTCCACCATCCTCCAAGGATCATAGAAGCATGGGATTTTAGAGTTGGAAGGGACTCCAAAGGTCATCTAGTCCAACCCCATTCTGACACATAGTAAATGCACAGCTAAAGCACTCCCGAAAGGTGCCCATGATCCAACATCTATTTAAAGACCTCCAAAGAAGGAGAGTCCACCATCCTCCAAGGATCATAGAAGCATGGGATTTTTAGAGTTGGGAGGGACCTTCAAGGGTCATCTAGTCCAACACCATTCTGACACACAGTAAATGCACAGCTAAAGCACTCCCCAAAGGTGCCCATGATCCAACATCTATTTAAAGACCTCCA
Organism: Gambelia wislizenii; assembly: GCA_030847615.1. Classification (NCBI taxonomy): domain Eukaryota; kingdom Metazoa; phylum Chordata; class Lepidosauria; order Squamata; family Crotaphytidae; genus Gambelia; species Gambelia wislizenii. Next base: position 455,198 of record JAUMIR010000013.1, on the reverse strand, counting down.
AAGAAGGAGAGTCCACTGTCCTCCAAGAATCATAGAAGCATGGGATTTTTAGAGTTGGAAGGGACTCCAAAGGTCATCTAGTCCAATCCCATTCTGACATGCAGTAAATGCACAGCTAAAGCACTCCCAAAAGGTGTCCATGATCCAACCTCTAAAAGACCTCCAAAGAAGGAGAGCCCACCACCTTCCAAGAATCATAGAAGCTTGGAATTTTTCTATGGGAGTTGGGAGGGATCCCCAAGGGCCATCTAGTCCAACCCCCCTTCTGCCATGCTAAAGCACTCCCAGGAGAAGGCCATCCAACCTCTGTTTAAAGGCCTCCAAAGAAGGAGATTCCACATAACCACTGCAGGAATCCATTGTTAAAGCAGTTGTTGGTAATGACTGACTCATAAGAGTTGGAAGGGACCACCAAGGGCCATCTAGTCCAACCCCATTCTTCCATGCAGGAATACCAAACTCAAGCACTCCTGAAAGACGCCCATCCAACCTCTGTTTTAAAATCTCCAAAGGAGGAAAGTCCACCACATTCCAAGGCATACCAGAGTTGGAAGGGAACTCCAAGGGCCATCTAGTCCAACCCCATTCTTCCATGCAGGAATACCAAACTCAAGCATTCCTGAAAGATGCCCATCCAACCTCTGTTTAAAAGTCTCCAAAGAAGAAGAATCTGCCACCCTCTGAGGGAGTTGGAAGGGCCATCTAGTCCAACCCCATTCTGCCATGCAGGAACAAACAGCTAAAGCAACCCTCAAAGATGGCCTCCTTCTTTGGAGGTCTTTCAACCGAGGTTGGATGGTCCTCTTCCAGGAGTGCTTGAGTTATGGATTCCTGCATGGCAGAAGGGGGTTGGAGACTAGATGTCCCATGGAGTTCCCTTCCAACTCTAGTGGAATGGACCTCCTTGGAGGGTGGTGGAGTCTCCTTCTTTGGAGGTCTTTCAACAGAGGGTTGGATGGTCCTCTTCCAGGGGTGCTTGAGTTATGGATTCCTGCATGGCAGAAGGGGTTGGACTAATTGGCCCTTGGAGTTCCCTTCCAACTCTAGTGGAATGGACCTCCTTGGAGGGTGGTGGAGTCTCCTTCTTTGGAGGTCTTTCAACAGAGGTTGGATGATCCTCTTCCAAGAGTGCTTGAGTTATGGATTCCTGCATGGCAGAAGGGGTTGGACTAATTGGCCCTTGGAGTTCCCTTCCAACTCTAGTGAAATGGACCTCCTTGGAGGGTGGTGGACTCTCCTTCTTTGGAGGTCTTTCAACAGAGGGTTAGATGGCCATCTTTCAGGAGGGCTTTTAGTTGCGTCTTCCTGCAGGGCATGAGGTTGGACTAGATGGTCTTTTAGGGTACCTTCCAACTCTAAGATTCTTATGATTCTCTTAAAAACATACAGTGGCTTAAGAATTGGCAGTCTAGGACCATGTTGGTCAATCCAAAGCAGAGTAGTCCCATGGTCTCCTCATCGAATGGGGAATAATTTCTGCCCTCCTGGGAAGCAAAAAGGCACATTGGAAACATGGAGGAAAAGCTACTTCCAAGAATCCATGGATGCATGGTTGGACATCCGTTGAGTTTCTCCAACTAGAGTATACCCACTGAATTAATGAGCTTGCTTACCAGCCCTTGTACATAATGCCCAGTGGCTCGTCCTGTCCTCCCAGGGAATCAATCAATGGGGACCTTCAAGAGTTGCGCACCATGCAAGAATGTGCAGCCGCACCCAATGAAGAGCTGAAACCATGCGCAGTTCCCTCAAAGGCAGAGCTACAGCTGAATGTGGGTGCATCCGTCCCCACTTGAGTAAACCCATTCAATCAATGGGCCTCCTTACTATCCCCTTCACAGTGGATACTCACGCCTAGTGACCGTCTTTGCAATCCCAGGGATCCCAGCGGCAACATGGAAGGCATTGATGATTGATCGGTTACTAATGCGCCAGCCAAGAATGTAGGATCTTGTTGATTATGCCCAACCAGAGTAAACCTATTGAATTATTGGGCTTGCTTACCTGTGAATTATATCCCATTATAGAGACCGATTGAATCAATGGCTGAATGGGGAGTCAACATGGACTTATATCCCATTGATTCAATGATTAGTCCCAACTAGAGTCGAGATCCATGGAATCCATCATCAAATGATAGGTCAACTCAGAGGTAGATGCCATTGATTCAACTATAAGGTCTCCAACAAAGTAGACCTATTGGAGCAACTGTTGGTGTGGGATTCAACCCATAGGTATATCCCATTGATTCAATTGTTGGTCCAAGCTAGAGTGAAATCTGTTGAATCACTGGTTGAATGGTGAGTAAACATGAAGTCAAATCCCATTGATTCAATGAGTCTTACTGGTCTTTTCAAGGTTGAGTAGACCCAAGCAATCCATTGTGATATAGGGAGTCTACACATGGGGAAATCCCATTGATTCAATGAGTCTTACTGGTCTTTTGAAGGTTGAGTAGACCCAAGCAATCCATTGTAATATAGGGAGTCTACACATGGGAAAATCCCATTGATTCAATGAGTCTTACTGGTCTTTTGAAGGTGGAGTAGACCCAAGCAATCCATTGTAATATAGGGAGTCTACACATGGGAAAATCCCATTGATTCAATGAGTCTTACTGGTCTTTTGAAGGTTGAGTAGACCCAAGCAATCCATTGTAATATAGGGAGTCTACACATGGGAAAATCCCATTGATTCAATGAGTCTTACTGGTCTTTTCAAGGTTGAGTAGACCCAAGCAATCCATTGTAATATAGGGAGTCTACACATGGGAAAATCCCATTGATTCAATGAGACTTACTGGTCTTTTGAAGGTTGAGTAGACCCAAGCAATCCATTGTAATATAGGGAGTCTACACATGGGGAAATCCCATTGATTCAATGAGTCTTACTGGTCTTTTCAAGGTTGAGTAGACCCAAGCAATCCATTGTAATATAGGGAGTCTACACATGGGAAAATCCCATTGATTCAATGAGTCTTACTGGTCTTTTCAAGGTTGAGTAGACCCAAGCAATCCATTGTAATATAGGGAGTCTACACATGGGAAAATCCCATTGATTCAATGAGTCTTACTGGTCTTTTCAAGGTTGAGTAGACCCAAGCAATCCATTGTAATATAGGGAGTCTACACATGGGAAAATCCCATTGATTCAATGAGTCTTACTGGTCTTTTCAAGGTTGAGTAGACCCAAGCAATCCATTGTAATATAGGGAGTCTACACATGGGGAAATCCCATTGATTCAATGAGTCTTACTGGTCTTTTCAAGGTTGAGTAGACCCAAGCAATCCATTGTAATATAGGGAGTCTACACATGGGAAAATCCCATTGATTCAATGAGTCTTACTGGTCACTTCCAGCTAGAGTAGACTGAAGCAATCCATTGTAATATAGGGACTCTACACACAGGAAAATCCCATTGATTCAATGAGTCTTACTGGTCATTTCAATGTTGAGTAGACCCAATTGGGAAATCCATTGATTCAATGGCTTTACTCTAGTCAAGAACAAAAAAAGGACAATTGAGGCCTATATTTCAGCAAAGTTTGTTTCTACTCTCTCAATTAAAAATAACAATTAAAATCTGAAGGAGTTGCCGGGGTTATAAATCAAAGTTCTGCTCAAGTGTCCCAGGCAGGAGATGAATTGTTCACTCTTGCAACGGAATATATCTTTCGTGCTTTCCATGCACACGGCGCTCACCAATAAAAGCCAAAAAATTATGCAACCCCCTTTGGCTAGACAAGCAAAAATAAAGCCATTTAGGATCTTAAAAGATAAAAAAGAAAGATAATAAAAGTAATTAAGATAATTAACCACCCTGAAGAGAGGAGAATTTGCGGCTGTAAATTTTGTCCTTGAGTTTCACGCGTCCATATTGCAGCTGCCACTCACGGGCCCGCGAGCAAAATTACGGCGACGTTAGCCGCCGAAGGAGAATTGGAAAAGAGTCTTCTTCCAAATGGGACTCAGAAGGCCACGGTCTCCTCGGTGTTTGCTCCATCGGTGGTGGCAAAGGCGGGAGCAAAAGGTTATGGGCGCAGAAAGAAATATGGAGGAAGGAAGGAAGGAAGGAAGGTTGGTTGCCAGAGTAAAAAAAAAAATGGAGATGGTGGAAGAGGGAATTTCATTGGCGCCATTTTTACCTGGTGGTGAGGTAAGGAACATCTGCTGAAGTTCCCTATTCTACACAATCATTGAAGGGTAGAGGAGCCCTCGCTCTCATTTCAAATGGCAACCCCTGGTTGATGGTCTTGGAGAAGGAAAAGGGATGGAGGAAAAGGAATAGAGGGGAAGGAAGGAAGGTGGAAGGAAGCAAAGCAATAAAGAGAAAGGGAGGGGGAAAAGAAGGAATCAAGGAAGGAAGGAAAGAGAAGAAGGGAAAGGAAGGTAGGGGAGGAAGGGAGGAAGGAAGGAAGGAGAAAGAGAAGAAAAGAGGAAGGGAGGGGAAGGAAAGGGCAGAAGGGAAGAGGAGGAGGAAAGAAGGAGAGGGCAGAAGGGAAGGGAGGAAGGAAAGAAGGAAGGAGACAGCAGAAAGAACTAGAGGGCAGAAGGGAAAGGGAGGGAGAAGGGAAGGAAGGAAGGAAGAAGAGAGCAGAAGGAACTAGAGGGCAGAAGGAAGGGAGGAAAGAAGGAGGAAGGAAGGAGAGGGCAGAGGGGAAAGGAAGGAAGGCAGGAGAGAGCAGAAGGAACTAGAGGGAAGAAGGAAGGAAGGAAGGAGAGAGAGGGCAGATGGAAGGAAGGAAGGAGAGAGAGGGCAGAAGGAAGGAAGGAAGGAAGGAAGGAAGGAAGGAAGGAAGGAGAGAGCAGAAGGAACTAGAGGGCAGAAGGGGAAGGAAGGAAGGAAGGAAGGAAGGAAGGAAGGACTAGAGGGCAGAAGGAAGGAAGGAGAGAGCAGAAAGAACTAGAGGGCGGAAGGAAGGAAGGAAGGAAGGAAGGAAGGAAGGAAGGAAGGAGAGGGCAGAAGGAACTAGAGGGCAGAAGGGGAAGGAAGGAAGGAAGGAAGGAAGGAAGGAAGGAAGGAAGGAAGGAAGGACTAGAGGGCAGAAGGAAGGAAGGAAGGAGAGAGCAGAAAGAACTAGAGGGTGGAAGGAAGGAAGGAAGGAAGGAAGGAGAGGGCAGAAGGAACTAGAGGGCAGAAGGGGAAGGAAGGAAGGAAGGAAGGAAGGAAGGAAGGAAGGAAGGACTAGAGGGCAGAAGGAAGGAAGGAGAGAGCAGAAAGAACTAGAGGGCGGAAGAAAGGAAGGAAGGAAGGAAGGAAGGAGAGGGCAGAAGGAACTAGAGGGCAGAAGGGGAAGGAAGGAAGGAAGGAAGGAAGGAAGGAAGGAAGAACTAGAGGGCAGAAGGAAGGAAGGAGAGAGCAGAAAGAACTAGAGGGCAGAAGGGGAAGGAATGAAGGAAGGAAGGAAGGAAGGAACTAGAGGGCAGAAGGGAAAGGAAGGTAGGATAGGAAGGAAGGCAAAGAGAGGAAGAAGGGAGGGAGGGAGGGAGGGGATGGCTGCATAGTTGTGCTTTTGTGTCCTGATACACAAAAACCTGTGGGTGGAAACCAGTGGCCAGAAAAGGAACCCCAAAACAGAGAGAGAGCAAGAGAGATTGAGAGAAGGGGGTACCTCTCTCCCAACAACAACTTCAAATTCAGTCTCAGCTGCCCTTTCTGGTGGCTTCTCTCCCTCCCTCCGTCCTTCTCCATCACCCGGTGAAATTGTTTAAAATATTAAGAGTAGACAGAAGACACACACACACACACACTGTGTTAACAAAGCCAGCAGTCATTGTGTGTGTTTGTGTGTGTGTGCATTGAGTGCAAAGGAAGGAAGGCCAGAAAAACACCAACAACCATCAGCTGCTGCTAATTTTGTTTTGCTCCAAAATTAAAATATTTTTAAAATATAAAATCCAAATGCAACTCAGGACTCCATGTCTGAAGCCAAAGTGTGTGTGTGTGTGTGTGTGTGTGTCTTTGTCTGCACCATCACAAAGACTTAGTATTGGAGAAAAGGAATGAGAAAGTGAGAAGACAGGGGTCTGGTTTCTCCTCTCCATCTCTATTTTTCTCTGTTGCAAAAATAAAGGGAGAGAGGGAAAAAAAACTTTCCCTCTGTATTCTTTGCATTCCAGGGGTCTCTTTGAAAAGAAAGCAGCCATTGAACTATTGCCAAAGAAAGAGAGAGGGGGAGAAAATTGGGGGGTGGGTGGAGATTTTTGGAAAGAAAGAAAGAAAGAAAGAAAGAAAGAAAGAAAGAAAGAATTGGTTGCAATTTATCCCAGCAAAAGTAGCTCCACAGTATGATGCATGGATGGGAAAAGAATTGTGGAGAATTGTGAGAAGGAAACCTAGAAATGGGAGTTGTGTGTGTGTGTGTTTGTTTTTGTGTGTGTGTGTGTCCTTTTGGGGGGCTAAGCTGCCAATCAAGCCCCCCACCCCAGCCCTGAATTTCCACGACCTGCCAATCATAATTAAAAGGGGTTCAGGAAAGGTTATTGCAAGCAATGCAAGCAACACAAAAAAGCTCCAAAGTGCTCCAGAAAAGAAGACATAACTTCTTAGACAAACACACACACACACAAATAAACACCATGCATGCAAACTCACACAGAGAGAGAGAGAGAAAAAAACACACACACCAGTATGAAATATGGGCAGCAATTGCTCTATACTGGGAGAATAAATTGACTTTAATAAAATAGATAAAATAAGCACCCAAAGTTTTCTGGCAAAGAAAACTTAACTTCTTACACAAACACCATACATGCAAAGTCACACACACACAGAGACACACACACACCAGTATGAAATATGGGCACCAATTGCTCTATACTGGGAGAATAAATTACTTCAATAAAATAGATAAAATAAGCACCCAAAGTTCTCCAGCAAAGAAAACATAACTTCTTAGACAAACACACACACACAAACACCATACATGCAAAGTCACACAGACACACACCAGTATGAAATATGGGCACCAATTGCTCTATACTGGGAGAATAAATTGACTTTAATAAAATAGATAAAATAAGCACCCAAAGTTCTCCAGCAAAGAAAACATAACTTCTTAGACAAACACACACACACAAACACCATACATGCAAAGTCACACACACACACAGACACACACCAGTATGAAATATGGGCACCAGTTGCTCTATACTGGGAGAATAAATTGACTTCAATAAAATAGATAAAATAAGCACCCAAAGTTCTCCGGCAAAGAAAACATAACTTAGACAAACACACAAACACCATACATGCAAAGTCACACACACACACAGACACACACCAGTATGAAATATGAGCACCAGTTGCTCTATACTGGGAGAATAAATTGACTTCAATAAAATAGATAAAATAAGCACCCAAAGTTTTCCATCAAAGAAAACATAACTTCTTACACAAACACACACACACACAAACACCATACATGCAAAGTCACACAGACACACACCAGTATGAAATATGGGCACCAATTGCTCTATACTGGGAGAATAAATTGACTTTAATAAAATAGATAAAATCTACATGGAGGATTGGTTCTGAAAACTGCAGATAACACCAAACGTCATTGAAAATAATGGGACTTGTGGTTACAAATACCATAGAGTTGCCTTGGAGGACCTAGACAATGGCTAGAAAGGGTGCCTCTCTAGGCATTATTTTCTAGGAAGACTCCATGGTAGGTGTGCTGTTTTGTGTCCTGTGGATAATTGAATCTGTGGATAATGAATCAGCAGATAAAGGGGTCCTATTATATATGGTATCGTGTGGCTATATATGTGGTGTACTGTACAGTGTGTGTGTGTATAATACTGTATACAGTACTTTATATGTAATATAACAGTTTAAAGTCAAATGTGAAAGCCATGTTTGAATATTTGAAGGGATGTCCTGCTGAGGATGGAGCAAGCTTGTTTTCTGTGGCTCCAGAGACTAGGACATGGAGCCATGGGTTCAAACGACAGGAAAATATGAGATTCCACCTAAATGTTATTAGGATGAACTTCCTGACGGGAAGAGCTATTCTTTGCAGAGGATTATGGTGGGGTCTCCTTCCTTAGAGGTCTTTAAACCAAGGCTGGATGGCCATCTGTCAGGAGGGCTTTGATTGGGTATTCCTGCATGGCAGAATGGGGTTGGACTAGATGGCCCTTGGAGATCCCTTCCAACTCTAGGATCCTATGATTCAATGATCCTATTCTCCTCCTCCTATTCTTCCTCTTCCTCGTCTCTTCTCCTCTTCCTTCTTCCTCTTCCTCCTCATTCTGTTCTTCCTCCCCTTCCTCCTTAGCATTCCCTTTCTTTCTCCTCCTTCTTCCTCCTCTTCTTCTACCTCTTGCTATCCTCCTCCCTATTTCTTTTCCCTCTCCTCTTCTTCCTCCTCCTCTTCCTCCTCCTCTTCTTCCTACTCCTTCAGTTCCTTCTCTTCCTCTTCTCTCTTCGTCTTCTCTCTTCCTCCTCTCTCTTCCTCTTCCTCTTTGCCCTCCTCTTCCTCCCTCTCATCTTCCTCCTCCTCCATGCCCTCTCCTCCTCCTTCCTTCTCTTCTTCTTCTTCCTCTCCTCTTCCTCCTCCTTATCCTCTTCCTCCTCTTCCTTCCTCTTCCTCCTCTTCCTTTTCTTCCCCTCCTCCTCCTCTTCCTCTTCTCTCTTCCTTCTCCTCCTCCTCTTCCTCCTCTTCCTGTTCTCTCTTCCTCTTCATCACCCCCTCCTCCTCTTCCTTCCTCCTCCTCATCTTCCTCTTCCCGCTCCTCGTCCTCCTCCTCTTCCTTCATCCTCCTCCTCTTCCTTTTCTTCCTCTTCTTCTCCTCTTCTTCCTCCTCCTTCTCTTCCTTCTCCTCCTCCTCTTCCTCTTCTCTCTTCCTCACCCCCTCCTCCTCATCCTTCCTCCTCCTCATCTTCCTCTTCTCTCTTCCTTCTCCTTCTCTTCCTCCTCCCCCTCCTCTTCTTCCCTCCTCCTCCTCTTCCTCCCCTCTTCCTTCCTCCTCCTCCTCCTCTTCCTCTTCTCTCTTCCTCTTCCTCCTCTTCCTCTTCCCACTCCTCATCCTCCCTTCATCCTCCTTCTCCTCTTCCTTTTCTTCCTCTTCCTCTCCTCTTCCTCCTCCTCCTTCTCTCTTCCCTCCTCCTCCTCCTCTTTCTCTTCTTCCTCTCTTCCTCTTCCTCGTCCCCCTCCTCCTCTTCCTTCCTGCTCCTCTTCCTCTTCTCTCTTCCTCTTCCTCCTCTTCCTCCTCCTCAGCTGCATCCTGCCTACATAAACATTCGACACACAGCCCTGGCAGACACTTTTTAATAGAATCACTTAAAACAATTAATTACCAGAGTTTTCATTCAAGCTGCAGCGGAAAAGATATGCCGGCAATAAAAAGGCATTTATTCCTTGGTTTCTGGAGGCCTGTTTGTTATTAACATGTAAATTAAATCATCGCAGATGTTCCATTTTTTTTTTAATCTGGGGAGGCCCAATGATTCCATTACAGGCACATTCATTAGGAAACGGGCGGCATTATGGGAGATGATCGCTCTGCTTTGATGCAATTTTTTAAAGAAGGATGGGGGGGGAAACAATCATGGGGATAATTTGCTCACCCACTTCCTCCTTCTCCCCAAATTTATTTCACCCCTATGGGTCAAGGCTGACCCTTTCAGCTGCCCAGCACCCCTTGGCGGTCAGGCGCTCTTGGGACCCTTGGTTCAAAATGGCAGATTGGGAGGGAAGGAAGGAATGGAAGGAAGGAATGGAAGGAGGAAGGAAGGGGGAGGGGAAGGAAGGAAGGAATGGAAGGAAGAAAGAAAGAAAGCAGGAAGGAAAAGGAAGAGAGGGAGGGAGGAAAGGGTAGAAGAGAAAGGGAAGGAAGGAAGGGCAGGTGGGTGATGGAAGAAAGGCAGGGAAGGAAGGAATGGAAGGAGGAAGGAAGGGGGAGGGGGAGGAAGGAAGGAAACAGGAAGGAAACAGGAAGGAGGGAAAAGGAAGAGAGGGAGGAAGGAAAGGATAGAAGAGAAAGGGAAGGAATGAAGGACAGGTGGATGATGGAAGGAAGGCAGGGAAGGAAGGAATGGAAGGAGGAAGGAAGGAGGAAGGAAGGGGGAGGGGAATGAAGGAAGGGAAGGAAGGGAACAGGAAGGAAAGAAGGAGGGAGGGAAAAGGAAGAGAGGGAGGGAGGAAAGGATAGAAGGGAAAGGGAAGGAACGACAGATGAATGATGGAAGGAAGGAAGGGAAGGAGGAGGGAGTTGAGGGAAAGGAGGGAAGGAAGAGGGAAAGAAAGAAAGAAGGAAGGAAGGAAGGAATGGAAGGAAAAGGAAGAGAGGGAGGAAGGAAAGGATAGAAGGGAAAGGGAAGGAAGGACAGATGGATGATGGAAGGAAGGAAGGGAAGGGGAGGGAGTTGAGGGAAAGGAGGGAAAGAAGAGGGAAAGAAAGAAAGAAGGAAGGAAGGAAGGAAGGAAAGGGTGGAGGGAGGGAGGGAGAAAAGGGTAGAAGGGAAAGGGAAGGAAGGACGGATGGATGGATGGAAGAAAGGATGGATGGAAGGAAGGAAGGAAGGAGGAAAGAAAGAAAGCAGGAAGGAAAGGGAGGAGGAGGGGAAGGAAGAAGGGAGGGAGAAAAGGGTAGAAGGGAAAGGGAAGGAAGGATGGATGGATGGAAGAAAGGAAGGAAGGGAAGGAGGAGGGAGGGAGGGAGGGAAGGAAGGAAGGAAGGAAGGAAGGAAGGAAGGGGTAGAAGGGAAAGGGAGAGAGGGGAAGGAAGAGGGAGAAGGGAAAGAAAGAAAGCAGGAAGGAAAGAAAGAAGGGAAAAAGAAGGGAGAATTCGAGGAGAATATGATTTGTCTTAATAAGATCCCAGATCAGTCTGCCTTATTCGGAAAGAGGGGGACCAAAAACGCCAAAAAACGACACAGGAAAAGGCTTCACGGCTTTTTCCATATATATATATATATATATATATATATATATTTTAAAAAGCTCCGTGGCGAATGCACCTTCCCTTTCGTTGGGACAACCAATTTGCTTTGCTGCTTATTCCCGATAAGAGCGAATATAGAATGCTAATTGGTTGGATGTGCGCAGGGGGTGGAGCTTGGATTTTCGCCACAGCGATCACGTGCTGAGGCAATGAAACAGCCTTTTTTCTCCCCTGTTTATTTAAGAGGAATATTGCACTTCCGTAATTTGGATTGGCTTTTCTTAAAAAAAAAAAAATACTGTTCCGTGGCAGCAACTGGCAGGAATAAAAACGTGAGTAATTCTCTTGCAGCCGCCATCTTGATTCGCAGTTATACCCATTTGAACAACAAACACGGATAGCTTCGCATGGCTCCTGTCTTGCCAAAAAAAATCACTAAAGCCATTGCAAATTAGCGCAAGTGCGCATCAATCCACATTTTATGGCCTCGTATAGACGATACCCTGCTTGTATTATTAAATATCAGTCTTTGGGTCACCTTGAGAAGATGATATTCTCTTTATTTTCTGTCTCTGTGTGTTGCAGTTCTTTGTCATGATGCCACTCCAGCCTCATGAATATTTACTGAGCTGCTCAGGAGAAGAAGAGAATATATTAAAAAAAGAAAATAAGAGAATAGAATAGAAAGGAGGGGAGAGAAAAGCTCTCTCCATTTGCATCTGCAAGCAGCAAACTGTCATTGAGCAGAAAAGAGAGAATGAATGGGGGTTTTGGGGGGGAATAAGAGGAGGGAGAAGGAAGGGGGGGTCTCCCAGGGGTCTCCTGGGGTCAAGCTCAGCTGCCTTGGTCATTGGGCATTGAGTTGTGTATTCTTGCTTAGGCAGGGGTTGGACTAGATGATCCTTGGGGGTCCCATCCAACTCAAGCAGAATATGGACTGACTCAAAGGACGGCAGACTATCTTAGGAGGTCTTTAAACAGGGAGTGGATGGGCATCTTTCAGGAGTGTTTGAGTTGTGTCTTCCTGCATGGCAGAATGGGGTTGGACTAGATAGCCACTGGGGGTCCCCTCTCTGCTATCATGGAAAGGACTGCTTCGGAGGGTGGTGGTCTCGTCATCTTTGGAGGTCTTTCAACTGAGGTTGGATGGGCATCTCTCAGGAGTGTTTGAGTTGTGTCTTCCTGCATGGCAGAATGGGGTTGGACTAGATAGCCATTGGGGGTCCCCTCTTCGCTATTGTGGAAAGGACTGCTTTGGAGGGTGGTGGTCTCATCATCTTCAGAGGTCTTTCAACTGAGGTTGGATGGGCATCTCTCAGGAGTGTTTGAGTTGTGTCTTCCTGCATGACAGAATGGGGTTGGACTAGATAGCCACTGGGGTTCCCCTCTCTGCTATCATGGAAAGGACTGCTTCAGAGGGTGGTGGTCTCATCTTTGGAGATCTTTCAACGGAGGTTGGATGGGGATTTTTCAGGAGTGTTTGAGTTGTGTCTTCCTGCATGGCAGAAGAGGGTTGGACTAGATGGCCCTTGGGGGTCTCTTGCAACTCCAACCCTGGAGCTGCCGGAAACCCTGGATATTCTAAGCCATACTGAACAGGTGGGAATGATTATGCCCAATGCACATGAAAAGATCCGGATCCACATTAGAAGTTCCCTGGCCACATTACAAGTTGCAAACCACATCAGAAGTTCCCTATGTGCATCAGAAATGCTCAATGTGCCTCAAATGTTCCCTATGTGCATCAGAAATGCCCAATGCACCTCAAAGGTTTCCTATGTGCATCAGAAATGCCCAATGTGCCTCAAAGGTTTCCTATGTGCATCAGAAATGCTCAATGCACACCAGACTTTCCCTATGTGCATCATAAATGCTCAATGCACACCAGAATTTCCCTATGTGCATCAGAAATGCTCAATGCACACCAGACTTTCCCTATGTGCATCAGAAATGTTCAATGCACACCAGACTTTCCCTATGTGCATCAGAAATGTTCAATGCACACCAGACTTTCCCTATGTGCATCATAAATGCTCAATGCACACCAGACTTTCCCTAGGTGCATCATAAATGCTCAATAATGCACATCAGACTTTCCCTATGTGCATCAGAAATGCTCAATGCACACCAGACTTTCCCTATGTGCATCATAAATGCTCAATGCACACCAGAATTTCCCTATGTGCATCAGAAATGCTCAATGCACACCAGACTTTCCCTATGTGCATCAGAAATGTTCAATGCACACCAGACTTTCCCTATGTGCATCAGAAATGTTCAATGCACACCAGACTTTCCCTATGTGCATCATAAATGCTCAATGCACACCAGACTTTCCCTAGGTGCATCATAAATGCTCAATAATGCACATCAGACTTTCCCTATGTGCATCAGAAATGCTCAATGCACACCAGACTTTCCCTATGTGCATCATAAATGCTCAATGCACACCAGACTTCCCCTATGTGCATCAGAAATGCTCAATACACACCAGACTTTCCCTAGGTGCATCATAAATGCTCAATGCACACCAGACTTTCCCTAGGTGCATCATAAATGCTCAATGCACACCAGACTTTCCCTAGGTGCATCATAAATGCTCAATAATGCACATCAGACTTTCCCTATGTGCATCAGAAATGCTCAATGCACACCAGACTTCCCCTATGTGCATCAGAAATGCTCAATACACACCAGACTTTCCCTAGGTGCATCATAAATGCTCAATACACACCAGACTTTCCCTAGGTGCATCATAAATGCTCAATGCACACCAGACTTTCCCTAGGTGCATCATAAATGCTCAATAATGCACATCAGACTTTCCCTATGTGCATCATAAATGCTCAATGCACACCAGACTTCCCCTATGTGCATCAGAAATGCTCAATACACACCAGACTTTCCCTATGTGCATCATAAATGCTCAATGCACACCAGACTTCCATATGTGCATCATAAATGCTCAATACACACCAAACTTTCCCAATGTGCATCATAAATGCTCAATGCACACCAGACTTTTTCAATGCACATCAGACTTCCCCTATGTGCATCAGAAATGCTCAATACACACCAGACTTTCCCTATGTGCATCATAAATGCTCAGTGCACACCAGACTTTTTCAATGCACATCAGACTTTCCCTAGGTGCATCATAAATGCTCAATAATGCACATCAGACTTTCCCTATGTGCATCAGAAATGCTCAATGCACACCAGACTTTCCCTAGGTGTATCAGAAATGCTCAATACACACCAGACTTCCCTATGTGCTTGATAAATGCTCAATGACCATCAGATTTCACTATGTGCATCTTAAATGTTCAATGTGCATCAGACTTCTCTATGTGCATCATAAATGCTCAGTACACACCAGACATTCCCTATGTGCATCATAAATGCTCATTGCACACCAGACTTTCCATATGTGCATCATAAATGCTCAATACACACCAGACTTTCCCTATGTGCATCAGAAATGCTCAATGCACACCAGACTTCCTTATGTGTATCATAAATGCTCAATACACACCAGACTTCCATATGTGCATCATAAATGCTCAATAATGCACATCAGACTTTCCCTATGTGCATCAGAAATGCTCATTGCACACCAGACTTTCCCTATGTGCATCATAAATGCTCAATGCACATAAGATTTCCCTATGTGCATCTTAAATGTTCAATGTGCATCAGACTTCTCTATGTGCATCATAAATGCTCAATGCACATCAGACTTCCTTAAGTGCATCATAAATGCTCAATGCACACCAGACTTTGCCTATGTGCATCATAAATCTCAATGCACATCAGACTTCCCTATGCACATCATAAAAACTCAATGCACATCAGACTTCCCCATGTGAATCATAAACACTCAATGCACATCAGACTTTCCCTATGCGCAACATAAATGCTCAATGCACATCAGAAATTCCTTATGTGCATCATAAATGCTCAATATGCATCAGAAATTCAGACTTCCCCTGTGCACACTAGACGTTGCCAATACACATCCGAAATGCCCAATGTGCATTAGACGTTCCCTTTGCGCATCTCAGAGCTCCCGCGCCAATGCCTGGACGCACATCTTCACGATTGGCTGGCATGTTTTAATTGCACGTCTGCGTGGTAGCCACAGATCCGTAAAGTTATGAAAGACACACTGGATGGTTGTTGTTGTTATTATTTTTCAGAGGGGGGTTATGGCCACCTTTGGGGAAGTCATCATGTTGCGGCTGTGTGGAAGGAGGAAGAGGAAGAGGGAGGAGGAAGTAGCAGTGCGCGCGAGGATTAAACGTGACCGCTACCTTTCGTCTTGTCAAACCCCTAGTAGAAACATTGGTTAATGCCCTTAAAAAAAGCCCCATTACTGGAGGGCGGCGAGTAAAGAGGCCTCGCTGAACTCGTGCCGCTCCGTTATCTCGTTCCCGGATAATGGAATGACCCTTCCGCGGCCTAGCTGCAGGCTTGCGCCGTGGTAATAGCGTCAGCCGTGGCGAATAAAGCGGTTATTTTTGGAATCCAATTGAAAGCGCGCCTGAGCCGCCGTGACAAGGGAAGAAGATTGAACAGAGGAGAAGAAGAGAAATCGGGCTGGAAAGGGGGGAAATTGAAATTTTATTGGCAAACGGTGATGGCTGTTGCGAGGAGAATCAAGCGAGCCAAGGGCAACCGCAGGCCACAAAATGGCCACCGCCATGGACATTCTTCGAGTCCATGTTCACCTCTTTTTTAATTTTTGCCATGACTCGAACTCGCTGCCCCAAGGAAGAAGGGGGGGGAAATGAGATTTTTCTGTTTTCTCTGCCTTCTCTAGACAGGCCAAATGATGTGGCGTCCCCTCGCTCCCGTGCCCAGCAGTGCGGACAATGCAGGGTGCTTGCGCCAGATTCTGTCGGAACTGCGCATCTGGAGCTGCGCATATAGTCGGAACTGCGCATATAGTCGGAACGTCATCTGGAGTTTTTGCCCGTGTCCTAGTCCGGATGACACAGGGGTTTTGTGCCGGATTCTCATCTGAACTGCCTGGACACTGCCTATAGTTTTTGCTCCAATCCTAGTCCAGATGATAGAGGGTTTTCGTGCCGGATTCTCATCCAAACTGCACAGACAACATGTAGAATTTTTTGCCCCAATCCTAGTCTGGATGATGCAGGGTATCTGCCCCGGATTCTGGTCAGAACTGCCCGGACGTCATTAGGAGTTTTTGCTCCAATCCTAGTCTGGATGACGCAGGGTATTTGTGCCGGATTCTTGTCAGAACTGCAATGAGGTTTGATCTCTAGCAGTGACTGGGAGGAATGGGATTTTTAAAAATGAATTCCCCCAAGGAAGTTTCTTGGAGAAATACTTCTCTACACTGGTACTTCTTTTAACTCTCAAGCCTATGGAATCATATTGGGATCTGTAGTTTGCCTGAGCACCTGGGATTCTTTTTTTTTTGCTAGAGACCTGTGTTGCAAACTCCTTTGCAACTATAATCTGCTAGAGGATTGAACTATATATAGTTATAGAATCCTTTAGCTGTTTAGCTATTTTTTTATCTGACGGAATCCTGGGATTTATAGTTTGAGGAAGGGGATCACCAAGACATTTCTGCTGGGGAGCTCTAACCCACTGAAGCCCAGCATGAGAAAATCACCACTGTCCATCTGAAATGCACCATCCATAGCATCCCTATGGAATCTTGGGATTTGTAGTTTAGCCAAGTGCTTGGATTTGTTTTATTTTCATTTTCATTTTAATTATTTATTTTGGGGGGAGGGCTAGAGATGTATGTTGCACACTCCTTTGAACTACAGTGCTGAGGATACCAGTTCATCTGCCATGGTTCTGTCCTAAGGAATCCTGGGATTTATAGTGCACAGAATGGTGATTAGCGATTCTCTACTAGACGGCTGTAGTATTGGGCTCCCTTGAAATACAGCACAGGAATTCTCACGGAAAAGAATTAACGACATAGTTGCACCCATTGATACCATGTTTAAACACCCAGCTTCATCCTGGGGAATCCTGGGATCTGTAGTTCGCAGAGGGACTTACAGTTCTCCACCCTTCCATGAACTGCAGCACTGGAATTCTCATGGGAAAGAATTAACGACATAGTTGCACCCATTGATACCATGTTTAAAAACCGTGGCTTCATCCTGAGGAATCCTGGGATTTGTAGTTCACAGGGGAACTTATGATTATCCACCCTTCCATGAATGGCAGCACTGAAGTTCTCTAGGAAAAAATTAACGACATAGTTGCACCCACTGATGCCACATCTAACTGCCTTAGCTTCATCCTGGGGAGTCCTGGGATTTCTAGTTCACAGGAGGACTTACAGTTCTCTGCCCTTCCATGAACTGAGGCAATGGAGTTCTCTAGAAAAAGAATGAGACTCTACATTACACCAGTTAAACCAGTATGATACCACTTTTAACTGCCTGGGGGAAAACCCTGGGATTTCTAGTTCAGGTACTTAGGGAAAGCTCTAGTCCACCCAGTTACTTATGCTTCTCCTCTCTTCGCCTTTCCCCTTCCTTCCTTCCTTTCTGTGGAGATTGTCAGAAGGGTAAATAACCGCCTGCGCTGACACGGCGCACATTTAAATAAATGACACCCTGCTCACGTACGTCGTTTGCATAAAACAATATTCAAAGTAGGGGGAACGCTAACGGGTCTCAGCTATTTCTGACTCTCTCTCTGGATTGCTGTTTGCATACATTTGCATACCCAGGGAGAATTAAGGGAGAAGTATGCTAATGAGCTCGCAGGCATTCTGGCAAGAGAGCGAAAAAAGGCGTTCTTAATGGCGGCCAGTTCCTCCGTCTTCCTCTTCCATGCGCAAAACCCCCTCCTCGGGGGTCTTTTTCACATCTCCAGGGCTTGCAATTAGAGACAGGCCTTGCTGGGAAATTTTGGAGGTGTGGGATTGGGGGGGGTGAGGTGTGGGGTGTGGGTCAGCACCTGCAATGCGCAAAATTGCGCAAGGATGCGTAAGACGGTGCAACAGTGAATCCCCACACACACACACATGCACAAAGCAACAATGAGGGCAATGTGGGAAGCTAATGGCCTCCCTCCATAGGACACAGTGGCTCCCTTAACTCTACGCCCAGAGGGTGTGGTTGTGCGGCAACAATTGCGATTGTGCGGCATTGATTGCGGCATCAAGGCGACATCCCCCAAGTGTGGCAGAAACGTCCACATATGCGGCACCAGCATGGCGAAACCCTCGTGTGGAATGGCGACATGGTAAAAAACATACAGTCATGATGGGGGTGGAGTTGTGTGACGCACAAGCACAACTGCTATGAATGTTGCGCTTCTGCAATGTGCAACTTGTGAAGCAAAACTGCAACGCAACAACCAAAATGGGCACTGCACAGCTGCTGTGTGCAATGCAGTCCTACAAAGTGTGACGCGCACGAAAAACGTGTAACGCACGACAGCCATGAGTAATTCAACCCAGCAATGCATAAGTGCAGCCTGTGGTGTGTATCTGTAAAACCAGCAATGCACAATTGCAGCATGTGATGCATACCTGTGACGTGTGATGCAAAACCACAACACACAATCACACTGTGTGTTGCGTATCTGCAACATGTGATGCAAAACCAGCAATGCACAATTGGAGCATGTGATGCATACCTGCAATGTGTGATGCAAAACCACAACATACAATTGCAGCGTGTGTTGCACACTGCAACATGTGATGCAACACCGCAATGCAGAATGGCAGCATAGGGTGCATACCTGCAATGTTCGATGCAAAAGCACAACACACAATCACAGTGTGTGATTTGTATCAGCAATGTGTAATGCAAAACTGCAATGCACAGTTGCAGCATGTGATGTGTATTTGCAACATGTGATACAAAACCACAACACACAATTGTAGCATGTGATGCGTATCTGCAACATGTAGTGTAAAACCACAATGCAGAATAGCAGCATATGGTGTATACCTGCAATATGTGATGCAAAACCACAACACACACTCACATTGTGTGATGTGTATCTGCAACATGTGATGCAAACCACAATGCATAATTGCAACCTGTTTTGCATATCTGCAACATGTGGTGCAAAACCAGCAATGCACAATTGCAGCATGTGATGCATACCTGCAACGTGTGAGGCAAAACCACAACACACAATCACAGCGTATGATGCATATCTACATGTGATGCAAAACCACAATGCAAAATGGCAGCATATGGTGTATACCTGCAACGTGTGATGCAAAACCACAGCACACAATCACAATGTGTGATTTGTATCAGCAACGTGTAATGCAAAACTGCAATGCACAATTGCAGCATGTGGTGTGTATCTACAACATGTGATGCAAAACCACAATGCACGATCACATGTGGTGCGTATCAGCAACGTGCAATGCAAAACTGCAATGCACAATTGCAGCGTGCGATGTGTATCTGCAACATGTGGTGCAAAAATGCAATGCAGAATCGCAATTTGTGGCACATACCTGCAATATGTGATGCAAAACCACAACACACAATTGCAGCATGTGATGCATATCTGCAACATGTGATGCAAAACTGCAATGCACAATCGCAGCATGCAATGCATATCCGCAACATGTGATGCGAAACCACAATGCACAATTGCAGCGTGTGATGCATACCCGCAACGTGCAGTGCAGAACCGCAACGCACAACTACCATGCGCAGAAATACCCGCACGTGGAGCCTTACACGCTGCCTTGGCACATGGCGTTTTTGAAAAAGACATTCCATTACCTCGGTGGCCATGCTTGGCTGTTCTCCGATCATCGGCGGAGGCCGAAATAACTAATATGTCGCATGTTGTGTCGACGGCAATTACCGAGGACATCGCTTTCGAGGAAACGGGAGCTCTTCACGCTTTCGGGAGGGTGGGGAAGGGAATTTATTCAGGGTGATGCTCAGGACCAAGGGAGCGCGAAGAAGGGAGCACCGTGCCGGGATTCACAACTAGAGCACGGCGAAGAGAGGCCCACCTCTCTTCTGTCCGGTTCCTCAGTCCTGCCTCGGAGGGTGGTGGTCTCCCCTTGCTTTGGAGGTCTTTAAAAAGAGGCTGAGTGTGACATCTTTTGTTGTGGGTTCCTACATGGAAGAAGGGGGTTGGACTAGATGGCCCCTAGGGACCCCTTCTATCATTTTTACCCTATAATCCATTCCAAGCCTACGCTTCTATGATTCCACAATTCTGCCTCAGTGGGTGTCGGATTCTCCATGTTTGAAGGTTTTTAAACAAGGGTTGGGTGGGGCATCTTTTGTTGTGGGTTCCTGTGTGGCAGAATGGGGTTGGACTAGATGTCCCTTGGGGTCTCTTCCAAACATGGGAGTTCATGGGTTGTCCCTTCCAA
This sequence comes from Gambelia wislizenii, assembly GCA_030847615.1. Classification (NCBI taxonomy): domain Eukaryota; kingdom Metazoa; phylum Chordata; class Lepidosauria; order Squamata; family Crotaphytidae; genus Gambelia; species Gambelia wislizenii. The sequence goes on along the minus strand of JAUMIR010000013.1, from coordinate 434,935 downwards.
CTCTAGTGGAACATGGAAGCTCATGGATTGTCCTTCATTGGAGGTATTTACATGGTAGTTGGATGGATGTCTTTCAGGGGTACTTCTGTTGTGAATTCTTTCATGGCAGAGTGGGGTTGGACTAGATGACCGTTGGGGTCCCTTCCAACTCTAGTGGAATATGGGCTGCCTTGGAGGGTGATGGAGTCTCCATCTTTGGAGGCCTTTGGGGAGAAGTTGGGTGGCCATCTATCGGGGTGCTTCTGTTGTGAATTCCAAGGGCCATCTGGTCCAACCCCATTCTGCCATGCAGGGAGACACCATCAAAGCAATTCCTTTTTAAAAACATAGAATCATAGAGTTGGTGGAGACCTCCAAGGGCCATCTAGTCCAACCCCATCCTACCATGCAGTAACAGACAATCAAAGCATTCCCAACTGATGGCCATCTAGCCTCTAGTTCTAAACAATTTGGACATCATGGAGAGCTCATAGAATCATAAAGTTGGAAGGGACCTCCAAGGGCCATCTAGTCTGACTCCATTCTACCATGCAGGAATACACAATCACATCATTCCCAACCGATGACCATCCAGACTCTGTTGAAAAACCTCCAAAGAAGGAATCATAGAGCTGGCAGGGAACTCCAAGGGCCATCCAGTCCAACCCCATTCTGCCATACAGGATGACCAGTTTCTCCACCAGAGACTCCACCATACTCCCAGGCAACATCTCTTCCCACCAGGAAGTTCTTCCTAATAATGTTTAGGTGGAATCTCTTTTCTTGGAGTTCTGTATTCCTGCATGGCAAAAAAGGGGGTTGGACTAGATGGTCCCTGAGTGCCCCTTGCAACCCTGATTCTCTATGTATCTCAATCCCCCAAAATGGTAGTTGCTCTATGACCCTCTGGTTCCCAGGAGCTTGGCTCTATTTATAGCCACCTTCTTCTCTTTTTTCATTGTCTTGGGTAGCACAGAAGCCATGACAGATTGGAGAGCATCCGGCAGCTAGTCCAAACTAGGAGTGGGGTGAGAAGACGGTGTCGCGCCGGCCTCCTATAAACTTAAGCTCTTCCAAGAGAGGGGAGACCCGGAGTCTCTATTACATCACATTCCTCTACAATGCTAGGAGTGGGATTTATGCCTGTGTTTAAATCCTCGTTTGCACCGGCCGGCCCTCCAATTGCCCCGATTGGGCAATTAATCCAGTTTCGTCCCATTGCTTTTAAAACATCCCAGTTTCTCTTCTCCTCCTACGTTCTCTTCTTTCTCCTACTTTTACTTGCATTACATTCACTTACTGCCGTTATAGTTCTCCAATGATATTCCATTCTGCAATTGTTGTTCTATTCTGCCATTATAATTCTGCAATCAGATTCTATTCTGCAATTATAATTCTGCAATAATATTCTACTCTGCATTTATAGTTTTGCAATGATATTCTATTCTGCAATTATAATTCTGCAATAATATTGTACTCTTCATTTATAATTCTGCACTAATATTCTACTCTGCATTTATAGTTTTGCAATGATATTCTATTCTGCAATTATAATTCTGCAATAATATTGTACTCCTCATTTATAATTCTGCAATAATATTCTACTCTGCATTTATAGTTTTGCAATCGTATTCTATCCTGTGATTATAATTCTGCAATAATATTGTACTCCTCATTTATAGTTCTGCAATAATATTCTACTCTGCATTTATAGTTTTGCAATCGTATTCTATCCTGTGATTATAATTCTGCAATCATACTCTACTCCGCATTTATCGTTTTGCAATAATATTCTACTCTACATTTATCGTTTTGCAACTGTATTCTATTCTGCAATTGTAGTTCTGTGATCATATTTTATTCTGCAATTATAATTCTGCAATCACTTTATATTCTGCAATTATAATTCTGCAATAATTTTTTTGCAATTATGATTCTGCAATAACATTGTACTCTGCATTTACAGTTCTGCAGTAATATCCTGTTCTGCATTTATGGTTCTGAAATCATATCCTACTCTGCATTATAGTTCTGCAATCATATATCTATTCTGCCATTATAGCTCTGCAATGATATTCTATTCTGCAATTATAATTCTGCAGTCATATCCTATTCTGCAGTTATAATTCTGCATTCATATTCTACTCTGCATTTATAGTTCTGCAATCATATCCTATTCTGCAGTTATAATTCTGCATTCATATTCTACTCTGCATTTATAGTTCTGCAATCATATCCTATTCTGCAGTTATAATTCTGCATTCATATTCTACTCTGCATTTATAGTTCTGCAATCATATCCTATTCTGCAGTTATATTTCTGCAATCATATATCTGTTCTGCCATTATAGCTCTGCAATGATATTCTATTCTGCAATTATAATTCTGCAATCATATTCTATTCTGCAATTATAATTCTGAAATCATATTCCATTCTGCAATTATAATTCTGCATTCATATTCTACTCTGCATTTATAGTTCTGCAATCATATCCTATTCTGCAGTTATAATTCTGCATTCATATTCTACTCTGCATTTATAGTTCTGCAATCATATCCTATTCTGCAGTTATATTTCTGCAATCATATATCTGTTCTGCCATTATAGCTCTGCAATGATATTCTATTCTGCAATTATAATTCTGCAATCATATTCTATTCTGCAATTATAATTCTGAAATCATATTCCATTCTGCAGTTATAATTCTGCATTCATATTCTACTCTGCATTTATAGTTCTGCAATCATATTCTATTCTGCAATTATAATTCTGCATTCATATTCTACTCTGCATTTATAGTTCTGCAATCATATCCTATTCTACATTTATAGTTCTGCAATCATATATCTATTCTGCCATTATAGCTCTGCAATGATATTCTATTCTGCAATTATAATTCTGCAATCATATTCTATTCTGCAATTATAATTCTGAAATCATATTCCATTCTGCAGTTATAATTCTGCATTCATATTCTACTCTGCATTTATAGTTCTGCAATCATATTCTATTCTGCAATTATAATTCTGCATTCATATTCTACTCTGCATTTATAGTTCTGCAATCATATCCTATTCTACATTTATAGTTCTGCAATCATATATCTATTCTGCCATTATAGCTCTGCAATGATATTCTATTCTGCAATTATAATTCTGCAATCATATTCTATTCTGCAATTATAATTCTGAAATCATATTCCATTCTGCAACTATAATTCTGCATTCATATTCTACTCTGCATTTATAGTTCTGCAATCATATCCTATTCTGCAGTTATAATTCTGCATTCATATTCTACTCTGCATTTATAGTTCTGCAATCATATCCTATTCTGCAGTTATAATTCTGCATTCATATTCTACTCTGCATTTATAGTTCTGCAATCATATCCTATTCTGCAGTTATATTTCTGCAATGATATATCTGTTCTGCCATTATAGCTCTGCAATGATATTCTATTCTGCAATTATAATTCTGCAATCATATTCTATTCTGCAATTATAATTCTGCAATCATATTCTATTCTGCAATTATAATTCTGAAATCATATTCCATTCTGCAATTATAATTCTGCATTCATATTCTACTCTGCATTTATAGTTCTGCAATCATATCCTATTCTGCAGTTATATTTCTGCAATCATATATCTGTTCTGCCATTATAGTTTTGCAATGATATTCTATTCTGCATTCATAACCTTATTCAATCATTCTGCAATCATCATCATCATCATCATCTCTGGGCAAGGAAGACTTTCCCTTCATTTTTCTTCCCCCCCATCTGCCGTCTCTGTGGGTGTGCAGGTGTCCTCCTTCATCCGCCTGGTATGGAATCTGCTTCTCCCCAGTTAATCCCTCAGGTATGGGAGGAATGTCTCCCTTCTGCAAAAGAGAGGCCCCCCAGCCCAGGAAGCAAAACAAGGCAGGCCTGGTCCTGTCTTGGGTGGGGAGGGAGAGGCCAAGTTGGGTTGTTGCTTCAAGTTCCCCTGCATTTTATCACATTCATGCTCTCTGGGCCAGAGAAGGAAACCAGAAAGGGGAAATCTAGGTTTTCTACCCATTATTTAATCCGTATGTCCAGCATTGCTAATGCATGGCCAAAAAGACATTTTTCCCCGCCAGGTCCAGGGAGCCCAGAGGGGAATGCTGAGGGTTGGTGCAAAGTGTTTGGTCTCTGCCCCAATCTGCATCCAAAAACTGGTGCTAAATTGGGCAGAGTTTCCCAAGAGACTCTCCAAAGCTGGGGTAAATTGCTCCCACTCCCGTCATTGTGAGGAGAAGGAGGAATGGAAGAGGAAGAGGATGGAGGAGGAGGAGGAGGAAGGAGGAGAAGAAGAGAGGAGGAAGATGAGAGGTAGAAGAGAAGAGGAAGAGGTAGCAGAGGAGAGGAAGAAGGAAAAGATAAAGAGGAGGAAGATGGGGAGGAGGAGGAAGAAGGAAGGAAGAAGAAGAGGAAGAGGAAGATGGGGAGGAGGAGAGGAGGAAGAAGGAAGGAAGAAGAGGAGAAGAGAGAGGAGAAATAGGAGAGGAAGAAGGAAGAAAGAAGAGGAGGAAGATGGGGAGGAGGAAGAAGAAGGAAGAAAAAGAAAAAGAGGAGGAAGATGGGAATGAGGAGGAAGAAGGAAGATGAAGAAGAGGAGGAGGAAGATGGGGAGGAGGAGAGGAGGAAGAAGGAAGAAGAGGAGGAGGAGGAGAGAGAGGAGAAATAGGAGAGGAAGAAGGAAGAAAAAGAGGAGGAAGATGGGGAGGAGGAAGAAGAAGGAAGAAAAAGATAAAGAGGAGGAAGATGGGAAGGAGGAGGAAGAAGGAAGATGAAGAAAAAGAGGAGGAAGATGGCAATGAGGAGGAAGAAGGAAGATGAAGAAGAGGAGGAGGAAGATAGGGAGGAGGAGGAAGAAGGAAGGAAGAGGAGGAGGAGGAAGATAGGGAGGAGGAGGAAGAAGGAAGGAAGAGGAGGAGGAGAAGAAGAGAGAGGAGGAATAGGAGAGGAAGAAGAAGAAGAGGAGGAAGATGGGGAGGAGGAGGAAGAAGGAAGATGAAGAAAAGGAGGAGAAGCAGAAGGAGGAAGAGAAGAGGAAGAGGATGGAGGAGTAGGAGTCAGAAGGAGAAGAAGAGGGGGGGAAGGAGAGGAGGAGGAGGAAGAGGAAGAGGAAGAAGGAAGAAAAAAGAGAGGAGGAGGTAGAAGAGGAGGAAGAGGAGAAGAAGAGGAGGAGGAGCAGGAGGAATAGAAGAGGAAGAGGATGGAGAAGAGGAGGAGGAAGAAGGAGAAGAGGGGAGGAAGATGAAGAGGAGAAGCGAAGGTAGAAGAGAAGAGGAGGAAGTGGCAGAGGAGAGGAAGAAGAAAAAGAGAAAGAGGAGGAAGATGAGCAGGAGGAGAGAAAGAAGGAAGAAAGAAGAAGAAGAGGAGGAGGAGGGGAAGAGGAAAAAGAAGAGAGGAGGAGGAAGAGGAGAGGAAGAAGGAAGAAAAAGAGAAAGAGGAGGAAGATGGGGAGGAGGGGAAGAGGAAGAAGGAAGGAAGAAGAGGAGGAGGAGGGGAAGAGGAGAAAGAAGAGAGGGGAGGAAGAAGGAAGAAAAAGAGAAAGAGGAGGAAGATGAGGGGAGGAGGGAGAGGAGATGAAGAAGGAAGGAACGAACGAACGAAGGAACGAAGGAAGAAGAAGAAAAGACATGGCAAAGGAGAGGAAGAAGGGAGGAAAAGACAGGCCCTTGGGGTCTCTAACAACTCTATGATTCTAATCTCAGTTATTGGGAATGCTTTGACTATGTATTCCTGCAGGGCAGAATGGGGTTGGACTAGATGGCCTTTGGGGTCTCTTCCAACTCTAGGCTTCTATGCTTTTCCAATGGGAATGCTTGGATTGGGTCTTCCTACATGGCAGAATGGGGTTGGACTAGATGTCCCTTGGGGTCCCTTCCAACTCTAGGCTTCTATGCTTTTCCAATGGGAATGCTTGGATTGGGTCTTCCTACATGGCAGAATGGGGTTGGACTAGATGGCCTTTGGGGTCTCTTCCAACTCTAGGATTCTATGCTTTTCCAATGGGAATGCTTGGATTGGGTCTTCCTACATGGCAGAATGGGGTTGGACTAGATGTCCCTTGGGGTCCCTTCCAACTCTAGGCTTCTATGCTTTTCCAATGGGAATGCTTGGATTGGGTAGTCCTACATGGCAGAAGGGGGTTGGACTAGATGTCCCTTGGGATCTCTTACAACTCTAGGCTTCTATGCTTTCCAATGAGAATGCTTTGACTATGGATTCCTGCATGGCAGAATGGGGTTGGACTACATTGTCTTTGGGAGTCTCTTCCAACTCTAGGATTCTATGATCCTATGAATCAAGGCAGCAGAGTTTCCACCGCCTTCTCCGTCCGGCACCATCCTGCCATTTTGGGGAGCATTGTGCCGCATCCATGCGCCTTCCACCAAGGGGGGGATGCTGGTTGCGCGACGGCCCGCCCTGTGGTTCCCGCCGGCTCAGTTTCCCAATTACAAACCGTCATATTTTGAAGAGCGATGCTGGCATTCCTCCGGCGGGGTCCAGGCCAGGAGCTTTGCCAAAAACAACTCCAGGCCGGCTTGTCTTGGCCGCCGTACAACATCTCAGTGCTCCGAAAACATTGACACAGCTGGACTCAAATCTGCTTCTCTCTTTCTCTCTCTTTTCTATATTTTTATTTTTAAAAACACTCAAGCTCTCCTTTCTCAGACCAGGAGCAAGTCAAAGGCTCCAGTGTTCTCGTTGCCGGCCAGCTTTTTTGGGTAGGTGGTCTTTGGAGAGGAGAAGGGGGGCTATATGTATATGACTCCAAACCAAATAATAATCCCCCCAAAATGGACTCCCGGGGATTATGTGGAATTAAGCGGCCCGGCAGCCAAATCCGAAGCCAGACGGTTATTATATTTGCACAGAGATTCGGCGGAGAATTGGAGATACTTCATCAATTTGCAATAGATAGACGTAATGGCTCATAAATGCGTCCCAGGAACCAAAAAGGAAAGCAAAGGCCAAAAATCAAACTCCAACCTCTCTCTTTTTATTTTATTTTGTTTAATTTATTTATTTTCTTGGCACAGGGGTGGGTTTTGGCTGCCTGCAACCTCCACGTTCCCAAATATTTTTGGTCTTTTATTCCTGTCCTGAAAACACAACTTTATGTTAACAAGGATCTGTCATCCCAGCCATGGGAAAATGGAAGTCAGCAATGGAGCGACTAGGAAAAAAACCCACACAAATAATTTTGATTTTCTGTTTAAAAGTAGTGTATGAGGATCATGGGATCTTAGAATTGGGAGGGGACCCCCAAGAGCCATCTAGACCAACCCTCTTCTGTCAGGCAGGAATACTCAACTAAAAGCATTGTTTCTTCCTTTCTTCTTCCTTCCTTTTTCCTTTTCTACTATTCTCCATTATTCTTCTTTATTCCTATTCCTTCTTCCTTCCTTCCCCTTTATTCCTTTTCCTTCCTTCCTCCCCTCCTTTCCTTCCTTCCCTTTATTCCTTCCTTCCCTTCCTTGTTCTTTCACCGCTGTTCTCCACTGTTCCTCTTTATTCCTATTCTTCCTTCCTTCCTTTCCCTTTATTCATTTTCCTTCCTTCTTCCCTTCCTTCCCTTTATTCCCTTTCCTCCCTTCCTTTTTCTTTCACTGCTATTCTTCCTTCCTTCCTTTCCCTTTATTCCTTTTTCTTCCTTCCTCCCCTTCTTTTCTTCCTTCCCTTTATTCTCTTTCCTCCCTTCCTTTTTCTTTCACTGCTATTCTTCCTTCCTTCCTTTCCCTTTATTCCTTTTCCTTCCTTCTTCCCTTCTTCCCTTCCTTCCCTTTATTCCCTTTCCTCCCTTCCTTTTTCTTTCACTGCTATTCTTCCTTCCTTCCTTTCTTTCCCTTTATTCCTTTTTCTTCCTTCCTCCCCTTCTTTTCTTCCTTCCCTTTATTCTCTTTCCTCCCTTCCTTTTTCTTTCACTGCTATTCTTCCTTCCTTCCTTTCCCTTTATTCCTTTTCCTTCCTTCCTCCCCTTCTTTCCTTCTTTCCCTTTATTCCCTTTCCTCTCTTCGTTTTTCTTTCACCTCTATTCTCCATTATTCCTCTTTATTCCTATTCTTCCTTCCTTCCTTCCTTCCTTTCCCTTTATTCCTTTTCCTTCCTTCCTTCTTCCTTCATTCCTTCCTTTCCTTCCTTGCTACATCATCCAAAGAGGCTGTACAGATTCCGTTATGTTAGAGAGAATCTGCAAAATTGATGGCCTCAAATTCTGGTCAGTAACACTGGGAAACCCAAATAATATTGCTATAGATAGGATCATGCAATATCACAATTACAAAAAGCCAGTTCCTGCATGGTTTCAATCATCCATCATCCAAAAAAACTGATTTTTCTAGGCATTTCCTAAGTCCTCCAACACGAGGTACTTCTGTAAGTTACCATAGAGTCACGCTGGAGCTGCCTAGAGAGTCATCCTCTCTAAGCAATTCCTAGGTCCTCCAGCACAATTGGCAGAAGTTCCCATAGAGGCATGCTGGAGTTGCCTAGAGAAGTGTCCTCTCTAGGCACTTTCTCAGTCCTCCAGCACAACTCTATGATAACTTCTACTGGAAGATACCATAGAGTCATGCTAGAGATGCATAGAGAGGCTACATCTCTAGCCATTTCCTTGGTCCTCCACCACAACTTGATGGAAACTTTTGCTGGAAAATACCATAGAGTTGTGCTAGGGATGCATAGAGAAATGTCCTCTCTAGGCATTTTCTTGGTCCTCCAGCACAACTCTATGGTAACTCACACTGGAAGATACCATAGAGTTTTGCCAGAGATTCATAGAGAGGTGCCCTCTCTAGGCATTCCCTATGTCCTCCAGCACAACTCTATGGCAAATTCCACTGGAAGATACCATAGAGTCATGCTAGAGATGTATAGAGAGGCTACATCTCTAGACATTTCCATGGTCCTCCACCACAACTTGCTGGTAACTTTTGCTGGAAAATACCATAGAGTTGTGCTAGGGATGCATAGAGAAATGTCCTCTCTTGGCATTTCCTTGGTCCTCCATCACAACTCTATGGTAACTCACCGGAAGATACCATAGAGTTGTGCCAGAGATTCATAGAGAGGTGTCCTCTCTAGGCATTCACTATGTTCTCCAGCACAACTCTATGGCAAATTCCACTGGAAGATACCATAGAGTCATGCTAGAGATGCATAGAGAGGCTACATCTCTAGACATTTCCATGGTCCTCCACCACAACTTGCTGGTAACTTTTGCTGGAAAATACCATAGAGTTGTGCTAGGGATGCATAGAGAAATGTCCTCTCTTGGCATTTCCTTGGTCCTCCATCACAACTCTATGGTAACTCACCGGAAGATACCATAGAGTTGTGCCAGAGATTCATAGAGAGGTGTCCTCTCTAGGCATTCACTATGTTCTCCAGCACAACTCTATGGCAAATTCCACTGGAAGATACCATAGAGTCATGCTAGAGATGTATAGAGAGGCTACATCTCTAGACATTTCCATGGTCCTCCACCACAACTTGCTGGTAACTTTTGCTGGAAAATACCATAGAGTTGTGCTAGGGATGCATAGAGAAATGTCCTCTCTTGGCATTTCCTTGGTCCTCCATCACAACTCTATGGTAACTCACCGGAAGATACCATAGAGTTGTGCCAGAGATTCATAGAGAGGTGTCCTCTCTAGGCATTCACTATGTTCTCCAGCACAACTCTATGGCAAATTCCACTGGAAGATACCATAGAGTCATGCTAGAGATGTATAGAGAGGCTACATCTCTAGACATTTCCATGGTCCTCCACCACAACTTGCTGGTAACTTTTGCTGGAAGATACCATAGAGTTGGAAGATACCACAGAGTCTATGCATCTCTAGGGATGCATAGAGAAATGTCCTCTCTAGGCATTTCCTTGGTCCTCCAGCATAACTCTATGAAAACTTCCACTGGAAGATACCATAGAGTTGTGCCAGAGCTTCATAGAGAGGTGTCCTCTCTAGGCATTCCCTATGTCCTCCAGCACAACTCTATGGCAAATTCCACTGGAAGATACCATAGAGTTGTGATAGGGGTGCATAGAGAGGTGTCCTCTCTAGGCATTTATTTTGTCCTCTAGCAGAATTCTATGGTAACCTCCACCAGAAGATACCATCGAGTTGTGCCAGAGATGCATAGAGAGGTACTTCTCCTGGAAGTTACCATAAAGTCACGCTGGAGCGGCCTAGAGAGGCATCCTCTCTATGCATTTCCTATGTCCTCCAACACAATTCTATAGGGTTTGCTATTATCCACAGTTTCAAATATTCGTGATATGTCTGAGAACGTATCGCCTATGGATACGGTTATAGACCTGTATCATAAGCATCATCATCATAATAATTATCATTATTAGTGGCTTTTCCCCAGTTTGGGACTCAAGGCAGCTCCCAATGATTAAAGCATAGTTTCAAAATTGTTATCCTTTTCCTTGCAAAGCACCATGTATCAGTAATGGCGCTCTATAAATCAATGGATCGATCAATAAATAATGGGCAATGGTCGAAGGTGGAATTTCAGTACGAATACACCTTGAGTCCCTTTGGCTCATCCTAAGCGGTGCTTTCGTAGAGGGCGGCGGTGGCGGGGGGGATATAAAAGAAGGCATCCCTTTGTAACTGTCAAACGAACCCGACTTTGAATAATTAAAACAATCAAGGATAATTTGCCCCTGCTCTTCGTCAAGGGTAAAGTGGCCAAGAACGATGACTTTGGTGTCAGCAGGGTGATCCATTACTCTCCGAGGGCCGTACATCAACTAAATTGATCCACATTTCTGCTATGAAAGCCAAAGGCCTTCTAAGATTCGGGCACCCCAAATTCTGGGAGGATGCAGGTAAGAAGAGGAAAGTTTTTGGAGAGAATTTGGAATAAAACATTGTATAGAGGAAGGAGGAAAGAAGGGAGAGAGAGACTGAGATTTTTGTATTTTGTTGTGCATATCAGGGGGTTGGACTAGATGACCTTTGAGGTCCCTTTTGACTCTACAGAACGGAGTAATGAATATTCTAACAGCAGTTTGAGAGTGGATTCTCCTTCACCTTTGAAGGTCTTTGAACAGAGGTTGGGTGGTCATCTTTTAGGAGTGCTTCAGTTGTGGGTTCCTGTGTAGAAGTATGGGGTTGGACTAGATGACCTTTGAGGTCCCTTCTGACTCTACAAGATGGAGTACTGAATCGTCAAAGAGCAGGTTGAGAGTAGATTCTCCTTCACCTTTGAAGGTCTTTGAACATAGGTTGGGTGGTCATCTTTTAGGAGTGTTTCAGTTGTGGGTTCCTGTGCAGAAGTATGGGGTTGGACTAGATGACCTTTGAGGTTCCTTCTGACTCTACAGGATGGAGTTCTGAATTTTCTAAGAGCAGTTTGAGAGTGGATTCTCCTTCACCTTTGAAGGTCTTTGAACAGAGGTGGTCATCTTTTAGGAGTGCTTCAGTTGTGGGTTCCTGTATAAGAAGAATGGGGTTGGACTAGATGGCCCTTGGGGGTCCCTTCCAAATGTAGGTGAACGGACTCCCTCAGAGGGTGTTGGTCTCTCCTTCTTTGGAGGTTGGATGGAGTGATTTAGGGGTTGGAGGTTGGATGGAGTGATTTCGTTGTGCATTCCTGGAAGACAGGGGGTTGGACTAGATGGCCCTTGGGGGTTCCTTCCAAATTTAGGTGAACGGACTCCCTCAGAGAGTGGTGGGCGCTCCTTCTTTGGAGGTTGGATGGAGTGATTTAGGGTTTGGAGGTTGGATGGAGTGATTTCGTTGTGCATTCCTGGAAGACAGGGGGTTGGGGGTTGGACTTGATGGCCCCTTGGGGTCCCTTCCAAACATTAGGAAGAACTTCTTGAGTGTAAGAGCTATTTGAGAATCAATTATTGGACTGTCTTGGAGGTGGTGGTGGATTCTCCTTCTTTGGAGGTCTTTAAACAGAATTTGGACAGCCATCTATTGCGGTAATTGTGCGTTCCTGCATGGTAGGTGTTGGACTAGATGGCCCCTTGGGGTATCTTCCAACCCTAATGGAACAGCCTGCCTTGGAGGGTGGTTTGATCTCTGTCTTTGGAGGCCTTTAAACAGACCTTGGTTGGCCAACTCTCAGCAGTGCTTCACTTCCACATTTCTGCATGGCGGGATGGGGTTAGACTAGATGACCTTTTAGGTCCCATCAAACTCTATGACTCTATATTATATTCTATGGCGTTGGTGACTCTAAGAGTTTCTGGAAACAGCAGAACTGTGCCACTGCAAAACCTCAATGCAGCAGAGCTTCAACCCTTAACGTAAGCACCCAGCCATGTTCTCCGATCTGATTTTTGGAAGATAAGCAAAGCCAAGGATGTGAAAATTTGCCAAAAATATTTCTTTTTCCCCCCTCAAAAAAACAACAATTATAATGGAGAAAACAAAAAAATAAACCAAGATTTTTGGATTTTGAAAAACTCTGAGATGAATGTTGGACTGATGCGAATTTTCGCTGTTTGGAGCTTATTCTGTGCAAAATTCACATGCGGTAGTTTCGCACATTTTCTGCTCATGGAATTATATTTCTTCTTCTCTCTGCAGAAAAAGAGGCCAAAAACACAGTTGTTTGGGATTTATTTTGCTGTAGGAATCACACAAGGTTCATTTTCAGAGAAAACAGGATTTCCTGTAACGTGAATAACATTTTCTGCACATAAAATGGTATTTCTACACAGGAATATAATTTTTCATGCAGAGAAAGCGGCTTCCTGCACAGAAGCTATCAAGTGAAGCTTCATTCTCTTTCTTCTTCCTCCTCTTCCTCTTCCTCCTGTCTCCTCTTTTCCTCCTCTTCCTCTTCCTCTTCCTTCTCTTCCCTCCTTCTCCCTCTTCATCCCTCCTCCTCCTCTTCTCCTCATCCTCCATGTTCTGCTCTTCCTCTTCCTCCTTCTCCTCTTCTCACCTCTGTCTCCTCTTCCTCCTTTTCCTGCTCCTCCTCTTCCTCCTTCTCCTTTTCTTCTTCCTCTTCCTCCCCCTCCTACCTCCCCTCTGTTTCTCTTTTTTTCCTGCTCTTCCTCTTCCTTTTCTTCTCCTCCCCTCTATCTCCTCTTCCTCCTTTTCTCCTCTTTCTTCTCCTCCTCTTCCTCCACTTTCTACCTCCCCTCTGTTTTTCCTTTTTCTGCTCTTCCTCTTCCACCTTCTCTTCTTCTCCACTCTGTCTCCTCTTCCTCCTTCTCTTCTCCTCCCTTCTCTTCCTCCTTTTCTTCCTCCTCCTCCTCCTCTTCTTTCTTCTTCCTCTCCTGTCTCCCTCCTTCTTCTGCTCTTCCTCTTCTTCTATTATCATCCCTTTTCTTTCCTCCTTCCTCCCTCCTACTCCACTTTTCCTCCTCCTCTTCCTCCTCCTTCTTCTCCTTCTATCTCCTCTTTTTCCTTTTTCTGCTCTTCCTCTCCCTCCGCTTCTCCTCCCCTTTGTCTCCACCTTTCCTACTCTTTCTTCTACCTCTCCTGTCTACTCTTCCTCCTTTTCCTGCTCTTCCTCCTCCTCCTCATTTTTCCTCTTCCCCCTCCTGTTTTCCCACCACTCCTCCTGCTCTTCCTCTTCCCTTCCTCCTCTTCTATCTTTTCTCCTTTCTCTTCCTCCTTCTTTCCTTCCCCATCCTCATTTTTTCCTCCCCCTCCTCCACTTCTGGTCCACATTATGTCTTTTCTTTCTTTTTAATTCTTTCCTTCCTTCCTTTCTTTGTTCTTCCTTCCGACCTTTCTTTCTTTCATTTTCCTTCCTTCCTTTCTTTTTTCTTCTTTTCTTCCTTTTTTTCTTCCTTCCTTCCTTCCATTCTTTCTTTCTTCTTCCTTCCTTCCTTCCATTCTTTCTTTCTTCTTTATTCTTCCTTCCATTCTTCTTCCTTCCTTCCATTCTTCTTCCTTCCTTCCATTCTTCTTCCTTCCTTCCATTCTTTCTTTCTTTCTTCTTCCTTCCATTCTTTCTTTCTTCTTTCTTCTTCTTCTTTCCTTCCTTCCTTCCATTCTTCCTTCCTTCCATTCTTTCTTTCTTCTTCCTTCTTCCTTCCATTCTTCCTTCCTTCCTTCCATTCTTTCTTTCTTCTTTCTTCTTCTTCTTTCCTTCCTTCCTTCCATTCTTCCTTCCTTCCATTCTTTCTTTCTTCTTCCTTCTTCCTTCCATTCTTCCTTCCTTCCTTCCATTCTTTCTTTCTTTTTCCTTCCTTCCTTCCATTCTTTCTTCCTTCCTTTCTTCCATTCTTCCTTTCTTCTTCCTTTCTTTTTTCTTCTTTCCTTCCTTCCTTTCTATGTTCTTCTTTCTTTCTTTCTTTCTTTTTTCTTCTTTCCTTCCTTCCTTTCTTTGTTCTTCCTTCCAACCTTTCTTTCATTCATTTTCCTTCCTTCCTTCCTTTTTTCTGCTTTCCTTCCTTTCTTTTTCTTCCTTCCTTCCATTCTTTCTTTCTCCTTTCTTCCATTCTTTCTTTTTCCTTCCTTCCTTCCTTCCTTTCTTTTTTCTTCCTTCCTTCCTTCCTTCCATCCTTCCTTTCTTTCTTTCAAACACCATCCCCCCATATATTCTGACTTCAAATAAGGGGGAAATATTCAGGGGGGAAGTAAAAACCAGCAAGGCCTTTGATTCATGATCAGCTTTCAGGTCTTAAGACTTTTCTTTTGACAAGAAAATAGGTTTCAGTTGAGACAGAAAGAGGGAAGGGAGGGTGGAAAATATATATATATATATATATATATATATATATTCTCCTGGTGTTTCTTTGGTTCTACATACGAAACCCATTACAGGGCTAAGTTTGGAGCAAGGAAGAAGGGCAAAGATGGAGGGGAGATATGCTGGGGGGTGAATCCTTTGCAAGGGGGTCTTCTTGGTGCTGGTGAAACTCCAAATGGGATTTAATGGAAACCAGACTCCCCCTGCCCACCTGGGTGATTTTGGGGGGAACGGTGGGTGCAGGAATGAGATCCAGGCCCAGGGAGGCTGAAGACATAGACTAGCATGAGGTGGAAATTCTTGTTTGGGTTTCAGAGAGTTGTAGAATTCTAAAGTTGGGTGGGACCCCCAAGGGTCATCTAGCCCAGCCCCATTCCTCTGTGCAGGAGTCCACAACTCCCATCTGGCTACCTCCAAAGAAGGCAGGCTTTTTTCACAAGAGTTGGAGGGGACCCTAGGTGCCATTTCTCCAGATGATTTTAAATTGTGAATTTTAAACTGGATATTGATTGTTTTAAAATGTCTTAGTCTTACTTGGGTTTTTTAATTGATAAGACTTAAGTGGTATTATGTTTATGTGTTTATGTGTTGTTTCCTGCTTCAATCCACAGGCAGAGCCAGGTAAGAAATAATAATAATAATTATTATTATTATTATTATTATTATATTTCCAACCCCCTTCCCATGCTGGCTTCCACAGCAAAAGCATAGCATCATGGACTTGGAAGGGACCTCCAAGGACCACCTAGACCAACCTCCTTCTTCAGCCATAAGAAATCCAGAGCATTGAATCATGGAGTTGAATGATGCCTCCAATAGTCATCTAGACCAACCTCCTTCTTCACCCATAAGGAATCCAGAGCAAAAGCATCAAATCATGGAGTTGGATGGTTCCCCCAATAGTCATCTAGACCAACCTCCTTCTTCATCCATAAGGAATCCAGAGCAAAAGCATTGAATCATGGAGTTGGATGGTTCCCCCAATAGTCATCTAGACCAAACTCATTCTTCATCCATAAGGAATCCAGAGCAAAAGCATTGAATCATGGAGTTGGATGGTTCCTCCAATAATCATCTAGACCAAACTCATTCTTCATCCATAAGGAATCCAGAGCAAAAGCATTGAATCATGGAGTTGGATGGTTCCCCCAATAGTCATCTAGACCAACCTCATTCTTCATCCATAAGGAATCCAGAGCATTGAATCATGGAGTTGGATGGTTCCCCCAATAGTCATCTAGACCAACCTCCTTCTTGAGCTATAAGAAATCCAAAGCAAAAGCATCAAATCATGGAGTTAGATGGTTCCCCCAATAGTCATCTCGACCAACCTCATTCTTCATCCATAAGAAATCCAGAGCAAAAGCATTGAATCATGGAGTTGGATGGTGCCCCCAATAGTCATCTAGACCAACCTCATTCTTCATCCATAAGGAATCCAGAGCAAAAGCATCAAATCATGGAGTTGGATGGTTCCTCCAATAATCATCTAGACCAACCTCCTATTTCACCCATAAGGAATCCAGAGCAAAAGCATCAAATCATGGATTTGGATGGTACACTGAATGGTCATCTAGACCAACCTCCTTCTGCATCCGTAAGAAATCCAGAGCAAAAGGTTTTGGCACACTCACCAACTGGATGGCCTTTAGAGGTCTCTTCCAACTCTATGGTTCTATGATTCCTTTTGGAAAGTTCTCCAATTGAATGAGGATTTAAGTTTTTTTCCCCAAAAAAGGAGGGCTTGCACAATCCAACATGCACACAGTGGACACATTGAGATAGGTTTGGATTAAAATCACCGTGCAAAACCTGAGCTGCAGTGAAGCCCAGATAGGATGGTGGTGGAACAAGATCTCCAACTCTTCCTCACATTGGGGAAACCAGACGTCTGTATGTCCATCCATGGGGTTTGCTGCTACTTTCCAAAATTTCTCCAAAAAAGGAAATTTGCTCAGACACACTTTGGGGGGCTTTTATAAAAAGAAGGAAGAAAGAAAAAAACCCAGCCATAAATCAACAAATGTTGCAGCATAGAATGAGGGAGGTTGAGCTACACAAAGTTTCTGCAAAAGTCTGCTTGGGTCTGTTGTTGCAGCTGTGCTCTGCTCTGGTCACCACAGACCTTTTGCCTCCCCCATTCCTCTCTCTCTCACACACTTACACAAACACACACACACACAATGTCTGACTTTGCACGGTTGGGTTAATAGCAGAGCTTTGGTGGGGGGGGGGAGTTATTTTGGGGTATGTGGACTCCGATTTGCAAGATTCCCCAGTTGGGGGGCACAGAAACCAACACTGTCAGATGATGATGATGATTGGTCACCCCTCCCCGTATGCACAGTTTCTGGACTTACCATGTATAAGTGAAACCGTGGATAAAAGCAAACCCTATTCAAATAAAGGACTTCGAGTGCAAAGATACCATAGAGTTGCATTGGAGGACCTCGAAGATGCCTAGAGAGGACACCTCTCTAGGCATTCTCCAGCATGACTCTATGATATGTGTGCCTCTTTTTTCAGCTGTGGATAACCAGAACTGCAGATAATAGCAAACCCTATTCAAATAAAGGACTTCCAGTACAAACATACCATAGAGTTGCATTGGAGGACCTCGAAGATGCCTAGAGAGGACACCTCTCTAGGGATTCTCCACCATGGCTCTATGGTATATGTGCCTCTTTTTTCAACTGTGGATAACCAAAACTGCAGATAATAGCAAACCCTATTCAAATAAAGGACTTCCAGTACAAACATACCATAAAGTTGCATTGGAGGACCTCAAAAATGCCTAGAGAGGACACCTCTCTAGGCATTCTCCAGCATGACTCTATGGTATGTGTGCCTCTTTTTTCAGCCGTGGATAACCAAAACTGCAGATAATAGCAAACCCTATTCAAATAAAGGACTTCCAGTACAAACATACCATAAAGTTGCATTGGAGGACCTCGAAGATGCCTAGAGAGGACACCTCTCTAGGCATTCTCCAGCATGACTGTATGGAAGGTGTGCCTCTTTTTTCAACTGTGGATAACCAAAACTGCAGATAATAGCAAACCCTATTCAAATAAAGGACTTCCAGTACAAACATACCATAGAGTTGCATTGGAGGACCTAGAGATGCCTAGAGAGGACACCTCTCTAGGCATTCTCCAGCATGACTCTATGGTATGTGTGCCTCTTTTTTCAGCCGTGGATAACCAAAACTGCAGATAATAGCAAACCCTATTCAAATAAAGGACTTCCAGTACAAACATACCATAAAGTTGCATTGGAGGACCTCGAAGATGACTAGAGAGGACACCTCTCTAGGCATTCTCCAGCATGACTGTATGGAAGGTGTGCCTCTTTTTTCAACTGTGGATAACCAAAACTGCAGATAATAGCAAACCCTATTCAAATAAAGGACTTCCAGTACAAACATACCATAGAGTTGCATTGGAGGACCTAGAGATGCCTAGAGAGGACACCTCTCTAGGCATTCTCCAGCATGACTCTATGGTATGTGTGCCTCTTTTTTCAACCGTGGATAACCAAAACTGCAGATAATAGCAAACCCTATTCAAATAAAGGACTTATGTTACAAACATACCATAGAGTTCCATTGGAGGACCTCAAAAATGCCTAGAGAGGACACCTCTCTAGGCATTCTCCAGCATGACTCTATGGTATATGTGCCTCTTTTTTCAACCGTGGATAACCAAAACTGCAGATAATAGCAAACCCTATTCAAATAAAGGACTTATGTTACAAACATACCATAGAGTTCCATTGGAGGACCTCAAAAAATGCCTAGAGAGGACACCTCTCTAGGCATTCTCCAGCATGACTCTATGGTATGTGTGCCTCTTTTTTCAACCGTGGATAACCAAAACTGCAGATAATAGCAAACCCTATTCAAATAAAGGACTTCCAGTACAAACATACCATAAAGTTGCATTGGAGGACCTCAAAGATGCCTAGAGAGGACACCTCTCTAGGCATTCTCCAGCATGACTCTATGATATGTGTGCCTCTTTTTTCAACTGTGGATAACCAGAACTGCAGATAATAGCAAACCCTATTCAAATAAAGGATTTCCAGTACAAACATACCATAGAGTTCCATTGGAGGACCTCGAAGATGACTAGAGAGGACACCTCTCTAGGCATTCTCCACCATGGCTCTATGGTATGTCGGTCTCTTTTTTTTCAGTCTACAGAAAATAGCAAACCCTATTAAAATAAAGGACTTGCTATACAAACAAACCATAGAGTTGCATTAGATGTATATACAGCCGAACCCCCGTATCCATGGAACCAATATCCGCAGTTTCAGTTATCTGTGGGACACAAAAAGAGAAACACCTACCATAGAGTCTTCCTAGAAAATGTGTCCTCTCTAGCCATTTTCTAGGTCCTCCAAGGCAACTCTATGGTATTTTAAACCAGAAATCCCATTATTTTCAATGGTGTTCACTGTTACAGGGGTCCAACTCTGTGTGTGTGTATGTGTGTGTATAGTCTATCAATGAATTTTAGTGTTTTGAATTTTGCAAATTGTTTAATTGTCTTCCAAGAAACTTTTAAGCTTATACTTTTTAATTCATGTTTTTGTGAAGTTTTTAATCCGTTTCGGTTTTAAGTCCCATGATTGAGGTGGGGAACATGGGGTGTTTTTATTGTTAACATCTTTGCCATGTAAACATCTTGCACAAGTTAAAACAAACCACCTTGAGAGGAAAGGTGAGAAATAATTATTATGGCCACAATCCTCCATCCTGGTCTACACTGTTTAACTTTACTCATCCTTAGCTATGTAGCAAAAATGCTAAGAAATTCTGGTTGCATATCTGCACTGCAGAAATAACCCAGTTTGATACCACTTTAAACCTCCATGGAAGTGCCAGTAATTTGGTTTTAATGTAATCGTATCTTTGTAGTTGCAATTTTATTGTTGTAATATCTGTAACTGTTTGAAATGGTCAATAGACTAATTCAGTAAATAAACTAATACTTAAACCACCATGGCTGACAACCTATGGATTTGTTGTTTTTGTGAGATATTTTAGCCTTCTCTGTCAGAGAGCTCTGGGTGCTGCAGCAAACTACAAATCCCAAGGTTTCATAGGTTGCATAAAGCAGTGTCAAACTGGATTTATTTCTGCAGTGCGTAGGAGAGGCGCTAAGAAACCCTATTAGTCAATTGCAAAGATGAAATTTCACTCTTGCATTGGGGAGAATGTCTAATACAAATTAGCACGCGGTTTCGCATCCGGTATAGCAGCGCATCCGTCCATTTACGCAAAAATGCGCAATGGTTGCTTTGCCGGCTGCCCTGCGTAGTAACATCACCGTAACGCCTTGCTGAATACAGACGTTGGAAATCCTCTCTGTTCTAGTTCAAACAGACATAAGTCCATTTATGTCATGCATATTTTATTGCAGCCATTAATAATAATAATACTAATAAAAGTTTTTAAAGAATTAAATAAAACCACAATGCATTAAGAGTCTCTTTAAGAATTTTGCATATATATATATATATATATATATATATTCCCAGATTTTGCAATGATAGTGAGGAGAAAAATCCATGTTTTTTCCCCCTCTCTCTTCCATCCGGGGCCGATCCTAATTATCCATGGGATCTTAATCGGTATAATGGCCTCATGCGTTAAAACATGCGTGTTAATTAAGCAACACTGCATTTAGCTCCAAATCAGGCAGAAGGAGCCGCGGCGTGATGAGTTTGCAGAGCTGGAACGATCTCCGTCCCTCTCAAAGATGTGATACTACAACTCCCAAAGAATGCCAGGGATGTGGGGTTTAAAAAAAAGAGGGGAAGGCCCAAAATTGCACACACACACACACACACCCCAAAAAAACACCCAGATAACCAGATTTTGGGGTTTCCCTTCTAGTGGTTTGAGCACTGGACTATGAGTCTGGAAGACCAGGGTTCGAATGCTCTCTGCAAACCTACTGGGTGACCGTGGGCTAGTCACACTCTCTCAACCTCAGAGGAATGCAAAGGCAAACCCTCTCTGAACAAATCTTCCCAAGAAAACTCTGTGATAGGTTCACCCATAAGTCAGAAATGTAGAATGTAGAATGGTCAGAATTGGAAGGGGCACCCCAAAGAACATCTAGCCCAACCCCTCTCCTCCATGAAAACTAAATAAATATATATATATATTGACATATATATTCATTAGGTATGCAAATTTACATCTATTTATTTAAATATCTATTTAGACGTATTTATTGCAAAGAGGATCAATGCCCATCATCCACGGATGAATTGTGGAAACAGAGCGTCCTAAAGACGGCGAACTTGAATGCAGCTCGGATTCAAAACATTTGGCTTATTTTATAGATATATTTAGTTCTGTCTCTTAATTGCTTTAATTGTTCGACGGCGACTCTAGAGTCCAGGGTTCAAATCCCCACTCAGCCATGGAAAACCCACTGGGTGACTGACCTCAGGCAAGTCACACTGTCTCAGCCTCAGTGGAACGCAAAGGCAAACCCCCTTCTGAACAAATTCTTCCAAAACACACACACACACACACAACTTGTGATAGGTTTGCCATTAATATGGGCATCTCTCCCAAGTGTTTTAACTGTCTATTATTACATGGCAGAAGAGGGCTGGACTGGATGGCCTTTGGGGGTCCCTTCCAACTCTAAAATACCATACTTTTGTGATCTTTGGTGGGTGTTGGACTCTCCTTATTTGGAGGTCTTTAAAATGAGATTGGATCATGGGCACCTTTTGGCTGTGCATTTACTACATGTCAGAATGGGGTTGGACTAGATGGCCATTGGGGGTCCCTTCCAACTCTAAAATCCTATGCGTTTGTGATCTTTGGTGGGTGTTGGACTCTCCTTATTTGGAGGTCTTTAAAATGAGATTGGATCATGGGCACCTTTTGGCTGTGCATCTACTACATGTCAGAATGGGGTTGGACTAGATGGCCATTGGGGGTCCCTTCCATGCTTCTATGCCTTCTCACACAACAACAACAGCAACACATGCTAATCATTCCAGGGAACATTGCAATGGGTTTGGTTGTTGCCTCTTTTTTTAAAATAGAGGTAGTGGGGCAGGGGGAATCCATATTTATTTATTTATTGCAGGAGGGAAAAACGAGCGAAAATTAGGGATAAAACAAGACTTCTCCGGAGACTCAAAGCAAAAAAAAGAAATTTAAGGCTGCTGCAAAGAATCAATGGAGCAAATTCTTTGTCTTCCCTCCTGGGCTCAGCAGACGAGGCCTCGCCTGCATGCAATTAGTAATTTCGTGATCTCTTCCATACTCTGGTCTCGTTGGATTTTGCATCGTTGGAAAGGGACAAAAAAATTAATAAAAATAAGCCATCATTCTCTCTCAGGTTTTTTTTCCCCCATGCAAAAAATCAAAATAAGCCCACATTTTTATTATTTTTTAATTCCAAGCGATTGATTATAGTTGCGTCATATTCTTCTCATAATCTGAAGGGTGGGTGGAATTCCCTGAGCCTGGGAAGATTTCATAGCCTTGCTCTTCCTCTTCCTCCTGTCTCCCTCCCCTCCTTCCTCTCTTTTGTCTTCCTCTTCCTCTTTTCTCCTCTCCTTCCCTCCTCATCCTCCATTTTCCTCTTCTCCTCCCTCACCCATCTCATTATCCTCCAGTTTCCTCCTTCTCTCCTGTCCTTCCTCTTTCCTTCCTCCTCCTCTTTTCCCCCTTCCTCTGTTCTTCTGCCCTTCCTCTTCCTCCTTTCTCCTCTCTTCTTCTCATCTTCCTCTTCCTCTCTTCTTCCTCCTCTGTTCTTCTGCCCTTCCTCCTCCATCCTCCTCGTTTCCCTCCTCTTCCTCCCTCCTCTCTCTGCCTCCTCCTCTTCCTCTTCCTCTCTTGTTCCCTCCGTCCACCATCTGGTTCCCCGTCCTCATCATATTCCTCTCTTGTTCATCCTCTGTTCTTCTGCCCTTCCTCTTCCTCTCCATCTCCTCCTCTTTCCTCCTCCTCTTCCTCTCTTGTTCCTCCTTTGTTTTCTTCTCCTTCCTCTGCTGTTTCCTCCTCTCCTCCTCCTCTCTTCTCCTTCCTCTGTTCTTTTGCCCTTCCTCCTCCATCCTCTTCCACTCCCTCCCTCTTCCTCTTCCTCTTCCTTTCTTGTTCCTCCTGTTCTCCTTCCCTCTCTCTGACATCTGTTTCCTCATCCTCATCATCTTCCTCTGCCTCTCTTGTTCTCTTTTCTTCTGCCCTTGCTCCTCCATCCTCTTCCTCTCCATCTCCTCCTCTTTCTTCCTCCTCCTCTTCCTCTCTTGTTCCTCCTCTCTTTTCCTCTCCTTCCTCCACTGTTTCCTCCTCTCTTCTCCTTCTTCTGTTCTTCTGCCCTTCCTCCTCCATCCTCTTCCTCTCCATCTCCCTCCTCCTCTCTCCTCCTCTTCCTCCTCTCTTGTTCCTATTCTCTTTTCCTCTCCTTCCTCCACTGTTTCCTCCTCTTCTGTTCTTCTGCCCTTCCTCCTCCATCCTCTTCCTCTCCATCTCCCCCTCCTCTTTCCTCCTCCTCCTCTTCCTCTCTTGTTCCTCCTCTCTTTCCCTCCCCTTCCTCCACTGTTTCCTCCTCTCTTCTCCTTCCTCTTTTCTTCTGCCCTTCCTCCTCCATCCTCTTCCTCCTCTCTTTTCCTCTCCTTCCTCCACTGTTTCCTCCTCTTCTGTTCTTCTGCCCTTCCTCCTCCATCCTCTTCCTCTCCATCTCCCCCTCCTCTTTCCTCCTCCTCCTCTTCCTCTCTTGTTCCTCCTCTCTTTCCCTCCCCTTCCTCCACTGTTTCCTCCTCTCTTCTCCTTCCTCTTTTCTTCTGCCCTTCCTCCTCCATCCTCTTCCTCCTCTCTTTTCCTCTCCTTCCTCCACTGTTTCCTCCTCTTCTGTTCTTCTGCCCTTCCTCCTCCATCCTCTTCCTCTCCATCTCCCCCTCCTCTTTCCTCCTCCTCCTCTTCCTCTCTTGTTCCTCCTCTCTTTCCCTCCCCTTCCTCCACTGTTTCCTCCTCTCTTCTCCTTCCTCTTTTCTTCTGCCCTTCCTCCGCCATCCTCTTCCTCCTCTCTTTTCCTCTCCTTCCTCCACTGTTTCCTCCTCTTCTGTTCTTCTGCCCTTCCTCCTCCATCCTCTTCCTCTCCATCTCCCCCTCCTCTTTCCTCCTCCTCCTCTTCCTCTCTTGTTCCTCCTCTCTTTCCCTCCCCTTCCTCCACTGTTTCCTCCTCTCTTCTCCTTCCTCTTTTCTTCTGCCCTTCCTCCTCCATCCTCTTCCTCCTCTCTTTTCCTCTCCTTCCTCCGCTGTTTCCTCCTCTTCTGTTCTTCTGCCCTTCCTCCTCCATCCTCTTCCTCTCCATCTCCCCCTCCTCTTTCCTCCTCCTCCTCTTCCTCTCTTGTTCCTCCTCTCTTTCCCTCCCCTTCCTCCACTGTTTCCTCCTCTCTTCTCCTACCTCTTTTCTTCTGCCCTTCCTCCTCCATCCTCTTCCTCCTCTCTTTTCCTCTCCTTCCTCCACTGTTTCCTCCTCTTCTGTGCTTCTGCCCTTCCTCCTCCATCCTCTTCCTCTCCATCTCCCCCTCCTCTTTCCTCCTCCTCCTCCTCTTCCTCTCTTGTTCCTCCTCTCTTTCCCTCCCCTTCCTCCACTGTTTCCTCCTCTCTTCCCCTTCCTCTTTTCTTCTGCCCTTCCTCCTCCATCCTCTTCCTCCTCTCTTTTCCTCTCCTTCCTCCACTGTTTCCTCCTCTTCTGTTCTTCTGCCCTTCCTCCTCCATCCTCTTCCTCTCCATCTCCTTTCTCCTCCTTTCTCCTCCTCTTCCTCTCTTGTTCCTCCTGTTTTCCTTCTCCCTCCACCATCTGTTTCCTCCCCTTCCTCTTCTTCTCCTCCCAAAATTAATCAACCAGAAATTGGGGTGTATTTTTTAAGGGAAGGGGGAAGGGGAAAAAAAAACCAGCAGATGGCTGACTCTCAGAGAGAGGCCTTCTTCCTTCCTTGCTTGCTTGCTTGCTTTCCTCTCCTCTCTTCTAGCTCTGCCTCTCAGTTTCCTGAAAATCCCCTTTTTTCTCTGGGTCCCATTTTGCTTTTCCCCCCACCAGCCGCCTTCCACCGCCCCATCCCCCACTCCATTTTTCTTCCTCCAAAAAGAGGGAAAAAAGCAGAATTCAGGCAAAAGCATCAAGTCAGCCTCAACCTGACAGGCTTTCTTTCTTTTTCTTTTTTTCCCCCTCTTCCTGCGCTGCCTCCCCCCATGGAGAGGGTGGGCTTTATTTTTATTTTATTTTATTTTTCCCCCCTTTGCATTAGTATTCACGGCATGTCTGACTCTGGAGAGGATTAATAGACTCTGATGCCTAATATCCTGGAGAACAATTAATTTGCTCACAGTTTTGTCATGGTTGAAAGTCAAATGCTGGAACGGATCGATGCCGGGAGAACAGCAGCCGCGCCGAGGCATCTTCGGCTGGAGCTGAATTTTAATTTCCCCATCATTTCCTCCCCCCCAAAAAAACCCCCAACCACCCCCCTTGCAAGGCAAGCATGGCTGCAGCAGCCAGACTCCCTTCAACACACACACACACACACACACCACTCTTAATGGATCTAAAAGCCTCTTTGCCTTCTCACAAAGAGTGGTCTCTTTTTAGAAAAGAGAGGAAGAAGGAGAGGAAGAGGAAGAAGAGGAAGCCCTTGGGGGATCTTCCATTGTGGAAGGTGGACAAAGGAGGGGTGGGAAGAGGGTGAGGAAGAGGAGAGGAGGAAAGAAAATGAGGAAGAAGAAGAGGAGGAGGAGGAAAGAAAATGGAGGAGAGGGAGAGAAGGGAGGGGAGGAAATAGGAAGAGGAGGAGGAAATGGAGATAAGAGGAAAAGGAAGAAGAGGCAGCAAGAAGGAGGAAAGAAGAGAAGTGAGGGGAGGAAATAGGAAGAGGAGGAGGAGGAAATGGAGATAAAAGGAAAGGGAAGAAGGAGGAAAGAAAATGGGGAGAGGGAGAGGAGGGAAGTAAGGAGGAGGAGGAGGAAAGAAGAAAAGGGAGGGGAGGAAATGGAGATAAGAGGAAAGGGAAGAAGAGGCAGCAAGGAGGAGGAAAGAAGAGATGGAAGAAGAGGAGGAGGAAGAGGAAAAGGAAAAGGAGGAGGAAGAAATTGAGAAAAGAGGAAAGGGAAGAAGAGGCAGCAAGAAGGAGGAAAGAAAATGGGGAGAGGAAGAGGAGGGAAGGAAGGAAGTAGAAGGAGGAGGAAAGAAGAAAAGGGAGGGGAGGAAATGGAGATAAGAGGAAAGGGAAGAAGAGGCAGCAAGGAGGAGGAAAGAAAAGAAGGGAGGGGAGAAAATGGAGATAAGAGGAAAGGGAAGAAGTGGCAGCAAGAAGGAGGAAAGAAAAGAAGGGAGGGGAGAAAATGGAGATAAGAGGAAAGGGAAGAAGTGGCAGCAAGAAGGAGGAAAGAAAAGAAGGGAGGGGAGAAAATGGAGATAAGAGGAAAGGGAAGAAGTGGCAGCAAGAAGGAGGAAAGAAAAGAAGGGAGGGGAGAAAATGGAGATAAGAGGAAAGGGAAGAAGTGGCAGCAAGAAGGAGGAAAGAAAAGAAGGGAGGGGAGGAAATGGAGATAAGGGGAAAGGGAAGAAGAGGCAGCAAGAAGGAGGAAAGAAAAGAAGGGAGGGGAGGAAATGGAGATAAGAGGAAAGGGAAGAAGAGGCAGCAAGGAGGAGGAAAGAAGAGAAGGGAGAGGAGGAAATGGAGATAAGAGGAAAGGGAAGAAGAGACAGCAGAGGAAAAAAGAGGAGGAGGAGAAAGAAGAGGAAGAAGAGGGAAAGGGAGAGAAGGGAGGGGGGAAGTAGGAGGAGGAAAGAAGAGAAGGGAGGGGAGGAAATAGGAGGAGGAGGAAGTGGAGATAAGAGGAAAGGGAAGAAGAGGCAGCAAGAAGGAAAGAAGAGGAGGAAGAGGAGGAGGAGAAAGAAGAGAAAGAAAAGGGAGTAGGGAGGGGGAAGTAGGAGGAAGAGAAAAGAAGAGATGGAAGAAGAGGAAGAGGGGGAAAGAAAATGGAGAAAGAAGAGGAAGAGGAGAAGGAGGAGGAGGAAGTAGGAGGAGGAAATGGAGAAAAGAGAAAAGGGAAGAAGAGGTAGCGAGAAGGAGGAAAGAAGAGATGGAAGAAGAGGAGGAAAGAAAATGGAGAAAGAAGAGGAAGAAGAGGGAGAGGAAGAGAAGGGAGTGGGAGGGGGGAGGAGGAAAAGGAGGAAGAGGCAGCGAGAAGGAGGAAAGAAGAGATGGAAGAAGAGGAGGAGAGAGGAAAGGAGAGAAGAGGAGGAGGGTGGAGGAAAACAGAAGGAGGAAGAGGGTGAGGAAGAGGAGGGAAAAGGAAAATGAGGAAGAGGAAGAAGAGAAGGAGGAGGAAAGAAAATGGAGGAAGAAGAGGGAGAGAGGAGGAAGTTAAGAGGAGGAGGAGAAAGAGTGTGATGAGGGAAGAGGAGGAAGGAAAATAAGGAAGAGGAGGAGGGGGAGGGGGAGGAAAGAATGGTGACAGAAGAGGGAGGAAAAGGAAGAAGGAAGAGGTGTGAGGAGGAGGAGGGAAGAGGAGGAAGGAAATGAGGAAGGAGGAGGGGAAATGATGGAAGTTGGGGAGAACAGGAAGAGCAGAGGAGATGAAGGAGGAGGAGGAAGAAAGAAGAGGGAGAGAGGAAGAGGTGTTGGTTGGCATGGCATGGCAGGAAAACGCATGATAGAATCATAGAGTTGGAAGGGACCTCCAAGGGCCATCTAGTCCAACCCCCTTCTGCCGTGCAGGGATACCCAACCAAAGCATTCCCAACAGATGGACACCCAGCTTCTGTTTTGATCCCCATTTCCAGGAAGCCTTCCTTCTACCTTCTTCCTCCAAAGGACTTCCCCGGCCTCAGAGGCGAGCGGACGCCTTTCGCTCTTTGGACTGCCTGCAGGGTTGGCGCGGAGGCGGGGGACTCGCCGCAGAACTTGTATCCATCTTCCTAGCCCGATTAAATGCAGGCCGCTGCTCAGGCATAATTATTAGGGAAATGATGGCTCTAGTAATGGATCTCATCAGTCAGCGTGGCTACATAATTTCTAAACTGTCTCTCATGTTGTACCACCTGGATGCAAATTACTGCAATATTTATAGATATGGTGCATACTTTTTTCCCCCACGCGTGTGCCACTGCGACACCCATCCACGCCCTGCATCGCCGGGTTTGCAATCCAAGGAGCGAAACCAAACATAGGTGTGCTCCTGGATTCAACTTTTTGAGCCTGGGAGCTCAAGTTTCAGCAAAGCGTAGATTTGCACAATTAAAAGCGAGTGCGCCAGCTGTGTCCGTTCCTGGAGAAGTCAGATCTGGCCCAAATTAAATCCGATTTGGATTATAGTCGGACCCCCATATAAGCACAGAGGTTTAGTTCCCGGACTTACCGCAGATATCAGAAACCACGGACAACAGCGAACCTGATTAAAAATAATCGGGCATCCTGTTAAATATATCATAGAGTTGCCTTGGAGGACCTAGAGGATGCCTAGAGAGGATTCTTCCACAGCCAGCATGGTGTAATGGTTTCAGCATTGTATTTCTTCTCATTGATTTAGGGGGAATGAGATATGGAATAATTTAATCCAGTTTAGCAGAAGGTGAGTGTGGAGCAGAGTGGAGGGTGAGCCCTGGCACCACAACGACTGGAAGGGAAAAAGGAAGTGTCCTTCTTTGGAGATTTTTAAAGAGAGGTTGGATAGCCACCTGTTGGGTGTACTTTGATTGTGTATTCCTCCAGGGCAGTATGGGGATGGACTAGATGACCTTTGGAGGTCTCTTCCAACTATATGATTCTATGATGGTGTCTTCCTGCATGGCAGAATGGGGTTGGACTAGATGGCCCTTGGAGATACCTTCCAACTCTATGATTCTATGATGGTTTCTCCCTACATGGCAGAAGGGGGTTGGACTACATGGCCCTTGGAGATCCCTTCCAACTCTATGATTCTATGATGGTGTCTCCCTACATGGCAGAAGGGGGTTGGACTACATGGCCCTTGGAGATCCCTTCCAGCTCTATGATTCTATGATGGTGTCTTCCTGCATGGCAGAAGGCACTTGGACTAGATGGCCCTTGGAGATCCCTTCCAACTCTATGATTCTATGATGGTGTCTTCCTGCATGGCAGAAGGCAGTTGGACTACATGGCCCTTGGAGATCCCTTCCAACTCTATGATTCTATGATGGTTTCTCCCTACATGGCAGAAGGGGGTTGGACTACATGGCCCTTGGAGATCCCTTCCAACTCTATGATTCTATGATGGTTTCTCCCTACATGGCAGAAGGGGGTTGGACTACATGGCCCTTGGAGATCCCTTCCAACTCTATGATTCTATGATGGTGTCTCCCTACATGGTAGAAGGGGGTTGGACTACATGGCCCTTGGAGATCCCTTCCAACTCTATGATTCTATGATGGTGTCTCCCTACATGGCAGAAGGGGGTTGGACTAGATGGCCCTTGGAGATCCCTTCCAACTCTATGATTCTATGATGGTGTCTTCCCACATGGCAGAAGGGGGTTGGACTAGATGGCCCTTGGAGATCCCTTCCAACTCTATGATTCTATGATGGTGTCTCCCTACATGGCAGAAGGGGGTTGGACTAGATGGCCCTTGGAGATCCCTTCCAACTCTATGATTCTATGTTGGTGTCTTCCCACATGGCAGAATGGGATTGGACTAGATGGCCCTTGGGGTGTCTCCCAATTCTAGGGTTGTATGATTTTATGAACTCTCCATGGCTGGCCCTTATGGTGTCTTCCTTCATGGAAGAAGAGGGTTGGACTAGATGGCCTTTGGGGGACCCTTCCAACTCTATGATTCGAACCCACCTACGGTTGCATCTACACTGTAGAAATAAGGCAGTTCGACACCACTTGAACTGCCATGGCCCCATCCTCCTGGGATTTGCAGTTTGATGCAGTGCCAACACTCTAGGGCATGGAAGGCTAAAAGAACCTTGTGGAACTACAAATCCCAGGTTCCCATTTTAAAGCGGTGTCAAACTGCATTATTTTTACGGTGTAGATAGGCCATAAAGTCAATGCAACAACAAATTCATTCACATTGTAGCAGCAACTCAAAGCTAGGCCTTGTCTGAGACCGGGCAAATCCTCTACAGATTTCGTCCACCGTCCATGACGTCCGGTTTCTAGTTCGCTCTGTCTGTGCAATGGATTGCGCAGTCGTTCTTGCATCTTTTCTCTTTCTCGCTCTCGCCTTCTCAACGGCACTCCATCCATTTCCACTTGTGAGCAGGTGCACACCATAATAGCCTCTGACTTCCAAAATCTGATTAAACTGTCATAGCTAGAGAGTCGCCGCCATAATTCGTCCTGTCAAGAGGGGAAGGGGGGAAGGGACGGTTAACCCCCACAGCGGTCCCCCCATTCCCTGCGCACCCGGCCGCGAATCCACCGAGATAACGGATGCAAAATTGATGGAGATATTCCAATTACCATCTCCTCCTCTGGACTTTTCGTGGTCAGAAATCTTTTTTTTTTTTTCATCAAATCCTAAAGTTGGAAGAGACCCCCAAGGGCCATCTAGTCCAACCCCATTCTGCCATGCAGAAAGACACCATCAAAACAAGATGGCCGCCCAGCCTCTAGTCCTAAACAATTTCAGCACCATGGAGAACTCATAGAGTTGGAAGGTACCTCCAAGGGCCATCTAGTCCAACCCCATTCTACCATGCAGGAAAACACCATCAAAACAAGATGGCCACCCAGCCTCTAGTCCTAAATAATTTCAGCACCATGGAGACCTCACAGCATCCTAGAGTTTGAAGGTACTTCCAAGGGCCATCTAGTCCAACCCCTTTCTGCCATGCAGGAATATCCAATCCAAGCATTCCCAATAATTGAGATTAGAATCATAGAGTTGGAAGAGACCACAAAGACCATCTAGTCCAACCCCCTGCCATGCAGGAATATGCAATCAAATTGTTCCCGATGGATGGCCATCCAGCCTCTATTTAAAAACCTCCAAAGAAGAAGACTCCACCATGCTCCATATTTCACTTCCGAACAGCTCTTATTGTCAGGAAGTTCTTCCTAATAATGGAATCTCCTTTCCTGCAGTTTGAACCCATTGCTCCATGTCCTAGTCTCTGGAGCAACAGAAAACAAGCTTGCTCCATCCTCAGTAGGACATCCCTTCAAATATTTAAACATGGCTACCATGTCCTATCTAAAACCTTCTCTTCTCCAGACTAAACATGCCCAGCTTCCTAAGCCGCTCCTTATAGAGCATCATGGCTTCCAGACCTCCCGCCATTTTGATCGCCCTGGAAGGAGGTCTGGAAGCCATGATGCCCTCTGAGGAGCAACTTAGGGAGCTGGGTACGTTTAGTCTGGAGAAGAGAAGGTTGAGAGGGGACATGCTTAAATATTTGGAGAGCTGTCCTACTGAGGATGGAGCAAGCTTGTTTTCTGCTGCTCCGGAGACCAGGACATGGAGCAATGGGTTCAAACTCCAGGAAAAGAAATTCCACCTAAACATTATTAGGAAGAACTTCCTGACCATAAGAGCTGTTCGGAAGTGGGATGCATTGCTTTGGAGTGTGGTGGAGTCTCCTTTGGAGGTTTTTAAACAGAGGCTGGATGGTCATCAGTTGGGAATGCTTTGATGGTATCTTCCTGCATGGCAGAATGGGGTTGGACTAGATGACCCTTGACGGCCCCTTCCAACTCTATGATCCTATGGAATGCATTATCTGGGACTGTGGTGGAGTCTCCTTCTTTGGGGGTCTTTAAACAGAGGCTGGGTGGTCATCGGTTGGGAATGCTTGGATTGTGTATTCCTGCATGGCAGAACGAGGTTGGACTAGATGACCTTTGGGGGTTCCTTCCAACTGTATGATTCTATGGAATACATTGTCTGGGAGTGTGGGTGGGTCTCCTTCTTTGGGGGTTTTAAACAGAAGATGGATGGTCATCTGTTGGGGATGCTTTGATTGGGTATCCCTGCATGGCAGAATGGGGTTGGACTAGATGGCTTTTGGGGGTTCCTTCCAACTCTATTGATTCTATGGAATACACTGCCTGGGAGTGTGGTGAAGTCTCCTTCTTTAGGGGTCTTTAAACAGAGGCTGGATGGTCATCGGTTGGGAATGCTTTGATGGTATCTTCCTGCATGGCAGAACAGGGTTGGACTAGATGACCCTTGGAGGTCCCTTCCAACTCTTTGATTCTATGCAATGCACTGCCTGGGAGTGTGGTGGAGTCTCCTTCGTTTGGGGGTTTTAAACAGAGGCTGGATGGTCATCGGTTGGGAATGCTTTGATGGTATCTTCCTGCATGGCAGAACAGGGTTGGACTAGATGACCCTTGGAGGTCCCTTCCAACTCTTTGATTCTATGCAATGCACTGCCTGGGAGTCTGGTGGAGTCTCCTTCTTTAGGGGTCTTTAAACAGAGGCTGGATGGTCATCGGTTGGGAATGCTTTGATTGTGTCTTCCTGCATGGCAGAAGGGGGTTGGACTAGATGGCCTCTGGAGGCCCCCCAACCCTATTGATTCTATGATTCTCTCCAATCCCAGAGGAATAAGGGACAAAACTGGAAGGCCTACTGGGTTCTATAATCACCCCACCAGCATCCTAAGCTGTGTGTGTGTGTTTTTGTGTGTGTGTTTGTGTGTGTGTATATGTGTGTGTGTGTATGTTTTTTTTTCCCTTTTTTAAGAAGCAAAACAAGTCTATAGAAACAGAGGTGACCCCAGAAGTGATAAGTGGAGAAAGTTCACCTGGAAGTCTGTTATCAGCTGTGTGTGCCTGGCTCAGCCGCAGATTTCTCATTTCGATGTGACGGCAGCTGAAAATTGGATAGATACCCGCTTCACCTCAAACAAGACTTCCAAGTCCTTCTCTCTTCCTTTTATTTTTATTTTATTTTATTTATTTATTTTGGGTCTTCAAGGGCAACTTGTGAGCTTCACCTTCAGAGGTCACCAAAGAACCAGGAGGTGGAGGGAGAAGGGTTGGCAAAGGGAGAGAAACATAGAACTGGAAGGGGATATCTAGTCCAACCCCATTCTGCCAGCTACAACACTGGGGGTTGTATCCCCAGGGAATATCTAGTCCAACCCCATTCTGCCAACTACAACACTGCTGCTGAGAGATGGCCCTCCAACCTTGGTTTAAGGACCTCCAAAGATGGAGACTCCACCTCTCTCCAAGGCAGTCCATATTCCACTAGAGTTTAAAGGGGAACCCAAGGGACATCTAGTCCAACCCCATTCTGCCATGTAGCAATCTACAACTATCTGCAAACTAGCACTCCCAAGAAACAGCCATCTAATCTCTATTCAAAGACCTCCAAAGATGAAAAAGGAAAAAGTCCACTTCTCTCCAAGGCAGTCCATATTCCACTAGAGTTTAAAGGGGAACCCAAGGGACATCTAGTCCAACCCCATTCTGCCATGGGGCAATCTACAACTAGTACTCCCAAGAAACGACCATCTAATCTCTATTCAAAGACCTCCAAAGATGAAAAAGGAAAAAGTCCACTTCTCTCCAAGGCAGTCCATATTCCACTAAAGATTAAAGGGGAACCCAAGGGACATCTAGTCCAACCCCATTCTGCCATGCGGCAATCTACTACTATCTGCAAACTAGCACTCCCAAGAAACAGCCATCTAATCTCTATTCAAAGACCTCCAAAGATGAAAAAGGAAAAAGTCCACTTCTCTCCAAGGCAGTCCATATTCCACTAAAGATTAAAGGGGAACCCAAGGGACATCTAGTCCAACCCCATTCTGCCATGGGGCAATCAACAACTATCTGCAATCTACAACTAGCACTCCCAAGGAACGGCCATCTATGTTGAAAGACCTCCAAAGTTGGAGAGTCCACCTCTCTCCAAGCCAGTCCATATTCCACTAGAGTTTAAAGGGAAACCCAAGGGACATCTAGTCCAACCCCATTCTGCCATGGGGCAATCTACAACTAGTACTCCCAAGGAGCGGCCATCTAATCTCTGTTGAAAGACCTCCAAAGATGGAGAGTCCACCTCTCTCCAAGGCAGTCCATATTCCACTAGAGTTTAAAGGGGAACCCAAGGGACATCTAGTCCAACCCCATTCTGCAATGCGGCAATCTACAACTATCTGCAATCTACAACTAGCAGAATGGGGTTGGACTAGATGGCCTTTGTGGTCTCTTCCAACTCTCTGATTCCATGACTCTGGAGTGTTTTATAACTCTGTATCCCTGCATGGCTGAAAGGGGTTGGTCTAGATGACCCTTGGGGGTCCCTTCTATGGTTCTAAGCATTTGTAGAGAAATGATCTGAGCAGGAGTTACCTGGAATTCCCTGAGCAGTGCTTATGAAGTACTGGAAATCCCAATTCTGCCGTGATTTTTCTCCTGTCCGGACGGAGTGGAAAGTCCAACTCCAACACCAGTCAGGCCTGGCTCTCCTGGTGTTGAGGAGAAGGCCAAAGAAGGAATACCAGAGACTCAAGAGCTCTGGATGATGGATGATGGGGATGATGGATGTTGCAGCCCTGGAAGGAGACCACCCGTCAGGTCTGTCATTGCGGACTCACCCTGATCCAAGATCAGGACAGACAAAAACCAGGCGGCCAAAAGAGGCTTAAATAGGTATATAAAAATCCCTCGAAAAGGAGCCAACTTTTCATCAACTTGTTCCCACTTTTATGGAAATTATTCTTATTTGGTCAAAAAATAAAAGGAATAGCCCATCGGAGATTTAAAAAAAAACAGGAGAGCCATCCATTAGTTTTTCGAGTAACCTTTTCAACTCTTCTCTGTTTGTTTTCATCCTGACAGACGCTCTTCGGCCTCTTCCAAAAAGGAAGATGATGAATTAGAGACTGGGAAACGCTGCAACTTTTAACGCTGCAACTTGGAGGCTGCATGTCCCCGAATGTTGCTCCCAAACATTGAAAAAGCCATATGAGGTCTGTTTGCTTTCAGCCTGACAAATGCTTTCTCTTTGCTCTTCAACCTATTCCAAAAAATAGGAATAAGAATTAGAGACTGGGAAACGCTGCAACTTTTAACGCTGCAACTTGGAGGCTGCATGTCTCCGAATGTTGCTCCCAAACATTGAAAAAGCCATATGAGGTCTGTTTGCTTTCAGCCTGACAAATGCTTTCTCTTTGCTCTTCAACCTATTCCAAAAAATAGGAATAAGAATTAGAGACTGGGAAACGCTGCAACTTTTAACGCTGCAACTTGGAGGCTGCATGTCTCCGAATGTTGCTCCCAAACATTGAAAAAGCCATATGAGGTCTGTTTGCTTTCAGCCTGACAAATGCTTTCTCTTTGCTCTTCAACCTTTTCCAAAAAATAGGAATAAGAATTAGAGACTGGGAAACGCTGCAACTTTTAACGCTGCAACTTGGAGGCTGCATGTCTCCGAATGTTGCTCCCAAACATTGAAAAAGCCATATGAGGTCTGTTTGCTTTCAGCCTGACAAATGCTTTCTCTTTGCTCTTCAGCCTCTTCCAAAAAATAGGAATAAGAATTAGAGACTGGGAAACGCTGCAACTTTTAACGCTGCAACTTGGAGGCTGCATGTCTCCGAATGTTGCTCCCAAACATTGAAAAAGCCATATGAGATCTGTTTGCTTTCAGCCTGACAAATGCTTTCTCTTTGCTCTTCAACCTCTTCCAAAAAATAGGAATAAGAATTAGAGACTGGGAAACGCTGCAACTTTTAACGCTGCAACTTGGAGGCTGCATGTCTCCGAATGTTGCTCCCAAACATTGAAAAAGCCATATGAGGTCTGTTTGTTTTCACCCTGAGAGATGCTTTCTCTTTGCTCTTCAACCTCTTCCAAAAAATAGGAATAAGAATTAGAGACTGGGAAACGCTGCAACTTTTAACGCTGCAACTTGGAGGCTGCATGTCTCCGAATGTTGCTCCCAAACATTGAAAAAGCCATATGAGGTCTGTTTGCTTTCAGCCTGACAAATGCTTTCTCTTTGCTCTTCAACCTCTTCCAAAAAGGAGAAGATGAATAAGAATTAGAGACTGGGAAATGCTGCAACTTTTAATGCTGCAACTTTTCACGCTGCAACTTGGGAGCTAGTCTCTGTCCTAATGTCCTAGTCTCTAAGCGGCTGAGGGAGCTGGGTATGTTTAGTATGGAGAAGAGAAGGTGAAGAGGGGACATGATGGCCATGTTTGGCTCTTGGAAGGGATGTCCTACTGAGGATGGAGCAAGCTTGTTTTCTGCTGCTCCAGAGACTAGGACACGGAGCAATGGGTTCAAACTACAGGAAAAGAGGTTCCAAACATTATTAGGAAGAACTTCCTGATGGTAAGAGCTGTTTGGTAGTCTGCCCCAGAGTGTGGTGGAGTCTCCTTCTTTGGAGGTTTTTAAATGGAGGCTGGATGGCCATATGTCGGGAATGATTTCATTGTGTATTCCTGCATGGCAGAATGGGGTTGGACTGGATGGCCTTTGGAGGTCCCTTCCAACTCTATTATTCTATGAGTTCTCCATGGTGCTGAAATTATTTAAGACTAGAGGCTGGATGGCCATGAATGCTTTGATGGTGTCTTCCTGCATGGCAGAAGGGGGTTGGACTAGATGGCCCTTGGGTCTCTTCCAACTCTAGGATTCTATGCTTTTCCAATGGGAATGCTTGGATTGGGTCTTCCTGCATGACAGAAGGGGGTTGGACTAGATGGCCTTTGGGGTCTCTTCCAACTCTAGGATTCTATGCTTTTCCAATGGGAATGCTTGGATTGGGTATTCCTGCATGGCAGAAGGGGGTTGGACTAGATGGCCTTTGGGGTCTCTTCCAACTCTATGATTCTATGCTTTTCCAATGGGAATGCTTGGATTGGGTCTTCCTACATGGCAGAAGGGGGTTGGACTAGATGGCCTTTGGGGTCTCTTCCAACTCTAGGATTCTATGCTTTTCCAATGGGAATGCTTGGATTGGGTCTTCCTGCATGACAGAAGGGGGTTGGACTAGATGGCCCTTGGAGGTCTCTTCCAACTCTAGGATTCTATGCTTTTCCTATGGGAATGCTTGGATTGGGTCTTCCTACATGGCAGAATGGGGTTGGACTAGATGTCCCTTTGGGGTCTCTTCCAACTCTAGGATTCGATGCTTTTCCAATGAGAATGCTTGGATTGGGTATTCTTGCATGGCAGAAGGGGGTTGGACTAGATGGCCCTTGGGGGTCCCTTCCAACTCTAGGATTCTATGCTTTTCTAATGGGAATGCTTGGATTGGGTATTCTTGCATGGCAGAATGGGGTTGGACTAGATGTCCCTTGGGGGTCCCTTCCAACTCTATGATTCTATGATTCCAGACAAAATAAGGAACACAGACCCCCAAAAAAGAAGGGGTGAAAATTTGAAAGAAAGAAAAAAAACTTAAATAGTTGAGAAATATTCTCTTTTTTTTTGTTACGTGGAGACTTTGCTGAAAAGATTACCAATTTTTCGCTCCAAAATTTGCTGCGAAGGTTCCCTTGAATTCTCTCCTTTGCAAAACTTATTCATCACGAAAAAAATAAATAAAAATAAATTTGCAACTTTTTTGTGCCAAACTTCGCCGTCTCCGTATCTCCCGAACTCACAACCGACGACATTACAAATAAAAAAAAGGAAAGGAAAACAGAGAGGGTGGGAAGAAATCCACAGAATAAACTTCAGAGCATTAATTATTAAGAGGCATAATCCAAATTTATTTAATGAATTAATAATGGGCCATAGGGGTATTTTAATAATGAAATACTTCTCGTTGTGTTTCAATAATTATGGGCAGGTTCCCTTAATTACACCGCAGCCGGCGAAAAGCGGGGGGCGAAAAATCAAACCCAATTAGGTGGTGTTCCTTGCGAGGTTGGCAGGTTTCAAATGGACCACCGAGAAAAATAATCCATTTTCGTTTTATTCACGCCCGTGGCCGCCTGCCGCTCTTTTCTCATCTCCGGAATAAAGTTATTCGGTTGCGAGTGCGAATCTTCCAGGAATCCGTTCCTAGAAAAAACCAGAAAGACCCCATTGCTTGAAATTTCAAGGCCAAAAATGCCAAATCGAGGTAAGAAAGGGGCCATTGGGATAGATTTGGGGTTGGAAGGGGTCTCTCAAGGTCATCTACTCCAACCCATGCCATACACACCTATGATTCAATGTCTAGTTAAAGGCTGCCAAAGATGGAGGATCCACCACACGCGTATTTCGCTGTTGAGCGGATTTTACAGTCGAGAAGTTAATTGCAATATTTGAGAGGAACTTAAATTGTAGAGTTGGAAAGTCCACAACCTCTGAATCCAAAATGTCCGACTGTCTTGAATAATAGAATCATAGAGTTGGAAGGGACTTCCAAGGGCCATCTAGTCCAACCCCATTCTGCCATGCAGGAATACCCAATTTAAGCACTCCTAACCAATGGCCACTCATCCTCTAGTCCTAAATAATTTGACCATGATGGAGAGTTTGTAGAACCATAGAGTTGGAAGGGACCTCCAAGGGCCATCTAGTCCAACCCCATTCTGCCATGCAGGACGACACAACTGAAGCACTCCTGAAAGATGCCCATCCAATCTCTGCTTAAAGACCTCCAAAGAAAGGGAGACCACCACCCTCCAAGGTGATCCATTCCACTAGATTTGGAAGGGACCTCCAAGGGCCATCTAGTCCAACCCCATTCTGCCATGCTGGAAGACACAACTGAAGCACTCCTGAAAGATGCCCATCCAATCTCTGCTTAAAGATCTCCAAACAAATGGAGACCACCACCCTCCAAGGTGGTCCATTCCACTAGATTTGGAAGGGACCTCCAAGGGCCATCTAGTCCAACCCCATTCTGCCATGCAGGAATGAAAACAGCTAAAGCTCTCCTGCTTTCTTTGACATCTCCCTCCCCCCAAGAAGGTCTAATTTGCATCTTAAATGAACAAAGTGCCTCCAATCCCTTTCTTGCCTGCTTAGACATGCCGCATTTGGAGTTGAAATGCTAAGCCGGGAGGAGATGAGAGGGAAAAACATGCAAAATTTCCATATTATGGGATAATCCCATGGCTATCTTACTGTGGAGATAGAAAAGAGAGGCTCTGAAATGAAGACAATCAGGGCAGGGGGGTAAAAAAGAAGGCATTCCCCTCCCCAAAATATAAAAATAAATTCTGCCCCTCCCAGGAATTTTTCCTATCACCCCCAAATTCCTAGCATTGCATAAACTTCAACATTTAATTGAGCCATTTGGAAGCGGTGTTTTAGGGGCTGTGAAAAACTCCTCAAGGAATTTGTATCCATCTTGTCTTAATGAGATCCCGCGTTGAATGGCGGTATTCGGAAGCAGAGGGGGCCAGAAACCCCAAAAACGACGTGTTTCAAGACTTCAGAAAATGCGCACTCCGGTTCGTTAGGACAACCGAATCGCAGCATATTCCCGAAGCGAATAGCTGATTGGTTGGATGTGCACAGCGTCCTTCCTTCCTTCCTTTCCTCTCCTTCCCTCCTTCCTTCCCTCATTTTCCTTCTGCTCTCTCCTTCCTTCCTTCCTTCCCTCATTTTACTTCTGATCTCTCCTTCCTTCCTTCCTTTCCTTTCTCATTTTCCTTCTGCTCTCTCCTTCCTTCCTTCCTTCCTTCCTTTCCTCTCCTTCCTTCCTTCCCTTCCTCATTTTCCTTCTGCTCTCTCCTTCCTTCCTTCCTTCCTTTCCTCTCCTTCCTTCCTTCCCTTTCTCATTTTCCTTCTGTTCTCTCCTTCCTTTCCTTTCTCATTTTCCTTCTGTTCTCTCCTTCCTTCCTTCTTTTCTTCCCTTCCTCATTTTCCTTCTGCTCTCTCCTTCCTTCCTTCCTTCCTTCCCTTCCTCATTTTCCTTCTGCTCTCTCCTTCCTTCCTTCCTTTCCTCTCCTCCCTTCCTTTTCTGCTCTCTCTCTTTCCTTCCTTCCTTCCTTCCCTTCTTCATTTTCCTTCTGCTCTCTGTCTCCTTCCTTCCTTCCTTCCTTCCTTCCGTTTCTCATTTTCCTTCTGCTCTCTCCTTCCTTCCTTCCTTCCTTTCCTCTCCTTCCTTCCTTCCCTTCCTCATTTTCCTTCTGCTCTCTCCTTCCTTCCTTCCTTCCTTCCTTCCTTCCTTTCCTCTCCTTCCTTCCTTCCCTTTCTCATTTTCCTTCTATTCTCTCCTTCCTTCCTTCTTTTCTTCCCTTCCTCATTTTCCTTCTGTTCTCTCCTTCCTTCCTTGCTTGCTTGCTTCCTTTCCTCTCCTTCCTTCCCTTCCTCGTTTTCCTTCTGTTCTCTCCTTCCTTCCTTCCTTCCTTCCTTTCCTCTCCTTCCTTCCTTTCCTCATTTTCCTTCTGCTCTCTCCTTCCTTCCTTCTTTCCTCTTCTTCCTTCCTTCCCTTCCTCATTTTCCTTCTGCTCTCTCCTTTCTCCTTCCTTCCTTCCTTCCTTCCTTCCTTCCTTCTCTAGGATCCTATGTTGTGGATTCCTACAGGACAGGGGGTTGGACTGGATGACCTTTGGGGTCCCCTCCAACTCTACAATGCCATGCACAGAACCAATTAATAGCTGGGATAATTTATCTTGTCATTCTGCTCCTCCTTGAACGAGAAGGAGATGCCTTCCTGTGATTCAATTTACAGGCTATCAGAGATAATATTTGTTTAAGTAATTAATCTGGGGAGAAGTTGTTTAATCTCTCTTTTTTAATGCAAATATAGGTGATGAGAATAGCAGAGTCTCCACCCCACCTTCTTCTTCATCATCATCATCATCACCTTCTTCTTTTGCAATTATATCATAGAATACAGTCATATAAACTATGTTTTTGAAAATATGGACTAGGATGGCATTCACCTTTTGTGCTGCAGCATCACACTCCTGGCTCATGTTCAATTTGTGATTAATCCTAATCCCAAAATCCTTTGCGTATGTAGTACTACCAAGCCAAGTATCCCCCATGCTGTGCATCAAAAAGATCTTCTCTTGATGGTTTTTTTGGGGGGAGGGAGTAAAAAAATATTCCCCCCCCCCACAACCCATACATGTAGAATTGCAAAAGAATTGTAGAAAAGAACTAGGTTCTAATTTTTGTATGTCTCTTTGAGTCCTGAAGTCAAGATGAAATAGTTAACAGCAAATATAAATATCTCCCAAATTAGCAAGAGTCTGATAATAAAACATCTGGACACAATGGCTGGAATTGGAAGGAAACCCAAAGGGCATCTAGTCCACCCCCTGCCTTGCAGGAATCCAATAATAATATCTGAATAATTTTCACCAATACAGCTAACACACACACACACACACACACACATATATAACATAAATAAACAATAAACACCAACATATCCCAAATTAACAGCAGCCTGATAATAAAATTACTGCATTCGGTTGGAAGGAAACCCAAAGGCCATCTAGTCCACCCACTGTCTTGCAGGAATATAATAATAATAATAATAATAATAATATCTGAATACTTTTGGTCACCAATACAGCATATACACACACACACACACACACATATATATATATATATATATATATATGCAACATAAATAAACAATAAACACCAACATATCCCAAATTAACAGCAGCCTGATAATAAAATTAATGCATTCGCTTGGAAGGGACCCCCAAGGGACATCTAGACCATCCCTCTGCCTTGCACGAATATATTCACAACAGACAATTGTTGTAAACTGAAGACTCAAAAGCTCTTTGTTAGCAATAATAGTAAACAGCAATATATAAACAGCAATGTGACTATTTTGCTAACTTTATTCTGCTAAGAAACAAAATGCATGGAGTCTGTTGGGAGGGACCTCCAAGGGATATCTAGTCCACCCCTCCAGAAATCAGAGAAGATGGAGAAAAAGGAGGAAGAAGAGGAGGAAGAGGAGGAAATATATATCCCAAATTAACTACACTCTGATAATAAAATTCATAGACTCAGTAGCTGGAATTGGAAGGCACTCCAGAGGACATCTAGTCCACCCTCTGCCTTGCAGGAATCTGATGGTGTTACTCAAGGCCTAAATACTTTAGGTCAGCAATATAGCTAGCAACAATATATAATAACAATACAATTAACAGCAGAGTAATATATTCCAGTTTAACAAAAGTCTAGTAATGAGATTAATGCATTTTGTGGCTGGCATTGTAGCATTGGACGGGACCCCTGAGGGTCATCTACTCCACCCCCTGCCCTGCAGGAATGCAATAATAATAATAAAAATAATAATAATAATGGAAGTCTTTGGATGCTGACCATCCTGCTGCATTGTCACATTTCTCATCCTTTATTAACAGATGGGGAATATTTGAGGGAAATGTTCACACACACAAAAACAGCGCAAAGCGAGAGTTGCCGCCACCGCCACAACCTCCACTGTTTAATGAAGTGTGTTTGAAATATCGGAGCCCATCATAAACCATTATGCAAACGAAATTTCACTGAAGGCTCAGCTGGGAGGAAAGGAGATGGAAACCTTTCATTTTTTTTAGTAGAATTTTAGTAGAATTTAGTAGAATTTTTTAGTAGGTGTATTTTTTAGTAGAATGGTCTTACTCCAATAAAAAATTCCCAAAATTCCCACTAGGTAACCTAATAATAATAATAATAATAATAATAAAATTTATTTCCAGCCCACCCCTCTGCAATGCAATCACGGTGGCTTACAGCATAAAAACTCCAGTTTTTACATCAGTACCCTAACCTATCCAACCCCTTAAAACAATATTAAACCTTGGTTATCCTGCAAAGTGGAGGCCAGGGTTCGAATCCTGCTGAGCCCCTACTAGGTGACCTTGGTTATCCTGCAAAATTAAGGATTAATTAATTAATTCATTAATTTAAAATAAGTTATAAGGTCACCATTTTTCCTCCTGTGTATTTATTTTTCCCCCCCAAATCCTCAGCAGTGGTAGCAAAAAGTAACTTGTGAAAACCTCCACCAGTTCCTCTAACTGGTGAACCCCCGTAAAAACCAGTGGCTCTCCACCAGTTCCTCCCTGGATCCCAGTTCCTCTTTCAAACTGGAAGGTCAAACAGAGAAAAAGAGAGGGGTGGAAGGAAAGTGGAGTGGACACAAGGTTGTTTTTTTTTAAAACCCACCGGCTATTTAATCCCTGGACTGGTGCTAATGCAAACCACATGGAGGAACTAGCATGGGGCCTTTGGCCAGGTGAAAGGAGAGACCCCCCCAAGCCCACCCCACCCCATGGCAGGTTTGGATTACAGCCCCTGTTTTTCTTAGGGGAGCAAGAGAGCAGTTGGGCTAGCAGGAAAGCCGAGTCCGAAAAGGAAACTTGACTCCTAAAGAATTTCGGGCCTCTTTCTCCACTGCCAAGGTCTTGAATTTCAGCCTTTATATCTCAGAAGATGCTTTTGTTGGAGCAAATCACTCAAAGGCACCAGTAGGCACTGCTGTTGCTAAGGAGCAATGCAAACACGCACACACGCACACATGCACACAAAAAGCGCAATGCAAAAACACACACACGCACACACACACACATGCACACGCACCAGGAGTTTGGGAGGACCTCAGATTTAGAGAAGGGTAGTGCTTGTGTTTGTTAGGGTTAACATTAGGGTTAGAGTTTATTAGTGATAGTGGTTGTGTTAGGGTTAGAGTTAGCATGCATTAGTGTTTGGGTGTTCTGTTAGGGTTTGTTAGGGTTAGGGTTAGTCTTAGCAATCATTCCTGTTACAGTTAGCATTGGTGTTTGTTGGGGTTAGGATTAGCGTTCATTAGCATCCGGGTTGGTGTTAGGGTTTGTTAGGGTTAGGGTTAGCCTTAGCATTCATTCCTGTTACTGTTGTTAGCATTGGTGTTTGTTGGGGTTAGGGTTAGCGTTCATTAGTGTTAGGGTTGGTGTTAGGGTTTGTTAGGGTTAGGGTTAGTCTTAGCAATCATTCCTGTTACTGTTAGCATTGGTGTTTGTTGGGGTTAGGATTAGCGTTCATTAGCATCCGGGTTGGTGTTAGGGTTTGTTAGGGTTAGGGTTAGCCTTAGCATTCATTCCTGTTACTGTTAGCATTGGTATTGGTTAGAGTTAGCATTCATTAATGTTGGTGTTAGGGTTTGTTAGGGTTAGGGTTAGTCTTAACATTCATTCCTGTTACAGTTAGCATTGGTGTTTGTTGGGGTTAGGGTTAGCGTTCATTAGTGTTGGTTGGTGTTAGGGTTTGTTAGGGTTAGGGTTAGTCTTAACATTCATTCCTGTTACAGTTAGCATTGGTGTTGGTTAGAGTTAGAGTTAGCATTCATTAACGTTGGTGTTAGGGTTTGTTAGGGTTAGGGTCAGTCTTAACAATCATTCCTGTTACTGTTAGCATTGGTGTCTGTTAGGGTTAGTGTTAGCGTTCAGTAGTGTCCAGGTTGATGTTAGGGTTTGTTAGGGTTAGGGTTAGTCTTAGCATTCATTCCTGTTACTGTTAGCATTGGTGTCTGTTAAGGTTAGGGTTAGCGTTCATTAGTGT
This sequence comes from Gambelia wislizenii, assembly GCA_030847615.1. Taxonomy (NCBI): domain Eukaryota; kingdom Metazoa; phylum Chordata; class Lepidosauria; order Squamata; family Crotaphytidae; genus Gambelia; species Gambelia wislizenii. The sequence continues at coordinate 390,794 of JAUMIR010000013.1, read as the reverse complement.
TGGTTGGTGTGAGGGTTTGTTAGGGTTAGGGTCAGTCTTAACATTCATTCCTGTTACAGTTAGCATTGGTGTTGGTTAGAGTTAGAGTTAGTATTCATTAATGTTGGTGTTAGGGTTTGTTAGGGTTAGGGTTAGTCTTAACATTCATTCCTGTTACTGTTGTTAGCATTGGTGTTTGTTGGGGGTAGGGTTAGCATTCATTAGTGTTAGGGTTGGTGTTAGGGTTTGTTAGGGTTAGGGTTAGTCTTAGCATTCATTCCTGTTACTGTTAGCATTGGTGTTTGTTGGGGTTAGGGTTAGCGTTCAGTAGCGTCCAGGTTGGTGTTAGGGTTTGTTAGGGTTAGGGTTAGTCTTAGCAATCATTCTTGTTACTGTTAGCATTGGTGCTTGTTAGGGTTAGGGTTAGGGCCAGTGTTCATTAGTGTTCAAGTTTGTGTTAGGGTTTGTTAGGGTTAGGGTTAGACTTAACATTCATTCCTGTTACTGTTAGCATTGGTGTTGGTTAGGGTTAGAATTAGAGTTAGCATTCCTTAATGTTGGTGTTAGGGTATGTTAGGGTTAGGGTTAGGGTTAGGGTTAGCATTCATTCCTGTTACTGTTAGCACTGGTGTAAGTTAGGGTTAGGGTTAGCATTCATTAGCATTCGAGTTTGTGTTAGGGTTTGTTAGGGTTAGGGTTAGTCTTAGTGTACATTCCTGTTACTGTTAGCATTGGTGTTTGTTAGGGTTAGGGTTAGGGTTAGCATCCATTAGTGTTAGTATTTATGTTTATTAGGGTTACGCTCAGCCAAGAGGAGTTGAACCCTAGTCTGTGGGAATCCTAGCCAAACACTCTAACCACTAAACCACGCTACCACTCCTATGTTTGTGGTTTTTTGGCCAGATTTCTTCAGAGGAGATATGGCATAGCCTTATTCTGAGGCTGTGACTTGCCCAAGATCACACAGTGGGTTTCTGTAAATGAGCAGGGATTCGAACCCAGGTCTCTGTCCGACATTCAAACCATGGCACCAAACTCTCTCTCTGAGGCATGTTCATTCCCAAGAGACAGCAGTGACTGGGGACCAAAGGGAAGCCAGTGTGTGTGTGTGTGTGTGTCACCAGAAGGTCCCCCATTCAAGGCACTGAACTTAATGTAATTATCCCAAATCAATTAGTCAAAGAAAGGGCAAGGAGGGGTGGGCACATCCCACCCCTGGGGGTCGTCTCCATTAACTAATGCAATCTCATTGTGCCCCTAACGTAATTGTGAAGGCATCTCAAAAGATCTGTGGCTCATTAGAAGGAGAACAATGCGGGTTCATTTACCAGAGATGGTTGGAGTTGGATGGTTGAAATGCAAGCTGCAGGTTTCTCCCCTAACATGGCTGAGGGGATGTTGGTGGCACTATTACTCCAAATAGTGGAGGAGGAAGAGGAAGAGGAGGAAGAGGAGGAGGAAATGAGGAGGACAATAGGAGGGGAGGAAGATGAGAAGGAGGGTGGAGAAGAGGAAGAGGAGGAGGAAGAAGACAAAGAGGAGGAAGAAAGAGGAGAGGAGGAAGAAAGAGGAAGAAAGAAGGTGGAGAAGAGGGGGAGGAAGATGAGAAGGAAGGTGGAGAGGAAGAAGAGGAGGAAGTAGACAAGGAAGGAAAGAGGAGGAGGAGGAAAGAAAGTGGAGAGGGGAGAAATATGAGAAGGGGGTGGAGAAGAGGAGGAGGAAGACAAGGAGGAGGAAGAAAGAGGAAGAGAAAAGAGGAAGAGGGGAGAAAGATGAGAAGGAGGGTGGAGAAGAGGAAGAGGAGGAGGAAGAAGAAGACAGGAGGAAGAAAGAGGAGAGGAGAAAGGAGGAGGAAGAAAGAAGGTGGAGAAGAAAGGGGAGGAAGATGAGAAGGAGGGTGGAGAGGAAGAAGAGGAGGAAGTAGACAAGGAAGGAAAGAGGAGGAGGAGGAAAGAAAGTGGAGAGGGCAGAAATATGAAAAGGGGTGGAGAAGAGGAGGAGGAGGAAGAAGAAGAAGAAAAGGAGGAGGAAGAAAGAGGAGGGGAAGGAGGAGAAAAGAGGAAGAGGGGAGGAAGAAGAAGAGGAGGGAGAAGGAGGAGAAGAGGAGGAAGAGGATGAAGAAAGAAGGAAGAGAAGAAGAGGGGAAGGAAGATGAGAAGGAGGGTGGCAAAGAGGAAGAGGAGGAGGAAGAACAAGGAGGAGAAAGGAGGAGGAAGAAAGAAGGTGGAGAAGAGAGGGGAGAAAGATGAGAAGAAGGGTGCAGAAGAGGAAGGAGGAGGAGAGGAGGAAGAAGAAGAGGAAGAGGAGAAAAGAGGAAGAGGGGAGGAAGAGGAGAAGGTGGGGGGAAGAGGAAGAGGTGGGAGAAGAAAGAGAAGAAGAGAAGGAGGAGGAAGAAAGAAGGAGAAGAGGTGGGGAAGGGAGATGAGAAGGAGGGTGGAGAAGAGGAAGAGGAGGGAGGAAGAGGAGGAGGAAGGAGGAAGAGGAGAAAAAGAGGAAGAGGGGAGGAAAAGGAGAAGGCAGAGGAAGAGGAGGGAGGAGGAGGAGGAGGAGAGGAGGGGAAGGAAGGAGAAGAGGAGGAGGAAGACAAGGAGGAAAAGAAGAGGAAGAGTCCACTTGATGGCACAGAACAGGAACAAGAGAGCAAATCCAAGTCCAAACTCTTCCTGGAAGCCAAGATGACTCAACGGAGGCTGTCATACTTTGGACGTATCATGAGAAGACAGGACCTTCTAGAAAAGACCACCATGTTTGGGAAGGCAGAAGAAGGCAGTAGGGAAAGAGGAAGATCTCATGGTAGATAGATGGACTCCATCAAGAAGGGGGAAAGGAAGATGGTGTTGAAGACCAATAGCCTCCACCAAGGAAGCCACAGACATGAGTCTGCAAGACCTGAGCAGGCCTGTTGAAGAGAAGGTGACTTGGGGGTCTCTCATTTATGGGGTCACCATGGCAGCAAAGCAGGGAAAGGGTGAGCCGGCCAACAGGTTCGGTTAAGGAACCCAATTTTGAATTTTGCAAGACATGAGCAGAGCTGTCGTCACCAAGGTTGACTTGGAGGTCTTCCATTCAAGGTAAAATGGAAGTCCACTTGATGGCGAATGTGCCCCAAAATCTGCCCTCTCCTCCTTCCTCTTCTTGCCCTGCTAAGGGGCAATTAAAAAAGGGGAAGACCCCTTTTTTTTTATCTCAAAGGCTGCAGTTTGCTAATCTGATTAGCTCCTTAATGGCTCTAATTAAATCTGATCACCCTGCAGGGGAGGAAAAATGGCAGCTGAGCATGGAGAGTCCATGAGATTTGTTGGTTTGCTAAGGTTGATTTCTGATTTTTTGGAGGAGGTGGGAAGGAAAGGCCATTTCCGGGGAATTCCCTTTGATCTTGCGAAAATATTCGAAAATATTCGAAGAACCAAAAAAAGAATGAATTGAACATTTCCCAAGATTTGGAAGATTTGGAAATCCCTGAAGACTTCGAAAAACCTTCCACATTTATTCTGTACATGGCATTCATATGTTCCGAAATATGGTGCATATATATATATATATATATATATATATATATGGCGTGTGTGTGTGTGTGTGTGTGTGTGTATATATATTTATATATATATATATATATGGCATTCATATGTCCCAAAAATATGGCAAAATCTTGGCCTTTTTCTGAGAAATGTCCATCTGCCGCTGGAAAATTCAAGGCAAAGGAGTCCACTGGTGTATCGTCCGTGAATGCAGTCCGAACAGTTAGCAATTCAGTGGGGTGACCCTATAGGGTACTCCGCAAGGGTTTTTTTCTTGCATGCCTCCCCTCTCATTGCTGTCACACAAACAAATGAAATGTTTGAAAAATCATAATTGTGAACAGGCAGCAAACTCTGCCCTCCACATCTGCTTTCCACAACATCTGGCGAAGGGAGAGAGAGAAAGATTTGGGGGGAAGAACAAGGGGGGTCTTCGAGCCCCTCATCGGTCCAAATTAACCTCAGCTGTCCTTCTGCTCTTTCCGTGACTAGAAGAATTGGAAGGGGTCTCCAAGGGTCATCTAGTCCAACCCCCTTCTGCCATGTAGGAAGGTGCATGATATAATCCTAAAATCATGGAAGAGTTGGAAGGGGTCTCCAACGGCCATCCAGTCCAACCCCCTTCTGCTCTGCAGGAATATGCATGATATAATCCTAGACTCATGGAAGAGTTGGAAGGGGTCTCCAAGGGCCATCTAGTCCAACCCCCTTCTGCCATGCAGGAATATGCATGATATAATCCTAGACTCATGGAAGAGTTGGAAGGGGTCTCCAAGGGCCATCTAGTCCAACCCACTTCTGCCATGCAGGAATATGCATGATATAATCCCAGAATCATGGAAGAGATGGAAGGGGTCTCCAAGGGCCATCCAGTCCAACCCCCTTCTGCCATGCAGGAATATGCATGATATAATCCTAGAATCATGGAAGAGTTGGAATCGCATTGGCCTTTTTAGCTGCCGCGTCACACTCTGGGCTCATGTTCAGCTTGTGATCCACTAAGATTCCTAGATCCCTTTTGCATGTATTGTCCTGGGTCAGTAGTCCCACTCTAGTTTGAAATGGACCAAGGCTATTTGCTCCAGGGTGGTCTAGATGACCCCCGGAGGTCCCTTCCCACATGCATGTTATTATCAGAACAGTTATGTCGCTGTTTACTGGCAGGCCTACACACACCAGTTGATGAATTTTAAATTGGTTATTCTAAGTCCATGAATGATTTTTAATGTTCGTTTTAATCCTATGCATTTTTATTGCTTTTAAATGGTTTTATGTAGTATATTGTATTTCAATTTATGTTGTATCCACCTCCAACCTTGGAGAGAGGCAGGTAAGAAATAAAATGTTGGTGTTGCTGCTGCTGCTGTTTGCTATTATTGCTAACCAAGAGGGCACACAATTGTAATTGTGATGGTTGGGATTAGATTCCTCCAGGGTGGACTAGATGGCCCTTGGGGGTCCCTTTCAACCCTACATGCTATTTATTAGCAGAATAGTTATGTGGCTGTTTATATATTGCTCTTTGCTATTATTGCTTACCAAGAGGGCACACAATTGTAATTGTGATGGTTGGGATTAGATTCCTCCAGGGTGGACTAGATGATCTTTGGGGGTACCTTTCAACCCTACATGCTGTTTATTAGCAGAATAGTTATGTGGCTGTTTATATATTGCTCTTTGCTATTATTGCTTACCAAGAGGGCACACAATTGTAATTGTGATGGTTGGTATTATATTTCCCCCAGGGTGGACTAGATGGCCCTCGGGGGTCCCTTTCAACCCTACATGCTATTTATTAGCAGAATAATTATGTGGCTGTTTATATATTGCTCTTTGCTATTATTGCTTACCAAGAGGGCACACAATTGTAATTGTGATGGTCGGGATTAGATTCCTCCAGGGTGGACTAGATGACCCTTAGGGATCCCTTTCATCAGCCACTGAATGCATTAATTTTATTATCAATCTGCTGCCCCCCAGGGGAAAAAGTCTGCACCCCGAGCATGTGCAGAGTGGTTTTTATTTCCTCCATCATCCTATTTCCAAAACTCAGGAGAATAATCGGAGATTCCTAAACCAGGAAAATGGCTTCACTCAAGACCCAAATCTGCAAAAATTTTGGGGTGCCCCCCTCCCCGCTTGAACCCAGAGGGAGGGGCAAGTAAAGGGGGGTTAAATTTGGGGAAGGGGAGAGTTAGAAAATTAAACACACACACACTGTCCAGGACTGTGTTTACATTGGCGGCATGCAGAGAAGTCCCACAGGTGGAGACAATTTCGTTAATCAGGTACGGCCGCCCCTGCGCCATAGATGCCTTCACGCGCAATGCTGAGGTGGGCCCCATTACACAAACACACACACACACACACACACACACACACAACCCTACACCCCCTTTCTTTTGGGTCACCTGCTCTTCGTTAGTGGTACGTGATGGGCCGGAATCTGCGAATGGGATTTTACGAAGGCCTGCCGCACTTTTGGCGACACACACAAAAAAAACCCACAACATTGGTTCTCCTATTGTTTTTATGGCTAAGATAGTAAGGGTGTGGAAATCCCATGATTTCCTCCCAAGTTATTTGGACTACAATTCCCAGCAAACTTTGCTAGCTAGTCACATTATGTTTTTTTATAATGCAACAGACATTATAGAAATAAAGGCTCATTAGGGTTATATATATGTATGTGTGTATATATATATATATATATATGCAACTCTCTGGGTGGGTGCTGAATGCAGTTCTGCAACAGACATTATAGAAATAAAGGCTCATTAGGGCTATATATATGTGTGTGTGTGTGTGTGTGTGTGTGTATATATATATATATATATAGGCAACTCTCTGGGTGGGTGCTTAATGAAGTTCTGCAACAGACATTATAGAAATAAAGGCTCATTAGGGCTATATATATGTATGTATGTATATATATGTATGTATGTATGTATGTATATATATATATATATATGCAACTCTCTGGGTGGGTGCTTAATGAAGTTCTGCAACAGACATTATAGAAATAAAGGCTCATTAGGGCTATATATATGTATCTGTGTGTGTATATATATATATGCAACTCTCTGGGTGGGTGCTTAATGCAGTTCTGCAACAGACATTATAGAAATAAAGGCTCATTAGGGTTATATATATGTATGTGTGTGTATATATATATATATATATATGCAACTCTCTGGGTGGATGCTTAATGCAGTTCTGAAACAAACATTATAGAAATAAAGGCTCATTAGGGTTATATATATGTATGTGTGTGTGTGTGTGTATATATATATATATATATATAGGCAACTCTCTTGGTGGATGCTTAATGCAGTTCTGCAACAGACATTATAGAAATAAAGGCTCATTAGGGTTATATATATGTATGTGTGTGTGTGTGTGTATATATATATATATATATAGGCAACTCTCTGGGTGGGTGCTTAATGCAGTTCTGCAACAGACATTATAGAAATAAAAGCTCATTAGGGCCATATATGTGTGTGTGTGTGTGTGTGTGTGTGTGTGTATATATATATATATATATAGGCAACTCTCTGGGTGGGTGCTGAATGCAGTTCTGCAACAGGCATTATACAAACAAAAGCTTTATAATGATAAAAATTAAGGATTGGGGATATAGATATAGATATATGGAACTCTCTGGGTGGGTGTTTAACACACCCAACAGCAGGGATATTACTGATGCAAGCTTTTTGTGCAACTACCTTTCCTTCTGCCCTGAGCAACACGCTCCGGCAGCTGGTGGGAACTTGAGCGGAGCAGCCGACGCGCAGGCCAGGGCTGCAAGACGAGTGCGGATCCCGGGCCTTGTGTGTCCACCCATTGAAGGCTATTCTTGCACACAGAGGAGAGACAAAGACCCCTTTAAATGATATTCTTCCTCCTCCTCTTCTTTATTCTTTTCCGTGTGTGTGTGTGTTTTTTCTTTCTTTCTTTCTTTCCTTCCTTCCTTCCTTCCCTCTTTTCTCTCCCCATTAATGGTGAATAGAAGCTGGAATAAAGATCACCCTTGTCAGATTGAAAGGTAACTGTCACGAGAAGAGAAAAGGGGGTGGTTTGCTTGGGGGGGTCCTTGGGAAGGGGGTGGGCTTCTGGGCCTGGCCCATGGGTTGCCGGCTTTGCTCTCCTTTCAATGGGGGCGTCTCTGTTTTGCAGAGATTGTGGCCGGCTGAAAGGCCTGGGGGTCTTTGTCATCATCACCGGCCCCCTCCCCAATCCCTGGCTTTTTTCTCTCTCTCTTGTGTGTGTCTTTTCAAAACAGGGCCTCTCCTTCTCCATCTCTCTTTGCAGCCACCATTGACTTGCAGATGGGGTCCCTGCTTTTCACTTGTCACAAGGAAACACACACACACACTTCCTCCTAAGGGGAAAAGGGGGCTTTGAAAATGGAGGTGGGGTGGGGGGGTAGCTTGCAGGGGAAAGAATAGAGGGAAAAGGCCAGATTATGGTGGTCCTTCCTTGCCCAAGGGATGGGGAAAGGCACACACAGGCCCTGTGATGGGAGGAGGAAGAGGAGGAAAAATAGAGAGGAGAGGAGGAAGGAAAAGAAGAAGAGGAAGAGGAGAAGAAATTGAGAAGGGAGAGGAGGAGGATTGAGAAGGGAGGAGGAAGAAAAGGAGGAAGAGAGGAAAAGAGGGAGAAGAAGAGAAGGAAAGGGGAGGAAGATGAGAAAGAGGAGGAGGAGGAAATGGAGAAGGGAGGAGGAAGAAAAAGAATAAGAGGAAGAGGAGGAAAATAGAGAGGAGAGGAGGAAGGAAAAGAAGAAGAGGAAGAGGAGAAGAAATTGAGAAGGGAGAGGAGGAGGATTGAGAAGGGAGGAGGAAGAAAAGGAGGAAGAGGAAGAGAGGAAAAGGGGGAGAAGAAGAGAAGGAAAGGGGAGGAAGATGAGAAAGAGGAGGAGGAAGAAATGGAGAAGGGAGGAGGAAGAAAAAGAATAAGAGGAAGAGGAGGAAAATAGAGAGGAGAGGAGGAAGGAAAAGAAGAAGAGGAAGAGGAGAAGAAATTGAGAAGGGAGAGGAGGAGGATTGAGAAGGGAGGAGGAAGAAAAGGAGGAAGAGGAAGAGAGGAAAAGGGGGAGAAGAAGAGAAGGAAAGGGGAGGAAGATGAGAAAGAGGAGGAGGAAGAAATGGAGAAGGAAGAAAAAGAATAAGAGGAAGAGGAGGAAAATAGAGAGGAGAGGAGGAAGGAAAAGAAGAAGAGGAAGAGAAGAAGAAATTGAGAAGGGAGAGGAGGAGGAGGAGGAGGATTGAGAAGGAAGGAGGAAGAAAAGGAGGAAGAGGAAGAGAGGAAAAGGGGGAGAAGAAGAGGAGGAAAGGGGAGGAAGATGAGAAAGAGGAGGAGGAAGAAATGGAGAAGGAGGAAGAAAAAGAATAAGAGGAAGAGGAAGAAAAGCAAGAGGGAGAAGAAGAGGAAGAAGAAAATGAGAAGGGAGGAGGAAGAAAAAGAATAAGAGGAAGAGGAGGAAGAGGAAGAAAAGCGAGAGGGAGAAGATGAGAAAGAGGAGGAGGAAGAAGAAGAAAATGAGAAAGAGGAGGAAGAAAAAGAATAAGAGGAAGAGAAGAAGAAATTGAGAAGGGAGAGGAGGAGAAAGAGGAGGAAGAGGATTGAGAAGGGGGGAGGAAGAAAAGGAGGAAGAGGAAGAGAGGAAAAGGGGGGAGAAGAAGAGGAGGAAAGGGGAGGAAGATGAGAAAGAGGAGGAGGAAGAAATGGAGAAGGGAGGAGGAAGAAAAAGAATAAGAGGAAGAGGAGGAAAATAGAGAGGAGAGGAGGAAGGAAAAGAAGAAGAGGAAGAGAAGAAGAAATTGAGAAGGGAGAGGAGGAGGATTGAGAAGGTAGGAGGAAGAAAAGGAGGAAGAGGAAGAGAGGAAAAGGGGGAGAAGAAGAGAAGGAAAGGGGAGGAAGATGAGAAAGAGGAGGAGGAAGAAATGGAGAAGGAAGAAAAAGAATAAGAGGAAGAGGAGGAAAATAGAGAGGAGAGGAGGAAGGAAAAGAAGAAGAGGAAGAGAAGAAGAAATTGAGAAGGGAGAGGAGGAGAAAGAGGAGGAGGAGGAGGATTGAGAAGGAAGGAGGAAGAAATGGAGGAAGAGGAAGAGAGGAAAAGGGGGGAGAAGAAGAGGAGGAAAGGGGAGGAAGATGAGAAAGAGGAGGAGGAGGAAATGGAGAAGGGAGGAGGAAGAAAAAGAATAAGAGGAAGAGGAGGAAAATAGAGAGGAGACGAGGAAGGAAAAGAATAAGAGGAAGAGGAGAAGAAGAAATTGAGAAGGGAGAGGAGGAGAAAGAGGAGGAGGAGGAGGATTGAGAAGGAAGGAGGAAGAAAAGGAGGAAGTGGAAGAGAGGAAAAGGGGGGAGAAGAAGAGGAGGAAAGGGGAGGAAGATGAGAAAGAGGAGGGGGAAGAAATGGAGAATGGAGAAGGAGGAAGAAAAAGAATAAGAGGAAGAGGAGGAAGAGGAAGAAGAGCAGGAGGGAGAAGAAGAGGAGGAGGAGGAGGAAGAAAATGAGAAGGGAGGAGGAAGAAAAAGAATAAGAGGAAGAGGAGGAAGAGGAAGAAGAGCAGGAGGGAGAAGAAGAGGAGGAGGAGGAGGAGGAGGAAGAAAATGAGAAGGGAGGAGGAAGAAAAAGAATAAGAGGAAGAGGAGGAAGAGGAAGAAGAGCAGGAGGGAGAAGAAGAGGAGGAGGAGGAGGAGGAAGAAAATGAGAAGGGAGGAGGAAGAAAAAGAATAAGAGGAAGAGGAGGAAGAGGAAGAAGAGCAGGAGGGAGAAGAAGAGGAGGAGGAGGAGGAGGAAGAAAATGAGAAGGGAGGAGGAAGAAAAAGAATAAGAGGAAGAGGATGAAAAAGAATAAGAGGGAGAGGAAGAAGAGCAGGAGGGAGAAGAAGAGGAGGAGGGAGAGGAAGAGAAGGAAAGGGGAGAAAGAGGAGAAGGAAGAAATGGAGAAAGGAGGAAGAAAAAGAATTAGAGGAAGAGGAGGGAGAGGAAGAAGAGCAGGAGGGAGAAGAAGAAGAGGAGGAGGAAGAAAATGAGAAGGAAAGGGGGGAAGTCGAGAAAAAGGAGAAGGGAGAGGAGGAAGAAAAAGAGAGGAAGAGGAAGGAGAAGAAGATGAGGAGGAAAAGGAAGGAATGTGAAAAGAGGGAGGAGAAAGAGAGGAAGAGGAGGGGTGGAAAAGAGGAGGAAGAGGAAGAAAATGGGTAGGGAGGATGATGAAAGAAGAGAAAGAGGAGGAGGGGGAAGGAGAAGAGGAGGAGGAGGAAGAAAATGGGGATGAAAAAGAACAGGAAGAGGAGGAGGAGGCGGAAATTGATAAGGGAGGAGGAGGAAAAAGACGAAGAGGAGAGAGGTGGAAGAGAGGAGGAGGAAGAGGAAGCAGAGTGGCTGGGCAATAGGCCCAATGACCCAGAGAGGTGGTGGGGCCTCTTCCTCTCCTCTGGATGTCTTCCAAAAGTGCCTGAGCATCCTCTCCCTGCTGGCTACAGATCTGGCGCTGAGCAGCGGGTTGGTCTGGATGTCCTCTGGTGGGCCCTCCCCATCTCTACTCTTCTCTGGCTGGAGTTTGTCTCCCCCTCCCCAGCCTCCCATGGAAAATAAAACCAGGCCTTTGACCTTGTAACACAAGAGAATGTTTGCCCAGAGGCCTTCTTCTACTTCGGAGAGAGTTGAAAGCGGATACCCCTCTCTCTATGGGCCGTGGGGGTCTTGAGGGTCTCTCTGGGCCGTGGGGGTCTTGAGGGTCTCTCGGAGAGGCAGAGCTGGCTGGCTGTTGCTTTCAAGGCTCATCTCATCCCTCTTGGAAAGCAAACTTCTGTTCCCCCACCCCCCAAAAATAAAAATATTGCAGGGGTAACACCTGTGGGGGTCCCCCAAAAATTTGGGTTTCTCTGACACCCCCCCCTGAGTTCTCATCTTTGCAAAAATACTAATACTAATAATAATAATAAAATGCAGATATTTCAGGGAGTTTTCTCATCCTTTCAGGGAGTTTTCTCATCCCCAAAAGTGTGAGATCCAAAGCCAGAATAGAGGAATCTTCTCAGATCAAGAGCTGAGTGTGAATGGCGGTATTGTATCACCGATACTGCTCAAGGTTTGGGCCGTCTGAAGGTTGGCGTATTCTCCCTCATTTGAACCTGAGATTTTCCATCCTCACATGTAAACCTGTTGGGAACATGGGAGAATAATAGGATCGTAGAGTTGGAAGGGACCTCCAAGGGTCATCTAGTCCCTCCTGCCATGCAGAAAACAAGCTTGCTCCATCCTCAGTAGGACATCCGTTCAAATATTTAAACATGGCCATCATCTCAACCGTCTCTTCTCCAGGCTAAACATGCCCAGCTCTCTAAGCCGCTCCTCTTAGGTCAAAATGGCTTCCAGACCTTCCGCCATTTTGGTCGCCCTCCTCTGGACACGTTCCAGTTTGTCCATATCCTTCCTGAATTTTGGACAGTCTTCCAGGTGAGGACTGACCAAAGCCGAATCATAGAGAGACACTATGACTTCCCTTGCAATTCTCACACAAGCTTCGGAATTGTTTCCGCAACGTAACTACATTTCCATACAGTTGCCAAACCTAGGCTGCGACAGAGGATGACGCACACGAATGAGGAAGGCATGGCGCACTCCTGATAAGCATTGGAGATTTCTGATTTTTATCGGGTCCTTTGGAAGCACATTGGGCATTGCACCATTTTTTGTTGCAACGTCACACAACCCCTGGGGCGAACATGGACGGATGTTGCAAAACTACTCAATGGAGGTTGGCGCACACGAAAGGCCAATTGCGGAGACGTAAAAGTTCCATGCACATAATGCTCACCACTATTATTATTATTATTATTATTATAATTATTATTATCATCATTATTGATACTATTAATAATAATATTATTAATAATTACTATTAATAATAATAATAAAATTTATTTATATACTGCCCTTTCGTAATCAATAATAATAATAATAATAATAATTTTTTTAAAAAAGAGGAGGGGTTTGCATTGCCATGGTGACCTAAAAAAGGGAGCAGATCTCATTACTGATCCCGCCGGCTAACTGAAGTGACTTCCCCTCCATTTCATTATTTCCTTCCAAAAGGTCAGTTATTCTCTCAGGCAGGGCGAAAGACGGCTGCGCGGAAAGGTGAGGCATATTCCTCGCAAAAGAAATATATATCTGTATATTCCCTGGGTGGAATCATATCCCCTTGCAGCCATTTGGTAGGGGGGGAAATCCACATCCATTCCTCCATCTACGTGCTTTTTAAATATATATATATACACACACACACACACACACACACATATATATACATACAGACATATATACATATATATACACACACATATATACATATATATACACACACACACACACATATATATATACATATATATATACACACACACATATATATATCTGTACATATATATATATGTGTATATATATATATATATATATATATATTGTGTGTGTGTGTGTGTGTGTTAAATATGGTTAGTAGTTTAATTCGATATATATAGTGTGTGTGTGTTTTAAATATGGTTAGTTTAATTTGTTATACAGTATATATATATATATATATATATATATAGTGTGTGTGTGTGTGTGTTTTAAATATGGTTAGTAGTTTAATTCAGTTTTAATGCTGGCTTGTTGTGTGTTTTTAATTGTTATCTTTTTATTGTGGATTCCTGCCTGGTGGAATGGGGTTGGACTAGATGGCCCCATGGGGTCTCCTCCAACACCCGTGGAATATGGAGTGCCTCAAGAAGTGGTGGACTTTCCTTCTTTGGATGTCTTTAAACAGAGGTTGGATGGACGTCTTTCGGGAGTGCATGAGTTGTGGTTTCCTGCATGGCAGATGGGGTTGGACTAGATGGCCTTTGGGGTGTCTCCTCTAACTCTACTGTAATATGGACTACCTCAGGAGATGGTGAACTCTCCTTTCTTAGAGATCATTAAACAGAGGTTGGATGGACATCTTTCAGGAGTTGTGGTTTCCTGCATGGCAGAATGGGGTTGGACTAGATGGCCTTTGGAGACGTTTCCTCCAACCTAACGATTCTATGACTCTATGATCCTATGAAATCTCCCAAATATTTAAACACAAGGGGTGATGAGCATGCTCCAGGAAAAGCTTGCTGCGGCTTTAATGGTTTCCATCACGCAAGGCGTTGATAGTTTCCCATTTAAGGTTTACGGCTCTCTTGCAGGGTCGTCGTTTTTAATGCGATTACCACCCAGAGTTTTCCAGCAGATGTGTACGAATGGAGGAGATAAATAAATCCCGAGGCTCCCATGGTGTGTGAACTCGTTCCCTGGGTTCGTTCAAATTATTGGAATAATAATTTGAAATAAATTATTGGAATAATAATAATAATAATAATAATAATAATAATATCATTTTATATACCTCCTTTCTCCCAATAACTCAAAGCTAACAACATCTTTAAATGGGACTCAACGCTAACAACATATTTAAAAACAAAAACGGCCGGGAAAGCTACTTTAAAAGTTACTTTTTAAGAAATTATTATATATATATATATATATATATATATATATTCGTTAAAGGATGGACGATGAACCATAAAAACAGCAAAATGCACCATATTAAAAAAATCACCCTTCTAAATTGTAGAAATAATGCAGTTTGATACCACTTTTCACTGCCACGCCTCCATCCTACATGAATCCTGGGATTTGTAGTTTGGCGAGGCACCAAAGAGAAGGCGAGAGACCTCGTGAAAACTACACATCCCAAGATTATATAGGGTGGAGCTACCGTGATTAAAACACCATTATTTCTACAGTGTGGGTGAACTCTAAAGCTGCCGCCGCACTGCAAAATAATCCAGTTTGATACCACTTTAGCAGCCATGGCTGGAATTCTGAGATTTCTAGTTTTGTGGGATATGTAGCCTTCTCTGTCAGGGAGCTCAGGTGCTACAAACAAGCTACAAATCCCACGATTCCATAGGATGGAGGCTATGGTAGTTAAAGCAGTGTCAAACTGGATTATTTTTGCAGTGTGTCAGCAGCCCAAAGAGGGAATAACCAAGTCTGGGAGCAACCATCGAAAAGCCCCTGTCTGTCTCCCACCTTCCCACTGGAGATACCTGTGGGGATGATGGGACTGAGAGTAGGGCCTCCCCAGGAGATCTCAAGAGAGAGGCTGGCTCATATAGGGAGCCTTCAGATAGGCTGGAACATGGTTCTTCAGTTGACCTGGAATGTGGTCCTTTACATGACCTAGAATGTGGTCCTTCAGATGACCTGGAATGTGGTCCTTCAGGTGACATGGAATATGGTCCTTTACATGACCTAGAATGTGGTCCTTCACATGACCTGGAACATGGTCCTTTAGAAGACCTGGAATGTGGTCCTTTAGATGACCTGAAATGTGGTCCTTCAAATGACCTGGAACGTGGTCCTTCAGGTGAACTGGAATGTGGTCTTTCAGATGACCTAGAACATGGTCCTTCAGGTGAGCTGGACTGTGGTCCTTCAAATGACCTAGAACAGGGTCTTTCAGGTGAACTGGAATGTGGGCTTTCAGATGACCTAGAACATGGTCCTTCAGGTGAGCTGGAATGTGGTCCTTCAAATGACCTGGAACGTGGTCCTTCAGGTGAGCTGGAATGTGGTCCTTCAAATGACCTGGAATGTGGTCCTTTACATGACCTAGAATGTGGTCCTTTTCATGACCTGGAACATGGTCCTTTAGAAGACCTGGAATGTGGTCCTTTAGATGACCTGAAATGTGGTCCTTCAAATGACCTGGAACGTGGTCCTTCAGGTGAGCTGGAATGTGGTCTTTTAGATGACCTGGAACGTGGTCCTTCAGGTGAGCTGGAATGTAGTCTTTTAGATGACCTGGAACGTGGTCCTTCAAGTGAGCTGGAATGTGGTCCTTCAAATGACCTGGAATGTGGTCCTTTACATGACCTAGAATGTGGTCGTTCGCATGACCTGGAACATGGTCCTTTAGAAGACCTGGAATGTGGTCCTTTAGATGACCTGAAATGTGGTCCTTCATATGACCTGGAATGTGGTCCTTCAGGTGAGCTGGAATGTGGTCCTTCAAGTGACCTGGAATGTGGTCCTTCAGGTGAGCTGGAATGTGGTCCTTCAAATGACCTAGAACATGTTCCTTCAGGTGAGCTGGAATGTGGTCCTTCAAATGACATGGAACGTGGTCCTTCAGGTGAGCTGGAACGTGGTCTTTCAGATGACCTGGAACGTGGTCCTTCAGATGACCAGGAACATGTTCCTTCCAGTGACCTGAAATGTGGTCCTTCAGGTGACCTAGAACAGGGTCCTCCAGGTGACCTGGAACATGTTCCTTCAGTTAACTTGGAATGTTAAGTTTCCACTAGAGTCAGAAGGGACCCATGGGGGCCATCTAATCCAACCCCCTCCCATACAACTGCAGCACTGCTGAAAGGTGTCCAACCAACCTCTGTTTAAAGACCTCCAAAGAAGGAGAGCCCACCACTCTTTGAGGCAATCTATTCCTCTAGAGATGGAAGGGACCCCCAAGGGCCATCTAGTCCCACCCCCTGCCATACAACTGAAGCACTCCTGAACAATTCCCCTCCAACCTCTGTTTAAAGACCTCCAAAGTAGGCGAACCCTCCACCTTTTGAGGCAATCTATTCCACTAGAGATGGAAGGGACCCCCAAGGGCCATCTAGTCCCACCCCCTGCCATACCCCGAACAATTTTTAAAGACCTCCAAAGAAGGAGAGCCCAGCACCCTCTGCAACAGGCCATGATCCCTTTTCGGACAGCTCTTATGGCCAAGAAGTTCTTCCTAATGCTTGGGTGCAATCTAGATTCTTTGGGCTGGTAGTTTTGGGCCCGGGGAGCAGGTTCTGCTAGGTTTGACTCACACTGAAGGCGTGCACATTTGTGCAAAATGGTGCAAAGCTATGCCTTCCATACGGGTTGGGAAGGTTGCTACAACACAGCTTGGGAACAACAACCACACGCCGCCAGCCAGACATTTGTCCGCCTTGCGTGAGCATCCCTCCGCCTTCTCCTTCGCTGGGTGGATGGAAAGACCTGGTGGTCCAGAAGCAGCAGACTTGGGGGTCTCCTGGACAGAGGGGGTGCATTAAGGAGAGAGAGGCCAGTTCATGCAAGGAAGGCCCACCAACACCCTTGTTGCTACATTTAGCAACCCACCATCGCAGAAGAAACCCCGTCCGTCCGTGGCGGTGAGAAGTGGGATCAGGCCAGAGTGTGTGTTTGGGGGGGTTGGGGGTGTCTTCGGCTTAATGAGATCGGAAAGCCGCAAGAACCTCGCCTGGGCTGCGCATCGCCTGGGAAGCTGGTTTCCCGGCCTCCTTGTCAGAGGCAATCGTCTCTTGGCCCAGTCAGATGTCGGAGGAGCGCCTGCGGACGTGGAAACCGCGCATGGTTGGCCGCGATGTGCCCCCCACTCCAGAGTCAAGCTGTCAAAGAGTGGTGGCAACAGAAAGAGAAGGAATTGGGGGTGGGTGGGAGAGACCCAGTCCGGTCAGCCAACCTTCAGGCCTGACCCCGAGCCTGCTTTTCATGGGTCACAGCATCCTAGAATCCTACAGTTGGAAGGGGGTTCCCTCAGAGGTCATCCAGTCCAACCCCATTCTGCCATGCAGGAATAGACAGACATGGGATCCTAGACTTGGAAGGGGTTCCTCAAAGGCCATCCAGTCCAACCCCATTCTGCCATGCAGGAATAGACAGACATGGGATCCTAGACTTGGAAGGGGTCCCTCAAAAGCCATCCAATCCAACCCCATTCTGCCATACAGGAATAAATAGACATGGGGTTTTAGAGATGGGAGGGATCCCTCAGAGATCATCCAGTCCAACCCCATTCTGCCATGCAGGAATAGACAGACATGGGGTTGGAAGGGGTCCCTCCAAGGCCATCCAACCCAACCCCATTCTGCCATGCAGGAATAGACAGATATAGGACCCTACAGTTGGAAGGAGTCCCTGAAAGGCCATCCAATCCAACCCTATTCTGCCATTCAGGAATAGAAAGACATGGGGTTGGAAGGGGTCCATCCAAGGCCATCCAATCCAACCCCATTCTGCCATGCAGGAATAGACAGATATAGGATCCTACAGTTGGAAGGAGTCCCTGAAAGGCCATCCAATCCAACCCTATTCTGCCATGCAGGAAAAGAAAGACATGGGGTTGGAAGGGGTCCATCCAAGGCCATCCAATCCAACCCCATTCTGCCATGCAGGAATAGACAGATATAGGATCCTACAATTGGAAGGAGTCCCTGAAAGGCCATCCAATCCAACCCTATTCTGCCATGCAGGAATAGACAGACATGGGGTTGGAAGGGGTCCCTCCAAGGCCATCCAACCCAACCCCATTCTGCCATGCAGGAATAGACAGACATGGGGTCTTAGAGTTGGAAAGGTTCACTCAAAGGCCATCCAATCCAAATCCATTCTGCCATGCAGGAATAGATAGACATGGGATCCCAGAGTTGGAAGGGGGTTCCCTCCAAGGCCATCCAGCCAACTCCATTCTGCCATGCAGGAATAGATAGACAAGGGATCCTAGAGTTGGAAGGGGTCCCTCAAAGGCCATCCAGTCCAACCCCTTGCTCAGTGCAAGATCTCCCACTAAAGCTACCCCGGCTACAGGTATCTGTCCAGCCTCATTTTGGAGACATCCAGAGAAGGTGACCCCTACCAACAAACACTCTCAGCCATTGGTCCCATTGTCCAACTGCTCCCACCATCAAGATGTTCCTTCTAATGTTCAACTTAAATCTACCCTCCTGTGACTTAAAACCAGAATCACAGAGCTGGAAGAGACCTCCAAGGGTCATCAAGTCCAACCCCTTTCTGCCATGTGGGAAGACACCAAGATGGCAATCCAGCCTATAGTCTTAAACAATTTCAGCTCCATGGAGAGTCCATAAAATCAAAGAGTTGGAAGGGACCTCCAAGGGCCATCCAGTCCAACCCCATTCTGCCATGCAGGGAGACACCATCAAAGCATTCCCAATGACAAATGGCCATCCAGCCATCTATTTGTTTAGGACTAGAGGCTGGATAGCCATGAGTGCTTTGATTGGGCATTCCTGCATGGAAGAAGGGGGTTGGACTAGATGGCCCTTGGGGTCTCTTCCAACTCTAGGATTCTATGCTTTTCCAATGGGAATGCTTGGATTGGGTATTCCTACATGGCAGAAGGGGGTTGGACTAGATGTCCCTTGGAGGTCTCTTCCAACTCTAGGATTCTATGCTTTTCCAATGGGAATGCTTGGATTGGGTTTTCCTACATGGCAGGCTGGGGTTGGACTAGATGACCCTTGGTTGTCTCTTCCAAGTCTAGGATTCTATGCTTTTCCAATGGGAATGCTTGGACTGGGTATTCCTGCATGGCAGAAGGGGGTTGGACTAGATGGCCCTTGGTTGTCTCTTCCAACTGGAAAAAATTGGAAGGTAATGGATTAATCGAAATTTTCCCATGCCAAGTTGGGAGATTTGGAGAGGATTACAAGTGGGGGCCCTTTCTGTGGATAGACCCTCTGCCTTTTTCTTAATGGATTGTTAGCCAAACGTCCAGCTTTTAAGTCACTTCTGTTTGTGTAACTCTGGGGGTTGGACTAGATGACCCTTGTGGTCTCTTCCTACTCTATGATTCTACGATTCGTTTTTTTCCTTCTGCATTTTCGAAACGTAAGCGTACGCAAGTGCGGTGGATCTAATCCCATCATTTCAACAAGTAGAACAACTAAATTACCATCTTTACATGATTAAAGTCTGCGGAGTGTCTTTTTCTTGGCAAAACATTACATGCCCATAATTTCCACTAAATGCAATAAACCAACCATAGAACTATTAATTTCACCGTGGTATTCATAACAATTAGGGACGCGTGAACCTTAAAATGATTTCCTTTCTTTCTTTTTTTTTAAGAAAGAAAA
Source organism: Gambelia wislizenii (assembly GCA_030847615.1). Classification (NCBI taxonomy): domain Eukaryota; kingdom Metazoa; phylum Chordata; class Lepidosauria; order Squamata; family Crotaphytidae; genus Gambelia; species Gambelia wislizenii. The sequence goes on along the minus strand of JAUMIR010000013.1, from coordinate 371,334 downwards.
TAATGAACTGAATGCTAAAATAGCCTCCAACACACCGAGAAAAAGAGTGTCTTCCTTCTGCAAAGATATGTCTATATGTCCCTTCAAGTGACCTGTCGAATTATGGGGACCCCATAAATTTAGTAGGGTTTTCTTAGGCAAGGAATCCTCCTCAGAGGTGGTTTTGCCAGTTCCTTCCTCTGAAACAGAGCCTGGGATTCCTTGGTGGTCTCCCATCCAAGGACTATCCAGGGCTGACCCTGCTTAGCATCCAAGATCAGACAGGATCTGGTGCATTTAGTATATTTAGGACTATCTGTGCCTATATGTGCCTTCAAGCTGCCTGTCAACTAATGGCGACCCATGGGTTTCGTAGGGTTTTCTTAGGCCAGGAATTGCCCACGGTGGTCTGTCTGAAAATCATAGATTGGAGAAGAGTCAAAGATTCCTAGAGTTGGAAGAGACCCCAAGGGCCATCTAGTCCAACCCCTTTCTGCCATTCAGGGAGACACCATCAAAGCCCTCCCAATGACAGATGGCCATCCAGCCTCTAGTCTAAAACAATTTCAGCACCATGGAGAGCTCATAGAACCATAGAGTTGGAAGGGACCTCCAAGGGCCATCTAGTCCAACCCCATTTTGCCATGCAGGGAGATACAATCCAAGCATTCCCAACAGATGGCCATCCAGCCTCTCTTTAAAAACCTCCAAAAAAGGAGACTCCACCACACTCCCAGGCAGTGTTTTCCTATTTTGAACAGCTCTTACTGTCAGGAAGTTCTTCCTAATAATGTTTGGAACCTCTTTTCCTGAGTTTGAACCCATTGCTCCGTGTCCTAGTCTCCAGAGCAGCAGAAAACAAGCTTGCTCCATCCTCAGCAGGACATCCCTTCCAATATTTAAACATGGCCATCATCTCAACCTTCCCTTCTCCAGGCTAGACATGCCCAGTTCCCTCAGCCGCTCCTCATAGGGCATCATGGCTTCCAGACCTCCCGCCATTTTGGTCGCCCTCCTCTGGACACGTTCCAGCTTCTCCATATCCTTCCTGAATTGCAATGCCCAGAAGTGGACACAGTCTTCCAGGTGAGGACTGACCAAAGCAGAATAGAGTGGCACTATGACTTCCCTTGATCTAGACACTACACTCCTATTGATGCAGCCTAGAATCGCATTGGCCTTTTTAGCTGCTGCATCACACTCTTGGCTCATGTTCAGCTTGTGCTCCACTAAGACTCCTAGTTCCTTTTCGTATGGACTGCCATCAAGCCAGGGGTCATCCATCCTACATCTGTGTGTATCATTTTTTCTGGACACTATACTCCTATTGATGCAGCTTAGAATCTCATTGGCCTTTTTAGTTGCCGCATCACACTCTTGGCTCATGTTCAACTTATGGTCCACTAAGTCTCCTAGATCCTTTTTGTACGTACTGCTATCAAGCCAGGTGTCCCCCATCCTATATCTGTGCATTTCATTTTTTTAGGATCCTACTGATGCAGCCTAGAATCGTATTGGCTTTTTTAGCTGCTGCATCACACTGCTGGCTCATGTTCAGCTTGTGATCCACTAAGACTCCTAGATCCCTTTTTCATGGACTGCCATCAAGCCAGGTGTCGTCCATCCTACATCTGTGTGTTTCATTTTTTCTGGACACTATACTCCTATTGATGCAGCCTAGAATCACATTGGCCTTTTTAGCTGCTGCATCACACTCTTGGCTCATGTTCAACTTATGGTCCACTAAGTCTCCTAGATCCTTTATGTTTGTACTGCCATGAAGCTAGGTGTCCCCCATCCTATCTGTATGCATTTAATTTTAATACTGCCCAAGTGTAGTATCCTACATTTCTCCCTGTTGGAATCTATTTTGTCAGTTTTGGCCCAGATGGATACGCCCCTGATCTCCATCCTGCAACGTGCATCTGAAAACATTCATGCAGAGCTGAAAACAAAGCCTTTTTTGGAAGCGGAAAACTAAGAATAAGGAGGAGGAAAAGGCAAAATATATGTTTGGAAAGGAGTTGCGAAGATTAATTTGGGGGTCCTAGAGATGCCTCCTGGCCTTTCTGGATTGAGCCGGCTTTGAGGCTCACTTATTAAATGGCATTTCTTTCTTTCTTTCTTTCTTTCTTTCTTTCTTTCTTTCTTTCCTTGCAGAGGGAGAAAAAAGAAGAGAGACATTCCAGAAATCAAAGTTGCATTCCAAACACACACACACACACACACACACACACAAACACACACAAAGTCTGGAGATGAAATTCCTCTGACATGATTGCAAAGAAGAAGAGTCAGTGCAAGAAGGCATTTCATCTCCCATTCCTATGGGGAGGAGGGGGGAAAGGAAGGCATTGCACCCCCAAATTAAAGGGTGCAGCTATGGGGAGGAGGGGAGAAAGGAAAGTATTGCACCCCCAAATTAAAGGGTGTAGCTAAAGGGAGGAGGGGGGAAAGGAAGGCATTGTACCCCCAAATTAAAGGGTGCAGCTATGGGGAGGAGGGGGGAAAGGAAGGCATTGCACACATCCCCAAATTAAAGGGTGCAGCTATGGGGAGGAGGGGGGAAAGGAAGGCATTGCACACATCCCCAAATTAAAGGGTGCAGCTATGGGGAGGAGGGGGGAAAGGAAGGCATTGCACCCCAAAATTAAAGGGTATAGCTGTAGGGAGGAGGGGGGAAAGGAAGGCATTGCACCCCCAAATTAAAGGGTGCAGCTATAGGGAGGAGGGCGGAAAGGAAGGCATTGCACCCCCAAATTAAAGGGTGCAGCTATGGGGAGGAGGGGGGAAAGGAAGGCATTGCACCCCCAAATAAAAGGGTGTAGCTATGAGGAGGAGGGAGGAAAGGAAGGCATTGCACCCCCAAATTAAAGGGTGCAGCTATAGGGAGGAGGGGGGAAAGGAAGGCATTGCACCCCCAAATAAAAGGGTGTAGCTATGAGGAGGAGGGAGGAAAGGAAGGCATTGCACCCCCAAATTAAAGGGTGCAGCTATGGGGAGGAGGGGGGAAAGGAAGGCATTGCACCCCCAAATTAAAGGGTGCAGCAATGGGGAGGAGGGAGGAAAGGAAGGCATTGCACCCCCAAATTAAAGGGTGCAGCTAATGCGAGGAGGGGGGAAAGGAAGGCATTGCACCCCCAAATTAAAGGGTGCAGCTATAGGGAGGAGGGCGGAAAGGAAGGCATTGCACCCCCAAATTAAAGGGTGCAGCTATAGGGAGGAGGGGAGAAACAAATGCATTGCACCCCCAAATGAAAGGGTGCAGCTATGGGGAGGAGGGAAAGGAAGGCATTGCACCCCCCAAATTAAAGGGTGCAGCTAAAGGGTAGAGGGGGGAAAGGAAGGCATTGCACCCCCCCAAATTAAAGGGTGCAGCTATGGGGAGGAGGGGAGAAAGGAAGGCATTGCACCCCCAAATTAAAGGGTGCAGCTATAGGGAGGAGGGGGGAAAGGAAGGCATTGCACCCCCAAATTAAAGGGTGTAGCTAAAGGGAGGAGGGGGGAAAGGAAGGTATTGCACCCCCAAATTAAAGGGTGCAGCTATAGGGAGGAGGGCGGAAAGGAAGGCATTGCACCCCCAAATTAAAGGGTGCAGCTATAGGGAGGAGGGCGGAAAGGAAGGCATTGCACCCCCAAATTAAAGGGTGCAACTATAGGGAGGAGGGGAGAAAGGAAAGTATTGCACCCCCAAATTAAAGGGTGTAGCTAAAGGGAGGAGGGGGAAAAGGAAGGCATTGCACCCCCAAATTAAAGGGTGCAGCTATAGGGAGGAGGGCGGAAAGGAAGGCATTGCACCCCCAAATTAAACGGTGCAGCTATGGGGAGGAGGGGAGAAAGGAAGGCATTGCACCCCCAAATTAAAGGGTGTAGCTATATGGAGGAGAGGGGAAAGGAAGGCATTGCACCCCCAAATTAAAGGGTGCAGCTATGGGGAGGAGGGGGGAAAGGAAGGCATTGCACCCCCAAATTAAAGGGTGTAGCTATAGGGAGGAGGGGGGAAAGGAAGGCATTGCACCCCCAAATTAAAGGGTGCAGCTATAGGGAGGAGGGGAGAAACAAATGCATTGCACCCCCAAATGAAAGGGTGCAGCTATGGGGAGGAGGAGGGAAAGGAAGGCATTGCACCCCCCAAATTAAAGGGTGCAGCTAAAGGGTAGAGGGGGGAAAGGAAGGCATTGCACCCCCCCAAATTAAAGGGTGCAGCTATGGGGAGGAGGGGAGAAAGGAAGGCATTGCACCCCCAAATTAAAGGGTGCAGCTATGGGGAGGAGGGGGGAAAGGAAGGCATTGCACCCCCAAATTAAAGGGTGTAGCTATAGGGAGGAGGGGGGAAAGGAAGGCATTGCACCCCCAAATTAAAGGGTGCAGCTATAGGGAGGAGGGGAGAAACAAATGCATTGCACCCCCAAATGAAAGGGTGCAGCTATGGGGAGGAGGAGGGAAAGGAAGGCATTGCACCCCCCAAATTAAAGGGTGCAGCTAAAGGGTAGAGGGGGGAAAGGAAGGCATTGCACCCCCCCAAATTAAAGGGTGCAGCTATGGGGAGGAGGGGAGAAAGGAAGGCATTGCACCCCCAAATTAAAGGGTGCAGCTATAGGGAGGAGGGGGGAAAGGAAGGCATTGCACCCCCAAATTAAAGGGTGTAGCTAAAGGGAGGAGGGGGGAAAGGAAGGTATTGCACCCCCAAATTAAAGGGTGCAGCTATAGGGAGGAGGGCGGAAAGGAAGGCATTGCACCCCCAAATTAAAGGGTGCAGCTATAGGGAGGAGGGCGGAAAGGAAGGCATTGCACCCCCAAATTAAAGGGTGTAGCTATAGGGAGGAGGGGGGAAAGGAAGGCATTGCACCCCCAAATAAAAGCGTGCAGCTAAAGGGAGGAGGGGGGAAAGGAAGGCATTGTACCCCCAAATTAAAGGATGCAGCTATGGGGAGGAGGGGGGAAAGGAAGGCATTGCACCCCCAAATTAAAGGATGCAGCTATGGGGAGGAGGGGAGAAACAAACGCATTGCACCCCCAAATTAAAGGGTGCAGCTATGGGGAGGAGGGGAGAAAGGAAGGCATTGCACCCCAAATTTAATGGGGTGTAGCTATGGAGAAGGGGGTTCACATAATGGAGGTTACCAGAACTGGACACAGGATCCCTCCAGGTGAGGCCTGACCAAAGCAGAATCGAGTGGCACTATGACTTCCCTGGATCTAGACACTATATTCCTATTAATGCAGCCTAGAATCGCATTGGCTTTGTTAGCTGCAGCATCTCATTGTTGGCTCATGCTTAAGTTGCAGTCTACTGAGATCTCTAGATTTTAGCTTCCTTAGCTAAGATCTTGGTGGTTTCCAGACCTCCCACCATCTTGGTCACCCTTCTCTGGACACTGTCCAGCTTGTCCATATCCCTCTTGACCTGTGGTGTCCAAAACTGGACACAGGATCCCTGCAGATGAGGTCTGACTACGTAGCACTACAATTCCCGTCCATCTGCACGCTCTTCTTGTTGTTGCTGTTGATGCAGAGCCGACAATTGCATTGGCCTTTTTAGCCGCTGCCTCACATCGTTGGCTCACCCTTCGCTTCTGGGTCAAGCCGTGTGATGAAACAGGACCGAAACGCGGAGTGTGTCGCTGGTGTGCTGAAAAATGGAGAGCGCCATAATTAATCATGGCCGTCCCCTTAAAGTGCTTCTGCCATTAGAAGAGGCGAGGTGTTGTCATGTTGCAATTAAAATCACTTGTTTAATTGGAAGCCCTGTGATTTATGGGGCCAAGACTCACCCTAGAGATGGCAGATGCAGGCAATCACCTCTAATGGAGTCCAAAAATGCTTTTACTTACCTCCATTTCAATGCACCAACTGGGGATGACCTGAACCCGTGACCGGCTCTGGTTAGCGGCACCCCCAGGAGCAAATATTTCTCTTATTCATTTATATCCCAGCTTTCCCCCCCAAAAATAATTCCCCCCATTAAAACCAGATTTAAAACCTGTGAAAAGCATCAATAAATATGGAAACACATGCATGTTATTTAGGGGAAAAAATACAATAATAGTAAGAGACTGAGGCCAAATCCACACTACACAAATAATCCAGTTTGAAACTGGGTTAATTTGCCATGGCTCCTTCCTATTGAATCCTGGGATCTACAGTTTTGCAAGGTCTTTACCCTTCTTTGCCAAAGAGTGGCTGGTGCCTCATCAAACTACAAATCCCAAGATTCCATAGGAAAGGAAACATGACAAAAAATCCAGTTTCAAACTGGATTATTTGTGTAGTGTGGATTTGGCCAAATATACAATAAATATATTACCCAAGAGATTCTATGATGCAGTCTACTTTTTGTAACGTTATGAATTTGTAGCTTGCAGGATGTAGGTATTACTTTAAACATCTTTGCCTGACGAAGAAACTAGTGACGCTCCAGAAGCTTGCATGATGTATTTTATATATATTTGCCTGACGAAGAAGCCAGTGACGCTCCAGAAGCTTGCATGATGTATTTTAAATATATTTGCCTGATGAAGAATCCAGTGACGCTCCAGAAGCTTGCATGATGTATTTTAAATATATTTGCCTGATGAAGAGGCCAGTGACACTCCAGAAGCTTGCATGATGTATTTTAAATATATTTGCTTGACGACGAATCCAGTGACACTCCAGAAGCTTGCATGATGTATTTTAAATATATTTGCCTGATGAAGAATCCAGTGACACTCCAGAAGTTTGCATGATGTATTTTAAATATATTTGCCTGACGAAGAAGCCAGCAACGCGCCAGAAGCTTGCATGAGGTATTTTATATATATTTGCCTTACGAAGAAGCCAGTGACACTCCAGAACCTTACATGATGTATTTTAAATATATTTGCCTGACGAAGAATCCAGTGACACTCCAGAAGCTTGTATGATGTATTTTAAATATATTTGCCTGACGAAGAAGCCAGTGACGCTCCAGAAGCTTGCATGATGAATGTTAAATATATTTGCCTGATGAAGAAGCCAGTGATGCTCCAGAAGCTTGCATGATGTATTTTAAATATATTTGCCTGATGAAGAAGCCAGTGATGCCCCAAAAGTTTGTGTGATGTATTTTAAACATCTTTGAGTGAACAAGAAGCCAGTGATGCTTTGAAAGCTTGCATTGTGCATTTTAAACATCTTTGCCTGATGAAGAAGCCAGTGATGTCCCAAAAGCTTGCAGGATGTATTTTAAACATCCTTGCCTGATGAAGAAGCCAGTGATGCTTTGAAAGCTTGCATTGTGCATTTTAAACATCTTTGCCTGATGAAGAAGCCAGTGATGTCCCAAAAGCTTGCAGGATGTATTTTAAACATCCTTGCCTGATGAAGAAGCCAGTAATGCTTTGAAAGCTTGCATTGTGCATTTTAAACATCTTTGCCTGATGAAGAAGCCAGTGATGTCCCAAAAGCTTGCAGGATGTATTTTAAACATCCTTGCCTGATGAAGAAGCCAGTGATGCTCTGAAAGCTTGCAGATTTTGGGATTTTGCTGGAGACCGGGGTCTCGGATCCTTTCTGCTCCGCCACGGGAACCCACTGAGTGACCTTGGGGAGAAGTCACACTCTCTCAGCCTCAAGCCACAAACAACTTGGAAGCACACCACAATGATGGAGGAAGGAACAGAATCCTGCAATTGACCAGACACAAAATCTGCTTTTTTCCACCCCCTTTTCTTAAAAAATAAAATTAAATTAAAGTGCGGCAGAGTTCGCTATTTTTCATTATTATAAATATCCCCACCTCCCTCCTGCTGGGCCCAAGACAGGCACAGATCTTCTGTTTTTAATTGGAGAGCCCATCAATCCTTCATCCAGGGTGGTATAAATGGAGGACGCTTCACCCGTGAAGGGTGATTATCTTTTATGGAGCTGGAGCTCCATAACTCATGGGCTGGTGGGCGAGCAGAAGACCCCCAACCCACATTTCCCAGGAGATGGGAAGGAAAGAAGGAAGGAAGGAGGGAAGGAAGGAAGGAAGGGGTGGAAGGGATGCTCTGAGCCAAAGAGCAAAGAAGAAGAGGGTGGCTTTTTGTCCAGAGAGCAAGAATTTGGCCCCCAGGAGGAAGGGTGGGTGGGGGTCCTGTGATGGACAGGGGAGACCAGCTGGCCATCCAGGAAGGAAGGAAGAGGCGGTGGCCTCAGGCAGGCCGGACTCAAGGGCCTCGGCCGGTCACCCTGGCCTTTTGGCTTCTCAGCCCCTCCGGCTGGTAGGAAGCCCCCTGGGCTGGTTGGGTTGCAGCCAGGAAGGGAGAGGGTGGAAAGTTCAAAAGACCAGGAAGGAAGGAAGGAAGGAAGGAAGGAAGGAGGGAGAAGAGGAGGTAGAGGAAGAGGAGGAAGAATGAAGGAAGGAAGGGAAAGACGAGGAGGGGAGGGGAGGAAGAGGAGGGAGAAAGAAGGAAGGAAGGAGGAGAGGAGGAAGAAGAGGCAGGAAGGAGAGGAGGAGGAAGAGGAAGAGGAAGAAGGAAGGAAGAGGCGGTTGCCTCAGGCAGGCCGGACTCAAGGGCAGCGGCTGGTCACCCTGGCCTTTAGGCTTCTCAGCCTCTCCGGCTGGTAGGAAGCCCCCTGGGCTGGTTGGGTTGCAGCCAGGAAGGGAGAGGGAGGAAAGCTCAAAAGACAAGGAAGGAAGGAAGGAAGGAAGGAAGGAAGGAGAAGAAGAGGAAGAGGAGGAAGAATGAAGGAAGGAAGGGAAAGAGGAGGAGGGTAGGGGAGGAAGAGGAGGGAGAAAGAAGGAAGGAAGGAGGAGAGGAGGAAGAAGAGGCAGGAAGGAGAGGAGGAGGAAGAGGAAGAAGGAAGGAAGGGGAAGAGGAGGAGAGGAGGAAGAGGAGGCAGGAAGGAGAGGAGGAAGAAGAGGAAGAATGAAGGAAGGAAAGGAAAAAGGAGGAAGGAGAGGAGGAGGAGAGGAGAAGAGGAGGAGGGAATGAGAGGAAGAGGAAGAGGAGGGAGAAAGGAGGAAGAGGAGGGTGAGAAAAGGAAAGAAGGAGGAGAGGAGGAAGAGGAGGCTGGAATGAGAGGAAGAGGAAGCAGAGAGAAAGAGGGAAGGAAGGGAAAGAGGAGGAAGGAGAGGGAGAAGATGAGGGGGAGGAGGAAGAGAAAAGGAAAGGAGAAGAGAAGGAAGAGGAGGCAGGAAGGAGAGGAGGAGGAAGAAGGAAGGAAGGAAGAGGCGGTTGCCTCAGCAAGGCCAGACTCAAGGGCAGCTGCCACCGGTCACCCTGGCCTTTTGGCTTCTCAGCCTCTCTGGCTGGTAGGAAGCCCCATGGGCTGGTTGGGTTGTAGCCAGGAAGGAAGGAAGGAAAGGAAAAAGTAGGAAGAGGAGGGGGGAGGAGAGGAAGAGGAAGAGGAGGGAGAAAGAAGGAAGGAAGGAGAAGAGGAGGAAGAGGAGGCAAGAAGGAGAGGAGGAAGAGGAAGAGGAGGCGGGAAGGAGATGAGGAGGAAGAAGGAAGGAAAAAAGGAAAAGGAGGAAGAGAAGAGGAAAGAAGAGGAGGCAGGAATGAGAGGAAGAAGAAGAGGAGGGAGAAAGAAGGAAGGGAGGAAAAAAGGAGGAAGAGGAGGAAGAGAAAAGGAAAGAAGGAAGAGGAGAGGAGGCGGGAAGGAGAGGAAGAGGAAAAAGAAGGAAGGGAGGGAAAAGGAGGAAGAGGAGGAAGAGAAGGAAAGAAGGAGGAGAGGAGGGAGAGGAGGCGGGAATGAGAGGAAGAAGAGAAAAGGGAAGAAGGTGAAGAGGAGGAAGAAAGAAGGAGGGGAGGAAGAGGAGGGAGAAAGAAGGAAGGAAGGGAAAGAGGAGGAAGAAAAGGAAAGGAAATAAGGAGAAGAGGGGGAACAGGAGGTGGGAAGGGGGGAAGGAGAGGAGGGAGAAAGAAGGAAGGGAAAGAGGAGGAAGGAGAGGGTGAAGGGAGAAGGAAAGGAAAGAAGGAGAAGAGGAGGAGGGAAGGAGAGGAGGAGGAGGGAGAGGAGGGAGAAAGAAGGAAGGAAGGGAAAGAGGAGGAAGGAGAGGAGGAGAAAGAAAGAATGAAGGAAGGAAAGGAAAGGAAAGGGAAGGAAAGGGAAGGGAAGGGAAGGGAAGAGGAGGAAGAAGAGGAGGAAGGGAGGAGATGAGGGGGAGGAGGAAGAGAAAAGGAAAGGAGAAGAGGAGGAAGAGGGGGCGGGAAGGAGAGGAAGAGGTAGAAGAGAAAGGAAGAAGAAAAGCTGGAAGTATAGGAAGAAAGAGGAGAAGGAGGGAAAGAGGAAGACAAGAAGCAAGTCAGTCTCCAAATGTTCAAGAAAACAAGTGTGCAAAGATGTATTTTTGACCCCCGGACCATCCTGGACAGGATCCGGAGGGGTGTGGTTGCGTGGATCTTGTCCAGTGGTGCACCATAGCCCCTGCAACACCAACACCACAACTCTCACAATGTGTGTGTGTGTGTGTTGCAGTTAATTAGTGGGCCTCTCAAAGTCCATCAATAATAGATTTCTTCGCCCTGCAGATGCCGATGGCTCTTCCTTCGCAGTGGGTGGGCAGATGTGGGGCTTATGTGGGAGACCCCCGGCTGATGGATGGATGGCCACTCGCTCTGTTTTCTCCATGGCAATTAAAAGCCAATTAAAAAGGCCTCCCTGGGGAGATTAACAAGGTAAATAATATGTCGGAGGCCAAGGGAGCGAAAAAAGGATTTGGGAAAGAGGAATCCAGACCAATCGAAGTTGGCCATAGCATGGACAGTAGAGAAATATTTTAATAAATAAAATATTGGCGGGGGGGGGGAATTAAATAGTGCTATAATGCACCAAATGGGCCTAAATTCCCTAAAGGCACTAAATCATGTCACATCTTGGATGCTAAGCAGGGTCATCCCTGGTTAGGACTTGGATGGGAGGCCGTCAAGGGATAACCAGGGGCTGGAAGCAACCATGGTGACTTGAAGGCCCATGCACAAAGAAATTGAAGAATTTAAGGTCTAAATACCCTAAAAGGCCCCAATTTCCCGATCTGATCTTAGAAGCTAAGCAGGGTCAGCCCTGGTTGGTACTTGGATGGGAGGCCATCAAGGGGTAAGCAGGGGCTGGAAGTTCCCATGGGGTCACCATAAGTCAACAGGTGACTTGAAGGCCCATGCACAAAGAAATTGGAGAATTTAAGGTCTAAATACCCTAAAAGGCCCCAATTTCCCAATCTGATCTTAGAAGCTAAGTAGGGTCATCCCTGGTTGGTACTTGGATGGGAGACCACCAAGGAATACCAGGCTTTATTTCAGAGGAAGGAACTGGCAAAACAACTTTGACTATGAAAACCCTCTGAAATTAAAGTGGTCACCATAAGTCAACATAAGACTTGAAGGACCCTGTCTGATCTTGGAAGCTAAGCAGGGTCATCCCTGGTTGGTACTTGGATGGGAGACTACCAAGAAACACCAGGGGCTGGAGGCTCTAATTTGGAGGAAGGAATTAGCAAAACCACCGCTGAGGATTCCTTGCCTATGAAAACCCTCTGAAATTAATGAGGTCACCACAAATCAATTGATCTTGGAAGCTAAGCAGGGTCATCCCTGGTTGGTACTTGGATGGGAGACCACCAACAAACACCAGGGGCTGGAGGCTCTTTTTTGGAGGAAGGAATTAGCAAAACCACCGCTGAGGATTCCTTGCCTATGAAAACCCTCTGAAATTAATGAGGTCACCACAAATCAATTGATCTTGGAAGCTAAGCAGGGTCATCCCTGGTTGGTACTTGGATGGGAGACCACCAAGAAACACCAGGGGCTGGAGGCTCTTTTTTGGAGGAAGGAATTAGCAAAACCACCGCTGAGGATTCCTTGCCTATGAAAACCCTCTGAAATTAATGAGGTCACCACAAATCAATTGATCTTGGAAGCTAAGCAGGGTCATCCCTGGTTGGTACTTGGATGGGAGACCACCAACAAACACCAGGGGCTGGAGGCTCTTTTTTGGAGGAAGGAATTAGCAAAACCACCGCTGAGGATTCCTTGCCTATGAAAACCCTCTGAAATTAATGAGGTCACCACAAATCAATTGATCTTGGAAGCTAAGCAGGGTCATCCCTGGTTGGTACTTGGATGGGAGACCACCAAGAAACACCAGGGGCTGGAGGCTCTAATTTGGAGGAAGGAATTAGCAAAACCACCGCTGAGGATTCCTTGCCTATGAAAACCCTCTGAAATTAATGAGGTCACCACAAATCAATTGATCTTGGAAGCTAAGCAGGGTCATCCCTGGTTGGTACTTGGATGGGAGACCACCAACAAACACCAGGGGCTGGAGGCTCTTTTTTGGAGGAAGGAATTAGCAAAACCACCGCTGAGGATTCCTTGCCTATGAAAACCCTCTGAAATTAATGAGGTCACCACAAGTCAATTGATCTTGGAAGCTAAGCAGGGTCATCCCTGGTTGGTACTTGGATGGGAGACCACCAAGAAACACCAGGGGCTGGAGGCTCTAATTTGGAGGAAGGAATTAGCAAAACCACCGCTGAGGATTCCTTGCCTATGAAAACCCTCTGAAATTAATGAGGTCACCACAAGTCAATTGATCTTGGAAGCTAAGCAGGGTCATCCCTGGTTGGTACTTGGATGGGAGACCACCAACAAACACCAGGGGCTGGAGGCTCTTTTTTGGAGGAAGGAATTAGCAAAACCACCGCTGAGGATTCCTTGCCTATGAAAACCCTCTGAAATTAATGAGGTCACCACAAGTCAATTGATCTTGGAAGCTAAGCAGGGTCATCCCTGGTTGGTACTTGGATGGGAGACCACCAACAAACACCAGGGGCTGGAGGCTCTTTTTTGGAGGAAGGAATTAGCAAAACCACCGCTGAGGATTCCTTGCCTATGAAAACCCTCTGAAATTAATGAGGTCACCACAAGTCAATTGATCTTGGAAGCTAAGCAGGGTCATCCCTGGTTGGTACTTGGATGGGAGACCACCAAGAAACACCAGGGGCTGGAGGCTCTTTTTTGGAAGAAGGAATTAGCAAAACCACCGCTGAGGATTCCTTGCCTATGAAAACCCTCTGAAATTAATGAGGTCACCACAAATCAATTGATCTTGGAAGCTAAGCAGGGTCATCCCTGGTTGGTACTTGGATGGGAGACCACCAACGAACACCAGGGGCTGGAGGCTCTTTTTTGGAAGAAGGAATTGGCAAAACCACCACTGAGGATTCCTTGCCTATGAAAACCCTCTGAAATCAATGAGTTCACCACAAATCAATTGATCTTGGAAGCTAAGCAGGGTCATCCCTGGTTGGTACTTGGATGGGAGACCACCAACGAACACCAGGGGCTGGAGGCTCTTTTTTGGAGGAAGGAATTGGCAAACCACATCTGAGAAAACCCTACGAAATTCATGGTGTCCCCATAAGTTGACTGGTGACTTGAAGGCACACAAAAACACACATAATGCGCCAACAGGAATTCCAGCGCCAAAAGGGCGAAATGATAAAACTGACCAGGATGTGACCATATTTTTTTAAAAATACATACATGGCACCAAAAAAATAAATAAAATAAAATAAACCCCACCAGGCTTGAAAGTAGTTAGTAAAGAGTTGATGCTATAAATCTGATTTCTTTTCTGCCGTTATGACTGGTATTTACTGTGTTACGATGAGCTATTACGTTTTTGTGGCGGCTCCGTATTCCCGTATAAATGTCACCCAGTCAATGGGATAAATAAATAAACCTATTACTTGCGTTGTTGGAGGTTTCCCTCTTTCCAAGAGTTCTTTGCACAAACTGGATTCTTTCCCTCCATCCACCCTTATGCAGGTCTGCAGAATCATGGAGTTGGAAGGGACCTCCAAGGGTCATCTAGTCTGACCCCTTTCTGCCATTCAGGAATCCACAACAATAGCACTCCCTGGGAGATGCCCACCCAACCTCTGTTTAAAGACCTCCAAAGAAGGAGACTCCACCACCTTCTGAAGCAATCTATAGAATTGTGGAGTTGGAAGGGCCCTCCAAGGGTCATCCAGTCCAACCCCTTCTGCCATGCTGGAATACCCAACCAAAGGCTTCCCAACAGATGGCCATCCAGCCTCTGTTTAAAGACCTCCGAAGGAGGAGATTCCTTCACCTTCTGAAGCAATCTATAGAATTGTGGAGATGGAAGGGCCCTCCAAGGGTCATCTAGTCTGACCCCTTTCTGCCATTCAGGAATCCACAACAATAGAACTCCCTGGAAGATGGCCATCCAGCCTCTCTTTAAAGACCTCCAAAGAAGGAGACTCCACCACCTTCTGAAGCAATCTATAGAATCATGGAGTTGGAAGGGACTTCCAAGGGTCATCTAGTCCAACCCCCTTCTTCCATGCACGAATACACAACCCAAGCACTCCTTAAAGACAGCCATCCAACCTCTGTTTGAAGACCTCCAAAGAAGGATTGCCCACCAACCTTCAAGGCAGTCTGTTCCACTAGATTGGGAAGGAATAATATAGGGTTATTCTAGATAGAATAACAAGTCCGAACTGTGTTTACATTAGACTTAAAGTCACAAATGTCTGTTTTACCTCTCTTCCCCTGTAATATTTCCACAGTTATTGATAAAAGGTGACACACACACACACACACACACACACAAAGACTCTGGATTATTATAATGCGTGTGTGTGAAAATTAAAGGCAGTATGTCGATTTGATTTCTCAACTTTTGGCTTTTCCAGAAAGCCTGTAACCTTTTAAAACGTTAGCTTATCCCTTATTCAGAATGCCTGACTTTTTAAGGGAATGTTAAAATAAAGGCACCATCAGATCCTGTCTGATCTTGGAAGCTAAGCAGGGTCAAGCTTGGTTAGTCTTTGGATGGGAGACCGACAATGAACCCCAGTTGCTGGAGGCTCTATTTCAGAGAACTGGCAAAACCACCTCTGAGGAGTATTCCTGGCCTAAGAAAACCCTACAAAAGTCAACAGGAGACTTGAAGGCACTAGATATCCCATCTGATCATGGAAGCTAAGCAGGGTCAGCCCTGGTTAGTCCTTGGATGGGAGACCACCAATGAATCCCAGTTGCTGGAGGCTCTATTTCAAGAGAAAGGAACTGGCAAAACCACCTCTGAGGAGTATTCCTTGCGTAAGAAAACCCTACAAAAGTCAACAGGAGACTTGAAGGCACAAGATCCCATCTGATCGTGGAAGCTAAGCAGGGTCAACCTTGGTTAGTCTTTGGATGGGAGACCGCCAATGAACCCCAGTTGCTGGAGGCTCTATTTTAGAGGAAGAGACTGGCAAAACCACCTTTGAGGAGTATTCCTGGCCTAAGAAAACCCTCCAAAATTAATGGGGTCGCCATAAGTCGAGAGGTAACTTGAAGGCACCAGATTAGCATCTGATCATGGAAGCTAAGCAAGGTCAGCCCTGATTAGTGCTTGGATGGGAGACCACCAATGAACCCTAGGTACCGGAGGCTCTATTTCAGAGGAAGGAACCCACAAAACCAATTTTCAGATTTCCTGGCCTAAGAAAACCCTACAAGAAATCCCATGGGGTCACCATAAGTCAAGAAGCAACTTGAAGGCACATAGTCACGCACAAATACGCACTTTGTCGGTTGTGGCAGCCGCAACGGGCGGAGGTGCGAACTCTTCCACCCGCTGCCACCTGAGAAAGACCAGGGAGCATTAGGAAGAGCATTTGTCAAGAGAAGTCATTTCTCCGCCATTGCGGCAAAGCGTGGAAAGGTCAAGTGAGTCTGTTATCCTTAAGCGGCGAGCTCAGCGCACTCTCAAATCCTACGAGGGGGTTTAATGCGCCATTTAAAAGGCCGCTTTTTCCGGCAATGGACGACTGCGCACACATGGTTGGAGGGGGTTTGAGGTGCTCCTTTCTCACGAGTAGCCCTTGTCTAAAAATCGTAGATTGCAGAAGAATCATAGATTCCTAGAGTTGGAAGAGACCCCAAAGGCCATCTAGTCCAACCCTATTCTGCCATGGAGGGAGAGACCATCAAAGCCCTCCCAATGACAGATGGCCATCCAGCCTCTAGTCCAAAACAATTTCAGCACCATGGAGAGATGATAGAACCATAGAGTTGGAAGGGACCTCCAAGGGCCATCTAGTCCAACCCCATTCTAAACAATTTCGGCACCATGGACAGCTCATAGACCCATAGGGCCATCCAGTCCAGCCCTATTCTCCTGACAGATGGCCATTCAGCCTCTAGTCCTAAACAATTTCAGCACCATGGAGAGCTCATGGACCCATAGAGTTGGAAGGGACCTCCAAGGGCCATCCAGTCCAACCCCCTTCTGCCACGCAGGAAGACACAACCAAAGCACTCCCAACCAATGGCCATCCAGCCTCTGTTTAAAATCCTCCAAAGAAGGAGACTCCTCCACACTCCATATTCCACTTCCAAACATCTCTTACTGTCAGGAAGTTCTTCCTAATAATGTTTAGGTGGAATCTCTTTTCCCATAATTTGAACCCATTGCTCCGTGTCCTAGACTCCGGAGCAGCAGAAAACAAGCTTGCTCCATCCTCAGTAGGACATCCCTTCAAATATTTAAACATGGCCGTCATCTCAACCTTCTCTTCCCCAAGCTAAACCTACCCAGCTCCCAAAGCCACTCCTCATAGGCCATCATGGCTTCCAGACCTCCCGCCATTTTGGTCGCCCTCCTCTGGACACGTTCCAACTTCTCCATACCCTTCCTGAATTGTGGTACCCAGAACTGGACACAGTCTTCCAGGTGAGATCTGATCAAAGGAAAATAGTGTTTCATTTTTTTCTGGGCACTATACTCCTATTGATGCAGCCTAGAATTGCATTGGCTTTTTAAGCTGCCGCATTACACTCTTGGCTCATGTTCAACTTGTGGTCCACTAAGACTCCTAGATCCCTTTCGCATGGACTCCCATCAAGCCAGGTGTCTCCCATCCTATATCTGTGCATTTCATTTTTTCTGGATCCTATTGATGCAGCCTAGAATCGCATTGGCCTTTTTAGCTGCTGCATCACACTCTTGGCTCATGTTCAATTTGCGGTCCATTAAGACTCCCAGATCCCTTTCACATGGACTGCCATCAAGCCAGGTGTCACCCATCCTATATCTGTGCATTTCATTTTTTCTGGATCCTATTGTTGCAGCCTAGAATCGCATTGGCCTTTTTAGCTGCTGCATCACACTATAATGCAGTCCGCGTTCAAAGTGAAAAATAAGTTTGCATTCAGTTAAGGATGGAGAGAAAAAGCAACTTTTGCAAATCTAACGTCAGCATTATCTTGCAGGCTTAAGGGGAGCGTATGAAGCATGCATACACTCCCCTTTTTTGGAAGCCATCTTAGTCTTAAAGGATTATTTGGATTTGGACGGTTGTCCAGAACTGGACACAGGATTACAGGTGAGGTCTGACCAAAGCAGAATATTACTTCCCTTGATCTAGACACTAGACTCCTATGGATGAGAAGCAGCGTTGTTGCCATCGTAAACTACGACGTGCGGCCTGTGGCGAAGGAACGTGGACCGCATGGCACGGTGCCCGGCAAGTAGCGCTCAATCTTCCGCTGGCATCCTCATTAAAACTTTTATTGACAATTAATACCACGGGAAGGAAGTATCATTGCTATCATACTTGGGAAACATAACGCGGCTTTATGGACCTCATCAATTAGATGTTTGCTGGAAACAACAGAAGTTCGGGCCGGATGCCAGAAACCCTTCGGTGGAAGGAATCGCTTCCCCGTCTCAACGCGGAAAACCAGCCGAACGAACGGCGCACGATGATGCGTCGCCGTGGTTGGTTTGCATGAGTTGGGGGTCAAAACAGCCCCCCAACCAGACCCAATTTTCCCCAATTGCGACGGTACCCCAAATCGTCTCCAGAGCTGAGCCAAGAGCCAATTTGAATGGTGGTGATTTTTCCTCTGAGAATATCGGACTGATTGCGCCGAGCTGGAATTAATGGCGCTTGGCTTGTCTATACGATGGGGAAAACGTGGATTGATACGCACTCGCGCCAATTCAAACCAGCTTCGATTTGTCTTAATATTATTTTTGCAAGATCGCCAGTATGCGAAGCTATCCGCATTCATAGTTCAAATAGGCATGTCTGCGAATCAAGATGGCGGATGCGTGGAATTACTCGCACTTTTATTGTCACCAGTTGCCACCGCCGAACAGTTTTTTTTTAAGGTGTGGAAGTGCGCTATTCCGGCGAAATAAATTTCTAAAAGGTTGTTTTGTTGCCTCAGCGCTCAAGCGAAAATCCAACATGGCGGTTGCCTTGTTATCAGCTTTCCACTTATTGGAAATTTTTGTAAGCCGCCCCAATTGTTTTTAACAGAGAGGCGGGGTAAAATTATTAATTAATAATTAATTAATTAATTAATTAATTATTAATTTATTATTATTATTATTATTATTATTCCTGGCGGAGCTTTTAAAAAACTTCGGGGAGAAACCGCGAAGGCTTTTCTTGCGCCGTTTTTGGTGGATCGTGATGTGGGATATCTCTCCTGATATTTGGAGTCCAGTTATTCCAATTAGCAGGAAACATAAATTGGACATCAAACTGACTCATAACCACGGGGTAATTATCTTTGTGGTGGGAGGGGTGGGATTCTCCTATTTGATTAGACTAAGAGGATTAGGAAGTGGTAATTAATTATTAACCCTGACTCCTGATATCAGCCTTGAGATCTATCCAGCTAATGATTACACTTAACGAAACATCTGGAGAACATATAGCCAAGTTGCAGATCAAAGGCAAGATCAAGGTGGCTTCAATTATATCTTTTTTCCCTCTTTTTTTATTAGCAAATATATATATATATATTGAAAAAAATAATTCCTATTCTTGCCAGTTTCCAACCACCAATATTTCTGCTTAATATATACAGTATATTAATGGTGTATTTGTTCAAACAACCATTAGGCCATTAATGCAGAAAATATTGAGAACAACTCATAGACACCATGCATTGCAATGCACTTAAATGTTGTTCAGTTACCTCCAAGGAACCGCTTACAGCTTCGGCCACCAGCTTTAATGCACACGTCAGTATTTCGTTCACTCCCTAAAAAGTCACATGCCAGCTTTGGGAACAATGTGCTGCCTATTTTATTTTGCACCCAGGGATTAAATTATGGGATTTCCCTGTTTTAATTTTCCTTTCAAAGCTAGATCCATGCAGCAAAACTTCTGCCAGTGGGATCTGAAAAGTAACCTTATGAACACTTTGTGTGGCTGCGTTATATATCCTAAAAGCACCAGATCCGGTCTGATCTTGGAAGCTAAGCAGGGCCAGACCTGGTTAGGACTTGGATGGGAGACCACCCTCCTTCCTTCCTTCCATCCATATATCCACCTCTTCTTCTGTCCTTCTTTCCTTCCATCAGTCCTTCCTTCCTTCCTCCTTCCTTCCATCACTGCTTCCTGCCTGCCTTCTTCCATCTTTCTTTCTTTCTTTTTCCTTCCTTCCTTCCATCTGTCTCCCTTTCCTTCCATCACTCCTTCGTTCCTCCTTTCCTTCCTTCCTACCATCTGTCCCTCTTTCCTTCCATCACACCTTCCTTCCTCCTTCTTTCCTTCCTTCCTTCCATCCATCACTGCTTCCTGCCTGCCTTCTTCCATCTTTCTTTCTTTCCTTTTCCTTCCTTCCTTCCATGCTTACTTCCATCCATCTGTCCCTCTTTTCTTCCATCACTCCTTCCTTCCTTCTTCCATCTTTCTTCCTTTCTTTCTTTTTCCTCCCTTCCTTCCTTCCATCCATCTGTCCTCCTTTCCTTCGATCACTCCTTCCTTCCTCCTTCTTACTTGCCTTCCTTCCTTCCTTCTTTCCTTCCTCCTTCCCTCCTTCCTTCCATCCATCACTGCTTCCTGCCTGCCTTCTTCCATCTTTCTTTCTTTCCTTTTCCTTCCTTCCTTCCATTTGTCCTTCCTTCCTTCCTTCCATTCCTCTTTCCTTCCAGCACTCCTTCCTTCTTCCATCTTCCTTCCATCACTCCTTCCTTTCTCCTTCTATCTTTCCTTCCTTCTTTCCATCCTCCCAACCATACATCTGTCCTTCCTTCCTTCCTTCCTTCCTTCCTTCCTTTTCTCCTTTTTTTTCTCCTATCACTCCTTCCATCTTCCACCCACCCACCCTTCCTTTTTTCCTTCTTCCCTCTCACATTGTGCTCTCCATCTGAGGTCAGTGTGTGTGTGTTTGTGTGCATGTGTGTTTGTGTGCATGTGTGTTTGTATGCATGTGTGTTTGTGTGCATGTGTGTTTGTGTGTTTGCATGCATATGTGTTTGTGTGCATGTGTGTTTGTGTGTTTCTGTGCATGTGTGTTTCTGTGCATGTGTGTTTGTGTGTTTGTGTGTTTGCATGCACATGTGTTTGTGTGTTTGTGTGCATGTGTTTGTGTGCATGTGTGTTTGTGTGCATGTGTGTTTTTATGCATGTGTGTTTGTGTGCATGTGTGTTTTTATGCATGTGTGTTTGTGTGCATGTGTGTTTGTGTGCATGTGTGTTTGTATGCATGTGTGTTTGTGTTTGTGTGCATGTGTGTTTGTGTGCATGTGTTTGTGTGTTTGTGTGCATGTGTGTTTGTATGCATGTGTGTTTGTGTTTGTGTGCATGTGTGTTTGTGTGCATGTGTGTTTGTATGCATGTGTGTTTGTGTTTGTGTGCATGTGTGTTTGTGTGCATGTGTGTTTGTGTGCATGTGTGTTTGTGTGTTTGCATGCATATGTGTTTGTGTGTTTGTGTGCATGTGTGTTTGTATGCATGTGTGTTTGTGTGTTTGTGTCCATGTGTCTTTGTGTGCATGTGTCTTTGTGTGTTTGTGTGCATGTGTTTGTGTGTTTGCATGCATATGTGTTTGTGTGCATATGTGTTTGTGTGCATATGTGTTTGTGTGCATGTGTGTTTGTGTGTGTGTGTTGTGTCTTCCTCTCCTCTCTGCCTTTGCTCCAAGGAGAAGAAGCTCTGCAACCCCTTCCACCATAAAACCAACAGCTTTTGGGGTCCGAGGGGCAGAGCCCTCCAACCCTTGCCTTGCATGGAGAAGTGATGTGCGTGTGTATCTCTGTGTGTGTGTGTTTGTGTCACTTTGTGTTAACTCAGGCCCATGACAGCCGAGGACAGCTTCCGCCTGCACCCCCTCCGGTCACGGGTGTGCGCAAAGACGAGAGATGTTCCCCACCACCAAAAACTCCCACAGGGCCTGTGGGGAAAAGGGATGCGATCTCTCGGCTCCTTGAACATGGCTGGGTGGAGTTGTCTCCTTCTCTCACTCCAACACAATCACACACACACACAACAGAGACACACAGATTGCCCCTTCTGCAATTCAAAGATTGAAAAGCCAAACTGTGTTGGAGGAGAGCAGTTTTGCAGCAAACTGTGTGGGATGGTGTTGGATAATTTTAATTATTTTTATATTTTTTCCACTTGCAAACTGAAATCATTGGCATCGCCATTTTAACGAGGGATGATGATTGTAGGCAGAGAGAAAAAGAGAAATTGAGGAAGATACATTTCTCCAATTGGTTGGGAATCCAGTGGGGAAGTTTAGTGGTGCAGGAGGAAATCACATATATTTAAGAAAATGCAACCAAGACCTGACCCTAGCAGTCCAGTGGACCACAAACGGAACATGAGCCAAAAGTGTGATGCAGCAGCTAAAAAGGCCAATGCGATTCTAGGCTGCATTAATAGGAGTCTAGTGTCTAGATCAAGGGAAGTAATAGTACCACTTTATTTTGCTTTCATCAGACTTCACCTGGAATATTGTGTCCAGTTCTGGGCACCACAATTCAAAAAGGATGTTGATAAATTGGAGCGTGTCCAGAGGAGGGCGACCAAAATGGCGGGAGGTCTGGAAGCCATTTTGCCCTACGAGGAGTGGCTTTGGGAGCTGGGGATGTTTAGCCTGGAGAAGAGAAGGTTGAGATGAGATGATGGCCATGTTTAAATCTTTGAAGGGATGTCATGCTGAGGACGGAGCAAGCTTGTTTTCTGCTGCTCCAGAGACTGGGACACGGAGCAAGTCCCTAACCGATGAAGACCCCATGAATTTCAGAGCATTTTCTTAGGCAAGGAATAATCTCAGAGGTCGTTTTGCCAGTTCCATCCTCTCAAATAGAGCCTCCAGCATCTTGGTGGTCTCCCATCCAAGTCCTAACCATGGCTGACCCTGCTTAGCTTCCAAGATCAAACAGAATCTGGTGCTGTGTCTGTTGACTGATGGAGACCCCATGAATTTCAGAGCATTTTCTTAGGCAAGGAATAATCTC
Source organism: Gambelia wislizenii (assembly GCA_030847615.1). Taxonomy (NCBI): domain Eukaryota; kingdom Metazoa; phylum Chordata; class Lepidosauria; order Squamata; family Crotaphytidae; genus Gambelia; species Gambelia wislizenii. The sequence goes on along the minus strand of JAUMIR010000013.1, from coordinate 349,122 downwards.
AGCGGTGGTTTTGCCAGTTCCTTCCTCTCAAATAGAGCCTCCAGTACTTGGTATTTGTGCTTGGTCTCCCATCCAAATCCTAACCAGGGCTGACCCTGCTGAGCTTCCAAAATCAACCAGGATCTGGTGTCTTGCACTATATTATTATCATTTTTTGTTATCCTCAAGGCAATGCAATCACAGCAAAGAGGATTTCTAGAAGTGAAGGATTTCCAAAACCTCGTTTTCTGCAAAACTTTTAATTTGGGGATTGGAGGAAAACGTCCAGTTGGGAGGAAAAAAAAATCTTATTTTTGTCTCTTTTTTTCCAGCCCTTTCTACGCCTCTGCTGACCCCGTGAGCCTCCAGGAATGAGGCGGGGAGTGAGAGAGACCCCTGTTTTTTTGCAAACTCCACAAAGACCCACATTGTTCGGGTTTCTTTGCAAAGCCTAGGACGCCAGAGACCCTCCCCGGACCCTTTCCTTCCGTCCTTCGCCGCTGGTTCCCAAAAAGGCGACCAAGGAGTCTCTTTACAAAGACGTAGCCCTGCATGTGTGTTTTTGTCTCACATACATACAATTTAAATTTATGCAGCATAAAAAGAAACATGGCGGCACCTTTAAGACTAAGGACGTTATCAGACGCGGCAAAAATTGCGGAATTACGGGGTAGCACGAAAAGGCACAGCTATTGCATGACATTGCCGTCTTTCGCACGGTTACTCCATGCCCCAGTCGCGAATAAGGCGTCGCTTTTAATTGACGGGACAAACCAGCAATAGATCGTCAATATCATTTTTTCGATGGTATTGAGGGCGTGCGAAATCACATCCCGTTATAATCGTGAGATTGTAATGGGCGGTCCTCAGCGAGAAAAACGTCTGAGTGAGAGCGTGAAAACGAAGCACAAGACGCTCTTTTTATGAACTGTCCCCTTTAGTTTGCACGTTTTTAGGTTTGTTTCAAGGCTTGTGTGTTCATTTTCCTGGTTAATTTAGGTGTTTTTGGAGTTTTAAGCATGCTCGCGTCTTCTCGTGCGAACCGCCGAAATCTTGCCCATGCCAAATCGTGGGGGTAAACTCCGGTTCTTGCGGCGTTAGTGGTCGTCATGTGATGATTCCATGGTGATTCTTTCACGAGATTATACAGTCTATATTTGCAACTAGCAAGGTGTGTGTGTGTGTGTGTGTGTGTTACCATTGCCTTTAGATATTTATATTATATTATATTATATTATATTATATTATATCATAGCACCATTGCCTTTGGATAGGGACCATGAACTACACTCTGTGGAAATGCAATCTAAAAACAGTCTATATTTGCAACTAGCAAGGTCTCTCCATAGATAGATAGATACACAGTGCCATTGCCTTTGGATATATATATTATATTATATTATATTATATTATATTATAGCACCATTGCCTTATAGGAACCATGAACTACGCTCTGTTGAACTACAATCTAACAGTCTATATTTGCAACTAGCAAGGTCTTTGTGTGTGTCTGTGTATATATATATATATATATATATAGCACAATTACCTTTGGATATATTATATCATGTTATATGATAGCACCATTGCCTTTGCATAGGGACCATGACCTACACACTCTGCCGAACTGCAATCTAACAACAGTCTATATTTGCAAGGTCTTTGTGTATTTATATATATATATATATATATATAGCACCATTGCATTTGGATATATTATATCATGTAATATTATAGCACCATTGCCTTTGGATATATTATATCATGTTATATGATAGCACCATTGCCTTTGGATATATTATATCATGTTATATGATAGCACCATTGCCTTTGGATAGGGGCCATGAACTACACTCTAACAGTCTATATTTGCAACTAACAAGGTCTTTGTTTATTAATATATATATATATAGCACCATTGCATTTGGATATATTATATCATGTAATATTATAGCACCACTGCCTTTGGATATATTATATCATGTTATATGATAGCACCATTGCCTTTGGATAGGGACCATGAACTACACTCTAACAGTCTATATTTGCAACTAGCAAGGTCTTTGTGTATTAATATATATATAGCACCATTGCCTTTGGATATATTATATCATGTTATATGATAGCACCATTGCCTTTGGATAGGGACCATGAACTACACTCTAACAGTCTATATTTGCAACTAGCAAGGTCTTTGTGTATTAATATATATATATATAGCACCATTGCCTTTGGATATATTATATCATGTTATATGATAGCACCATTGCCTTTGGATAGGGACCATGAACTACACTCTAACAGTCTATATTTGCAACTAGCAAGGTCTTTGTGTATTAATATATATATATAGCACCATTGCCTTTGGATATATTATATCATGTTATATGATAGCACCATTGCCTTTGGATAGGGACCATGAACTACACTCTAACAGTCTATATTTGCAACTAGCAAGGTCTTTGTGTATTAATATATATATATAGCACCATTGCCTTTGGATATATTATATCATGTTATATGATAGCACCATTGCCTTTGGATAGGGACCATGAACTACACTCTAACAGTCTATATTTGCACCTAGCAAGGTCTTTGTGTATTAATATATATATATATAGCACCATTGCCTTTGGATATATTATATCATGTTATATGATAGTACCATTGCCTTTGCATAGGGACCATGACCTACACACTCTGCCGAACTGCAATCTAACAACAGTCTATATTTGCAACTAGCAAGGTCTTTGTGTATTAATATATATATATAGCACCATTGCCTTTGGATATATTATATCATGTTATATGATAGTACCATTGCCTTTGCATAGGGACCATGACCTACACACTCTGCCGAACTGCAATCTAACAACAGTCTATATTTGCAACTAGCAAGGTCTTTGTGTATTAATATATATATATAGCACCATTGCCTTTGGATATATTATATCATGTAATATTATAGCACCATTGCTTTTGGATAGGGACCATGAACTACACTCTAACAGTCTATATTTGCAACTAGCAAGGTCTTTGTGTATTAATATATATATATATATATATATATAGCACCATTGCCTTTGGGTATATTATATCATTGCCTTTGGCTAGGGACCATAAACTACATTCTGTCGAACTGCAATCTAACAACAGTCTATATTTGCATGTAAGCAAGGCCTCTGTGTATTAATGTAAAGTAGTCCGGCCGCCTTTGTTGCTACCTCTGTTCATGGTTTGCAATTTGTGGCTATGTTTCCATTGTGATTCCAGAGATGCCCCAGTCCAGAAATGGGGAGGGGGGGTTGGTGGAGATTATGCATTTCAATGCATTTCACTGAGCAACACAAAACCCGAAATTAAAATAATGCTTTTGTTCCACCAGAGAGAGAGAGGGGGGGGGCTGAAATTCCTGCCTTTGGGGCCCTTCCCTCCCCTGCTTTCCCCCATAGCTTGTGGGGGGACCCAGAGGTATGCATACCTCCCCCTGCTGCTCCCAGGGCATCAGGTTACCTGAACAAAAGGGGTCTTTGTTGGGGGAACAGCAGGTGCTTTGCCTTGCAGAAAGAGGAGCAAAAGCCATGGGGGGAGAAGAGCAGGCATGCAAAAATTCGGTGGCCAACCTTTCCAAAATCTCTCCCCCTGGGGCCTTCCATGGGTTCAACAATCATGTTGGTTGCAAACCCAACAGGGGCTGCAATTCAACCTCTGGGGTTTGCAAAATATCCACAAACCCTGGAGATAGGTTTCCCCATGATTATACCAATGCCACACACACACACCCTGTATGGAACAGCCTATAAAAAGGCGGCATATAAATCAAATAAATAAATAAATAAAATTTTTGTCAATGCACAGCGTACAATGGTCAAGATGCAACTACTCCATTTAGGCCAAAAAGAAAAAGAAAAACTCTAGGATTCTATGCTTTTCCAATGGGAATGCTTGGATTGGGTATTTGTGCATGGCAGAATGGGGTTGGACTAGATGTCCCTTGGGGTCTCCTCCAACTCTAGGATTCTATGCTTTTCCAATGGGAATGCTAGGATTGGGTATTTGTGCATGGCAGAATGGGGTTGGACTAGATGGCCTTTGGGGTCTCTTCCAACTCTAGGATTCTATGCTTTTCCAATGGGAATGCTAGGATTGGGTATTTGTGCATGGCAGAATGGGGTTGGACTAGATGGCCTTTGGGGTCTCTTCCAACTCTAGGATTATATGCTTTTCCAATGGGAATGCTTGGATTGGATATTCCTGCATAGAAGAAGGGGTTGGACTAGATGGCCCTTGGGGTCTCTTCCAACTCTAGGATTCTATGCTTTTCCAATGGGAATGCTTGGATTGGGTCTTCCTGCATGGCAGAATGGGGTTGGACTAGATGGCCCTTGGGGTCTCTTCCAACTCTAGGATTCTATGCTTTTCCAATGGGAATGCTTGGATTGGGTCTTCCTGCATGGCAGAAGGGGGTTGGACTAGATGGCCCTTGGGGTCTCTTCCAACTCTAGGATTCTATGCTTTTCCAATGGGAATGCTTGGATTGGTTCTTCCTACATGGCAGAAGGGGGTTGGACTAGATGACCCTTGGGGTGATTCTATGCTTTTCCAATGGGAATGCTTGGATTGGGTCTTCCTGCGTGGCAAAGGGGGTTGGACTAGATGGCCCTTGGGGTCTCTTCCAACTCTAGGATTCTATGCTTTTCCAATGGGAATGCTTGGATTGGGTATTCCTACATGGCAGAAGGGGGTTGGACTAGATGTCCCTTGGGGTCTCTTCCAACTCTAGGATTCTATGACTCTTTTTGCTGCCGGCAAAAAGATGCTTCTGAAATCACACTTCTTAATTTAGCTTAGGTCTGTCTGTCTCTGGTTGCTGGCATGCTGTGGAATTTTTATGACCAGGATTTGCACAAGTATTTTCGGAGAGCCGGGAATGCGAAGTCACCCGAAACACGAAACACGAGACCCGGTGGTGGTGGTGTCCGGCCAGGAGAGGCGGCCGCCTCAGACTCCAGATCAGGCCTATATTTAGTCCCCTCTTTGACTCTTGCGTCCTCCACGAATGCTCAAAAACCACGCCAACCTCTTGCGCATGAGGCGCAAGGACATCTCCCCTCTTCCGGAACTCACGTTCTTCTCCAAAATAAAAACACCACCCCCAAAAATTTCTATTTTCTAGAAGGCACCCCCAAAAAAGAGCTAACATGGTGTAGTAGTCTGAATATAGGTGTAGGAGCTCCTTTGGTTCTGGGTCCTGGGTTCAAATCCTCACTCTGGTATGGAAACCTACCGGGCATGGCGTGCTCTCGATATTAGCAAAGCTCCCGACAAGAAGATCTGATGAGGATTTTGAAGGTGCAACTTCAGTCCTGGGTGCCCGTCCGCATGGGAGAATTAAACCGGTTTCTCCTTCTTTTCCTCAAAGGGTACTTTGGGAAACATAGTTCAGGGGAAACATTGGCTTGGTGCTCTCTAGGAGATCATCCTGAAACTCCTCACACCCAAAATAGACCTTGTAGGATGCCCGAAGATGGAGAGCTAAGGCAGTTGCGATAAAGCTCTATAGTGCAGACACCCGGTAGAGAAAACAGTGCAAATTCTCCAGAAATCTGCTTGTATAAAGTGGTATGAAACTGATATAATTCTATAGTGTAGCTACTAGCTCAGGAAAACAGAGGAGATGCTAGCGGAAGAAGAGGAGCAGATCTTGGTGCAAGATGTAGAACAATTATTATTAATATTATTATTATTATTTTCCAATGGTCCAGGCCAAAGGAAGAAGCCAAGGGTCTCAGGTCCGGCAGGGGTCTTTATTTTGGGGGGGGGGGGCTTGGGATTGTCCACTCACATCCATCCATCACTCAGCTGTCAAATGGACGATGAGGCCCCCTACCAGCCAAGGCCTTTGCTTGCTGGCCAGTTTGACTCGGCCCTTTGTTTGCAGACGTGGGTGGCTCTGGAAAGATGGTGACCTCAGGAGTCCATCAATCAATCAATCAATCAATCAATCAAAAGAGGAGAAGAGGAGGGGCAGGAGGGCTTGAGAGAGGCATCCATGGTTTGGAGAAGCACTGGGAAAACCCTTTTATCTCTCCAAAAAACAAACAAGCTCTATTGGGACTTAAGCTGAGGAGAAGGAGACTTCCCATGGCTGAGCAGAGATTCGAACCCAGCGCTCACCCAGTCCAATGGTCAAAACAACTACAACACCATGGCTGGGTCTGATATTGGTGTGTCTCTATCACCTGTCGACCTATGGTGGTTTTGCAAGTTCCTTCCTCTGAAATAGAGCCTCCAGCCCCTTGGTGGTCTCCCATCCAAGTCCCAACCAAGCCTGACCTTGCTTAGCTTCCAAGATCAGATAGGATCTGTTGCTTTTAGGGGATTTTAGGTCAGCTGTAGTAGACATAGATAGAGATATAGGTAGAAAGTGATGCAGAGATAGAGACAGAGACATGATAGATCAATTGATTGATTGATTGATCAATAGATCGATACAGGGTGAGAGAGAAATACAGAGGTAGATAGATATAGATGTGTATGCCTTCAAGTCGCTTTATGGAGACCCCAAAAAATTACATAGGGTTTTCTTAGGCAAGGAATCCTCCTCAGAGGTGTTTTGTCCAGTTCCTTCCTCCAAAATAGAGCCTCCAGCACCTGGGATTTGTTGGTGGTCTCCCATCCAAGGACTAACCAGGGCTGACCCTGCTTAGCTTCCAGGATTGGAGGGTATTTAGGCCTCTGTGTGTATTTGTGTATGTGTGTTTGTCACCTGTGGACGTATGGCATGAATTTCTTCGGGTTTTCTTAGGCAAGGAATCCTCCTCAGAGGTGGTTTTCCCAGTTCCTTCCTCTGAAATAGAGCCTCCAGCAACTGGGATACATTGGTGGTCTCCCATCCAAGTCCTAACCAAGGCTGACCCTGCTTAGCTTTTGGGATCTGATGGTGCCTTGAAGGTATTTAGGCCTATGTGTGTGTCCATGTGCCTCCATGTGCCTCCGGCAGAAATTCTCATAATTCTCCTCCTCCGGGCGAGAGAAGCTGCAATTATGGAGGGTGCTAGAAACCTCCCTTCCCTTGAATTAATGACTCATTTGCATCATATCCATAAATGAAGTTCTCCAGCCGGATGAGAAGAAACCCTCCAAGGCCCAGCAGCCCAAAGCCAGGCAGTTTGGGGGGACCCCCCTTCTCCAGAGACACCCCCCCAAAAGAAATGGTCTTGTAGGGATGGCGGACGGACGCGGCTCCCTGACTTATAGGCCTCTTCTCTCGGCTGCACTTGAATATTAAACGCCACATTAATAGCTGGGCTCTTAATTATCCATGAGTAATGGACTACAAGTGGAGAATTAATGGAGGGGAGCAGAGCAGGGCTGGGTGGGGGTCTCTGCTCACCGTCCTCTAGGAGGGCTTGGAAAGCAGGAGGAAGAAAGGGAGGAAGAGGAAGAGGAGGAAGAAAGGGAGGAAGAGGTAGACAAAAAGGAGGAGGAAGAGGAAGAAAGGGAGGAGGAGGAAGAGGAAGAAAGGGAGGAAGAGGAGGAGGAGGAAGAAGAAAAGGAGAAAGAGGGGGAGGACAAAGAAGGAAGAAGAGGAGGAGGAGGAAGGAGAAAGGGAGGAGGAGGAAGAGGAGGAGGAGCAGGAAAAAAGGGAGGCAGAGGAGAAGAAGATAGGGAGGAAGACAATGAGAAGGAGGAGGAAGAAAGGGAGGAAGACAAAGAGGAGGAGGAGTAAGAAAGGGAGGAGAGGAAGAGGAGGAAGAAAAGGAGGAAGAGGAAGAGGAGGGGGAGGAGGAAGAAAGGGAGGAAGAGGAAGAGGAGGAGGAAGAAAGGGAGGAAGACAAAGAGGAGCATGAGGAAGAAAGGGAGGAGGAGGAAGAGGAGGAAGAAAGGGAGGAAGACAAAGAGGAGGAGGAGGAAGAGGAAGAAAGGGAGGAAGAGGAAGAGGAGGGGGAGGAGGAAGAAAGGAAGAGGAAGAAAGGGAGGAGGAGGAAGAAGAAGAAAGGGGAGGAAGAGGAAGAAAGGGAGGAAGACGAAGAGGAGGAGGAGGAAAAAAGGGAGGAGAGGAAGAAGAGGAAGAAAGGGAGGAAGAGGAGGAGGAAGAGGAAGAAAGGGAGGAAGAGGAGGGGGAGAGGAGGAGGAAGAAAGGGAGGAATACAAAGAGGAGGAAGAAAGGGAGGAATACAAAGAGGAGGAGGAAGAAGAAAGGGAGGAGGAGGAAGAGGAGGAGGAAGAAAGGGAGGAAGAGGAAGAGGAGGAAGAAAGGGAGGAAGACAAAGAGGAGGAAGAGAAAGAAAGGGAGGAAGAGGAAGAGGAGGAGGAAGAAAGGGAGGAGGAGGAGGAAGAAAGGGAGGAAGACAAAAAGGAGGAGAAGAAAGGGAGGAGGAGGAAGAGGAAGAAAGGGAGGAAGAGGATGAGGAGGAAGAAGAAAAGGAGAAAGAGGGAAGGACAAAGAAGGAAGAAGAGGAGGAGGAGGAAGGAGGAATGGAGGAGGAGGAGGAGGAAAAAAGGGAGGAAGAAGAGGAGGAAGAAGAAGAAAGGGAGGAAGACAAAGAGGAGGAGGAAGAGGAAGAAAGGGAGGAAGACAAAAAGGAGGAGGAAGAAAGGGAGGAGGAATCATAGAATCATAGAATCATAGAATTGCAGAGTTGGAAGAGACCACGAGGGCCATCCAGTCCAACCCCGTGCAACGCAGGAATCACAATCAAAGCATCCCCGACAGATGGCCATCCAGCCTCTGTTTAAAGACCTCCAAGGAAGGAGACCCCACCACGCTCCGAGGGAGTGCGTTCCACTGCCAAACAGCTCTTACTGTCAAAAAGTTCCTCCTAATGTTGAGGTGGAATCTCTGTTCCTGGAGCTTGCATCCATTGCTCCGTCTTCCAGTCTCTGGAGCAGCAGAAAACAAGCCTGCTCCATCCTCAGCGTGACACCCCTTCAAATACTTAAACAGGGCTATCATATCGCCTCTTAACCGTCTTTCTTCCAGGCTAAACATACCCAGCTCCCTAAGTCTCTCCTCATAAGGCATCATTTCCAGACCTTTCACCATTTTAGTCGCCCTCCTCTGGACACGCTCCAATTTGTCAATATCCTTTCTGAATTGTGGTGCCCAGAACTGGACACAGTATTCTAAGTGAGGTCTGACCAAGGCAGAATAGAGCAGCACTATTACTTCCCTTGATCTGGACACTATGCTTCTATTGATGCAGCCCAAAATCGCATTGGCCTTTTTAGCTGCCGCATCACACTGTTGGCTCATGTTCAACTTGTGGTCTACTAGGACTCCTAGATCCCTTTCGCACGTAGTCTCATTCAGCCAGGTCTCTCCCATCCTATATTTATGCATTTCATTTTTATAAATAAAAATGGAGGAAGAGGAGGGGGAGGAGGAGGAAAGGAAGGAAGAAGGAGAAGAAAGGGAGGAAGTGGAGGAAGAGGAGGAGGGAAGGAGAAGAAGAGGAGGAAGAGGAGGAAGAAAAAGAAAGGGAGGAAGAGGAGGAGGAAGAAGAAAGGGAGGAAGAGGAGGTAGAAGGAGAAGAAGAAAAGGAAGAGGAGGAAGGAGAAGAGGAGGAGGGGAAGGGGAGGGGAAGAGAAGGTAGAGGAGGAGGAAGAAAGGGAGGAAGAGGAGGAAGAGGAGATAAAAGAAGAGAAGGAGGAGGAAGAAAAGGAAGAGGGAGAAGAGAAAAGAGGAAGAAGAGGAGGAAGGAGGAGGAGGAAGGAATAGGAAAAAGAAGAAAGAGAAAGAAGAGGAGGAGGGGGAAGAGGAGGAAGGAGGAAAAAGAAAAGAAGGAGGAAGAAGAAGGTTGAGGAAGAAGAGGAGGCAAAAGAAGAGGAAGAGGAGGATGGGAAGGGAAGAGAAGGAAGGGGAAGCAGGAAGAAGATGAAGAAGAGGAGAAGGTGAGGAAGAGGATGAAGGAAAGAAGATAAAGAGGAAAATGAAGAGGAGGAAGAGGACAACCCATAGGATTTTTTAAAAAACCTAAATTTGATGGTGTCTTCCCACAGGGCAGGATGGGGTTGGACTAGATGGCCTTTTTGGTCCCTTCCAACGCTATGGTCCTATGATTCTTTCATAGCTGACCTTCCCATTTCTCGTCTTCTTCTGATTTCTTTCCTGCAATCTCTGATTCTGATCAACGATTGATCCAAGATATGGGAAAATCTTTCCATTTAAATTTCCTCGTCATCTAGACCGAATGAGCAAATTCCAATATGGACGACGCTGCGCCATCCTTCCCTTCCATGGGATGAAGCACCTGCCGTCCATCACGGTCAAAGTCTTGACCGCCATCCTTTTCTTTTGACACACACAAAAACACACACACACAATCCATGTCGCTTTTAACGAGGCGGTCACCCTACGGAAAGCCAAATGAGAATTGACATGCCTCGGCTGCTCCGGCGCGCTATAATTCCCTGTGCGAGGAGTCCAGAAATGGCCCTTTTGGTGGCCTACCTGCGGCCAGAAAGTGCGCACCGCCTTTGCGCACTTGAGATGGGGAACAAAAGGTTTAATTTGTGGCTAAAGGGTAACCCCGGCTTGTCTATACGGTGAAAATACTCCTCATAGAATTCGAGGAGAATACGGTTTGTTTAAATGGGATCCCACATCAATTCGCCATATTCGGAAGAAGGGAGGATGCCAAAAATGCCAAATATTCTGCAGGAAAAGCTTTGGTGGCTTTTCCTGATTTTTTTTTTTTAAACTCCAAAGGAAATCTGCATTCCCAAAAAGAGCAGAAGTGGAAAGCTGATTGGTCAGACATGCGCAGGGGGTGGAGCTTGCTGGCGAAGCAAGTGCCCTGAACCGCCATAGTGGCTTCAGAGGTTGTGGATACTTGATATTTTGAGGTCTTTAAACAGAGGCCGGAAGAACACCTTTTGGGAGTGCTTTTGTTGTGTCTTCCTGTATGGCAGAATGGGGTTGGACTAGATGGTCTTTGGAGGTCCCTTCCAACTGTATCATTGTATGAAAGGAGACCCCACCTAAACATTAGGAAGAACTTCTTGATGGTATGAGTGGAGGACAGGACTCTCTTGGAAGTGTTTTAGTTGTGTATTTCTTCATGGCAGAATGGGGTTGGACTAGATGGCCCTTGGAGGTCCCTTCCAACTCTATGGTTATATCATTGTATGAAAGGAGACCCCATTTAAAAATTAGGAAGAACTTCTTGACGGTATGAGTGGAGGGTTGTGGACCCTCCATCTTGGAGCAGAAGTTGGATGGGTCTCTCTTGGAAGTGTTTCAGAATGGGATTGGACTAGATGGCCTTTGGAGGTCCCTTCCAACTCTATGATTCTATCATTGTATGAAAGGAGACCCCACCTAAACATTAGAAAGACCTTCTTGACAGTATGAGTGAAGGGTTGTGGACTCACCAACTTTGAGCAGAAGTTGGATGGGCCTCTCTTGGAAGTGTTTCAGAATGGGGTTGGACTAGATGGCCCTTGGAGGTCCCTTCCAACTCTATCCTTGTATGAAAGGAGACTCCACCTAAACTTTAGGAAGAACTTCTTGACGGTATGAGTGGAGGGTTGTGGACCCTCCATCTTTGAGCAGAAGTTGCATGGACTTCTCTTGGATGTGCTTTCATTGTGTATTCCTGCATGGCAGAAGGGGGTTGGACTAGATGGCCTTTGGATGTCCCCTCCATATCTGTGATTCCCTCAGTCATGCTGCAGCATGATGTCTGGGCTTCCTATGATAAGTCTGGACAGGAAAGGAGAAGAGAATTAAGGCCACGGCCCGGACCCCACAACGCCCACCCTGTGCCTGACTCATTTCCTGCAACGGCGAGGATCGCCCGGGCCGTCTCCGGCCACGCCATGGGCCACCCGCCAAGGGCAACAGAGTCACGTCCCCAAGCCTCGCCCGGGGTCAGGCCCAAGACTGGCCTGTCTCCAGTCCAGAGTGCCTGATTGGCAAAGCAAACAAGATCGGCTCCAATTTAAATTTCCATAGAATCCTAAAGTCCAAAGGGGTCCCTGGAGGCCATCTAGTCCAACCCCACACCAAGAGCAGGGTCTCTAGCTAAAGCACCTTCTTTTGGAAAAAGGGGACCCCATCACCCCTCTAAGCAATTGGTCCCATGGCCCAACTGCTCTGGCTGTTAAGAATTTCCTTCTAATGTTCAACCGAAATTTGTAACTTAAAACCATTATTATTATTATTATTATTATTAATAATAATAACCATTAGACCTGGTCCTACCCTCTGTCGTAGCAAAGATTAATGCAGACTATCGTGGTACTATGATTTCCCTGGACTTGGAAACTATCATTCCCTTAATGCAGGCTAAAATAGCATTCGCCTTCTTTGCTGCAGCGTCACATTGCTGGCTCATGTCCAATTTAGGATCAGCAATAATCCCAAACTCCTTTTCACAAGTATCCCCCATACTATATCTTTCTTCATAGGTTGTGTCCTTAATGCTGTGTATCATCTTTCTCTGAACCTGCTCGAACATATTATATTATATTATATTATATTATATTTCTTGGATTGGCCTTTTTAGTCATCACCGCGCTTGCAGAAAGCACAGGATGAGTCCTTCCTGAATCTTCGTTTGCGAAGAAAAGCCAGAGAGATATTATATTATATTATATTATTATATTATTATTTCATTTGTATGCCGCCTTTCTCCCAAGATAAGACCCAAGGCAGCTTCCATTAAAAAGATAAAATATACAATTAAAAATATTATAAAATCAAATTAAAACATACAAAACACATAAAAGATAAAACAAACCTTGCTGCTTATACGTTAAAACTTTGTCGCTATCCTTCTTAAAATGAGGTGCCTGGAACTGAACGCAGGTCTAGTAAGTGCAGAATATAACTTCCCTTCATTTGGAAATTAGAATTCCATTATTTCAGGCTCAAAATAGTATTCGCCTTCTTTGCTGCAGCATTACATATGCTGGCTCGTGTTCAATTTACAATCAATAATAACTCCAAGGTCCTTTTACACATTATTTCACATATTATATATTCCACGCTGACGGAGAAAGTGACTTCAAGCAGGGAGGAATATTTTTAGAAGCCGAAAAGTTCTTAAATTCTGGGGAATTTAAATGGAAAATCAAATTAAGCATCTATACGAGGGGGGAAATGTGGGTTGATGCGCACTAATGCTAATTCGAAGCAGCTTCGATTTCTCTCCACTTTTTTTTTGTAAGATTGCAGGCATGCAAAGCTATCCGCGTTCATAGTTCCAACGGGCATGCCCGCGAATCAAGATGGCGGACGTGAGTGAATTACGTGCATTTTTATTCTCACCAGTAGCTGCCGCTGAACAGTATTTTTTAAAGCATATCTAAAGGGCGAAAGTGTGATATTCTGCCTAAATAAATTTGGAAAAGTCTGTTTCATTGCGTCAGCGCACGGTCACTATGGCGAAAATCCAACATGGTATTTCGGGGGGCTTGCCTTGTTAACAAGCTCCACCCCCTACATATGCCCAACCAATCAGCTTCCACTTCCACTCTTACCAGGAATGCAAATCGGATTGTTCCAACAAATGGGAATGGAGCTTTTTAAAAAAATACGTGGAATGCTTTTCCTGCGCAGTTTTTGGCGTTTTCGCCCCTCCTTCCTTCCAAATATGGCGGATTGATGCAGAATCCCATTTAGACAAATAGAATTCTATGAAGAGTGTTTTCGCCATATAGACAAACCCCGTTCGTGTATTTTTAAAGCGCTGTAATTTGGGTTTTTATAATTAAAAAGAGAACTGTTTATTGAATGGCTTTAGCTCTGTTGCTTTTCCTTCTCCATCCAAGCTGACTGTAACCGTGACTGACAGGCCTGGAGTGCGCAGTCTGCCATCTTTGCCCCCGGGGAGAATTTAAGGGTAGGTTTCAGAAAGGATCAGGAGGATCCGCACTCGGGTGCCGGTGCCGTGACAGGACATCTGCACCAGCAGAGCGGCAAAAGCCCTGGACGGACGGCTGGAGGGGGAAAGAGGAGGATGAGGAAGGGAAAGAAGCAAGGAGGAAGATTAAGAAGATGAATGGGAAGGAGAAAAGGATGAGGTAGGAAGGAAGAGGAAGGAGGAAGAGGAAGGAAGGAAGGAGAAGATGGCTGGAGGGGGAAAGAGGGGGATGAGGAAGGAAAAGAAGCAAGGAGGAAGATTAAGAAGATGAATGGGAAGGAGAAAAGGATGAGGTACGAAGGAAGAGGAAGGAAGGAAGGAGAAGATGGCTGGAGGGGGAAAGAGGGGGATGAGGAAGGAAAAGAAGCAAGGAGGAAGATTAAGAAGATGAATGGGAAGGAGAAGAAAAGGACGAGGTAGGAAGGAAGAGGAAGGAGGAAGAGGAAGGAAGGAAGGAGAAGATGGCTGGAGGGGGAAAGAGGAGGATGAGGAAGGAAAAGAAGCAAGGAGGAAGATTAAGAAGATGAATGGGAAAGAGAAGAAAAGGACGAGGTAGGAAGGAAGAGGAAGGAGGAAGAGGAAGGAAGGAAGGAGAAGATGGCTGGAGGGGGAAAGAGGAGGATGAGGAAGGAAAAGAAGCAAGGAGGAAGATTAAGAAGATGAATGGGAAGGAGAAAAGGATGAGGTAGGAAGGAAGAGGAAGGAGGAAGAGGAAGGAAGGAGAAGATGGCTGGAGGGGGAAAGAGGGGGATGAGGAAGGAAAAGAAGCAAGGAGGAAGATTAAGAAGATGAATGGGAAGGAGAAGAAAAGGACGAGGTAGGAAGGAAGAGGAAGGAGGAAGAGGAAGGAAGGAAGGAGAAGATGGCTGGAGGGGGAAAGAGGAGGATGAGGAAGGAAAAGAAGCAAGGAGGAAGATTAAGAAGATGAATGGGAAAGAGAAGAAAAGGACGAGGTAGGAAGGAAGAGGAAGGAGGAAGAGGAAGGAAGGAGAAGATGGCTGGAGGGGGAAAGAGGAGGATGAGGATGGAAAAGAAGCAAGGAGGAATATTAAGAAGATGAATGGGAAGGAGAAGAAAAGGATGAGGTAGGGAGGAAGAGGAAGGAGGAAGAGGAAGAGGAAGGAAGGAGAAGATGGCTGGAGGGGGAAAGAGGAGGATGAGGAAGGAAAAGAAGCAAGGAGGAAGATTAAGAAGGTGAATGCGAAAGAGAAGAAAAGGACGAGGTAGGAAGGAAGAGGAAGGAGGAAGAGGAAGGAAGGAAGGAGAAGATGGCTGGAGGGGGAAAGAGGAGGATGAGGAAGGAAAAGAAGCAAGGAGGAAGATTAAGAAGGTGAATGGGAAAGAGAAGAAAAGGACGAGGTAGGGAGGAAGAGGAAGGAGGAAGAGGAAGGAAGGAAGGAGAAGATGGCTGGAGGGGGAAAGAGGAGGATGAGGAAGGAAAAGAAGCAAGGAGGAAGATTAAGAAGATGAATGGGAAGGAGAAGAAAAGGACAAGGTAGGTTGGAAGAGGAAAGAGGAAGAGGAAGAGGAAGTAAGGAAGGAGAAGACGGCTGGAGGGGGAAAGAGGAGGATGAGGAAGGAAAAGAAGCAAGGAGGAAGATTAAGAAGATGAATGGGAGAAGAAAAGGATGAGGTAGGAAGGAAGAGGAAGGAGGAAGAGGAAGAAAGGAAGGAAGGAGAAGATGGCTGGAGGGGGAAAGAGGAGGATGAGGAAGGAAAAGAAGCAAGGAGGAAGATTAAGAAGATGAATGGGAAGGAGAAGAAAAGGACGAGGTAGGAAGGAAGAGGAAGGAGGAAGAGGAAGGAAGGAAGGAGAAGATGGCTGGAGGGGGAAAGAGGAGGATGAGGAAGGAAAAGAAGAAAGGAGGAAGATTAAGAAGATGAATGGGAAAGAGAAGAAAAGGACGAGGTAGGAAGGAAGAGGAAGGAGGAAGAGGAAGGAAGGAAGGAGAAGATGGCTGGAGGGGGAAAGAGGAGGATGAGGAAGGAAAAGAAGCAAGGAGGAAGATTAAGAAGATGAATGGGAAGGAGAAGAAAAGGAACGAGGTAGGAAGGAAGAGGAAGGAGGAAGAGGAAGAGGAAGGAAGGAAGGAGAAGACGGCTGGAGGGGGAAAGAGGAGGATGAGGAAGGAAAAGAAGCAAGGAGGAAGATTAAGAAGATGAATGGGAAGGAGAAGAAAAGGACGAGGTAGGGAGGAAGAGGAAGGAGGAAGAGGAAGAGGAAGGAAGGAGAAGACGGCTGGAGGGGGAAAGAGGAGGATGAGGAAGGAAAAGAAGCAAGGAGGAAGATTAAGAAGATGAATGGGAAGGAGAAAAGGATGAGGTAGGAAGGAAGAGGAAGGAAGGAAGGAGAAGATGGCTGGAGGGGGAAAGAGGGGGATGAGGAAGGAAAAGAAGCAAGGAGGAAGATTAAGAAGATGAATGGGAAGGAGAAGAAAAGGACGAGGTAGGAAGGAAGAGGAAGGAGGAAGAGGAAGGAAGGAAGGAGAAGATGGCTGGAGGGGGAAAGAGGAGGATGAGGAAGGAAAAGAAGCAAGGAGGAAGATTAAGAAGATGAATGGGAAAGAGAAGAAAAGGACGAGGTAGGAAGGAAGAGGAAGGAGGAAGAGGAAGGAAGGAGAAGATGGCTGGAGGGGGAAAGAGGAGGATGAGGAAGGAAAAGAAGCAAGGAGGAAGATTAAGAAGATGAATGGGAAGGAGAAGAAAAGGACGAGGTAGGGAGGAGGAGGAAGGAGGAAGAGGAAGAGGAAGGAAGGAGAAGACGGCTGGAGGGGGAAAGAGGAGGATGAGGAAGGAAAAGAAGCAAGGAGGAAGATTAAGAAGATGAATGGGAAGGAGAAAAGGATGAGGTAGGAAGGAAGAGGAAGGAGGAAGAGGAAGGAAGGAAGGAGAAGATGGCTGGAGGGGGAAAGAGGGGGATGAGGAAGGAAAAGAAGCAAGGAGGAAGATTAAGAAGATGAATGGGAAGGAGAAGAAAAGGACGAGGTAGGAAGGAAGAGGAAGGAGGAAGAGGAAGGAAGGAAGGAGAAGATGGCTGGAGGGGGAAAGAGGAGGATGAGGAAGGAAAAGAAGCAAGGAGGAAGATTAAGAAGATGAATGGGAAAGAGAAGAAAAGAACGAGGTAGGAAGGAAGAGGAAGGAGGAAGAGGAAGGAAGGAAGGAGAAGATGGCTGGAGGGGGAAAGAGGAGGATGAGGAAGGAAAAGAAGAAAGGAGGAAGATTAAGAAGATGAATGGGAAAGAGAAGAAAAGGACGAGGTAGGAAGGAAGAGGAAGGAGGAAGAGGAAGGAAGGAAGGAGAAGATGGCTGGAGGGGGAAAGAGGAGGATGAGGAAGGAAAAGAAGCAAGGAGGAAGATTAAGAAGATGAATGGGAAGGAGAAGAAAAGGAACGAGGTAGGAAGGAAGAGGAAGGAGGAAGAGGAAGAGGAAGGAAGGAAGGAGAAGACGGCTGGAGGGGGAAAGAGGAGGATGAGGAAGGAAAAGAAGCAAGGAGGAAGATTAAGAAGCTGAATGGGAAGGACAAGAAAAGGATGAGGTAGGAAGGAAGAGGAAGGAGGAAGAGGAAGAGGAAGGAAGGAAGGAAGGAGAAGACGGCTGGAGGGGGAAAGAGGAGGATGAGGAAGGAAAAGAAGCAAGGAGGAAGATTAAGAAGCTGAATGGGAAGGACAAGAAAAGGATGAGGTAGGAAGGAAGAGGAAGGAGGAAGAGGAAGAGGAAGTAAGGAAGGAGAAGAGGGGGAAAGGAGAAGGAGGACTAAGAAGCTGAAGGGGAGAAGAAAAGGAAGAGGTAGGAAGGAAGAGGAAGGAGGAGGAAGAAGAGGAAGGAAGGAAGGAGAAGAGGGGGAAAGGAGGAGGAGGAAGATTAAGAAGATGAATGGGAGGGAGAAGAAAAGGAAGAGGTAGGAAGGAAGAGGAAGGAGGAGGAAGAAGAGGAAGGAAGGAAGGAAGGAGAAGAGGGGGAAAGGAGGAGGAGGAAGATTAAGAATCTGAATGGGAGGGAGAAGAAAAGGAAGAGGTAGGAAGGAAGAGGAAGGAGGAGGAAGAAGAGGAAGGAAAGAAGGAAGGAAGGAGAAGAGGAGGAAAGGAGGAGGAGGAAGATTAAGAATCTGAATGGGAGGGAGAAGAAAAGGAAGAGGTAGGAAGGAAGAGGAAGGAGGAAGAAGAAGAGGGAGGAAGGAAGGAAGGAGAAGAGGAGGAAAGGAGGAGGAGGAAGATAAGAAGATGAATGGGAGGGAGAAGAAAAGGAAGAGGTAGAAAGGAAGAGGAAGGAGGAGGAAGAAGAGGAAGGAAGGAAGGAAAAGAGGAGGAAAGGAGGAGGAGGAAGATTAAGAAGATGAATGGGAGGGAGAAGAAAAAGAAGAGGTAGAAAGGAAGAGGAAGAAGAGGAAGGAAGGAAGGAAGGAGAAGAGGGGGAAAGGAGGAGGAGGAAGATTAAGAAGATGAATGGGAGGGAGAAGAAAAGGAAGAGGAAGGAGGAGGAAGAAGAGGAAGGAAGGAAGGAGAAGAGGAGGAAAGGAGGAGGAGGAAGATTAAGAATCTGAATGGGAGGGAGAAGAAAAGGAAGAGGTAGGAAGGAAGAGGAAGGAGGAAGAGGAAGGAAGGAAGGAAGGAGAAGAGGAGGAAAGGAGGAGGAGGAAGATTAAGAAGATGAATGGGAGGGAGAAGAAAAGGAAGTGGTAGGAAGGAAGAGGAAGGAGGAGGAAGAGGAAGAGGAAGGAAGGAAGGAGAAGAGGAGGAAAGGAGGAGGATTAATAAGATGAATGGGAGCAAGAGAAGGAAAAGAAGAAAAAGAAGAGATAGAAAGGAAGAGGAAGGAGGAGGAAGAGGAAGGAAGGAGAAAAGAGGGTGAAAATGAGGAGAAGAGGAGGAAGGACAGAAAGGAAGGAGAAAAGAGGAGGACAGGAAGAGGGAGGGAGGCAAAGAAGGGGAAAAGGCGGGGGAGGGGAAAGAGGGGGAAAGGAGGAGTTGGAGGATTAAGAAGATGAATGGAAGAAAAGGACGAAGCAGAAAAGGAAGAGGTAGAAAGGGAGAGGAAGGAGGAGGAAGAGGAAGGAAGGAGAAAAGAGGGTGGAAAAGAGGAGGAGAGGAGGAAGGAGAGGAAGGAAGGAGAAAAGAGGACAGGAAGAGGGAGGGGGAAGGCAAAGAGGGGGAAAGGAGGAGTAGGAGGATTAAGAAGATGAATGGGAGCAAGAAAAGGAAGAGGTAGAAAGGAAGAGGAAGGAGGAGCAAGAGAAAGACGGAGGAGGAGGAGGAAGGAAGGAAGGAGAAAAGGGGAAGGAGGAAGATTAAGAAGATGAATAGGAGGAAGAAAAGGAAGACGGAGAAGAAGAGGTAAAAAGGAAGAGAAAGGAGGGAAAAAAAGGAAGAGGAAGAAGAGGAGGAGTGGGAAGAATAGTTGAGAAGGTGGGAAAACGAGGATGAGAAAGAATAAGATGAAGCAGAGGAGGAACAAGTGAGGAAGAAAAGGAGGAAGAAGAGGAAGAGAAAAGAAGAGGAGGAAGAGCGCAGAAGGAAGAGAAGGAGAAAAAAGAAGAGAAAAGAAGAGGAGGAAAAGGAAGGGCAGAAGGAGGGAAGAGGAGAAAGAGAACATGGAAGAAAAGGAGGAAGAGGAAACGATAAAGAAGAGGAAGAAGAGGGGAAGATGAGAATGAAGAAGATGAGACGGAGATGGAAAAGGAGATGAAGACAAGATAAAAGAAAAGGAAGAGGAGAAGGAGGAGGAAGAATAGGAGGAAGAGAAGAAGGATAAGAAAGAGGAGGAGGAAAAAGGTTGGAAGCGAAGATGAGGATGAGGATGAAGAGGAAGAAGAGGAGGAGGAGAAGGAGGAGGAAGGAAAAGAAAGAGAGGGAGTAAGAAGAGCAAGTCAAAGAGGAAGAACCAGACATGAGGAGGAAGAAGAAGGAAAAGGAAAGGAAGGAAGGAAGGGGAAGAGACGGTCCATCCAGGAACTGTGTGCCTTCCCTTCTGGGACACTTCCTGCACGTCTGAGAAGGTCACCCTCTGAAGTCCAGCTTGAGGCCGGGGCTCAAAATAGCCTCCCGGGTGGGGAGAGAAGACCCCGGCGTCCATCTTACCCTTGGTTAGGAGACATCTGCTCAGGTTGGTTTTGTGGGCGTGCGAGAGAGACAGATGGGAACAACTTTATTTTTATACCGGTGACTTTTTAACGCTGGATCTTCTCCAACTTTCCCACCCGTCATAAGAAGGAGGAAAAACTCTGGAAGCTTCTATAAATACAGGAAGGATCTATTTACATGTATGAGAAAGAGCAGGAAGTGACCTTCATCTCTGGAAGGAAAGGTTGGTCCCACTCCCCTTGACCCGCCGTCTGTTCATGGACGTCCATTCATCTCACATGGATGGTCTTCATGGTCCATGTATGAAGCCCCCTGTGGTGAGACTTCATCCAAGTCACCCTCTCATAGAACCATGGAGTTGGAAGGGATCCCAAAAGGCCATCTAGTCCAACCCCATTCCACATGCAGGAAGACAACATCAAAGCATTCCCAAAAGATGGCCGTCCAACCTCTACACCTAAACAATTTCAGAACCATGGAGAGCTCGTAGAGTTGGGAGGGACCTCTAAGGGCCATCTAGTCCAACACCCTTCTTCCATGCAGGAATACCCAATCCAAGCATTTCCATTGGAAAAGCATAGAATCCTAGAGTTGGAAGAGACCCCAAAGGCCATCTAGTCCAACCCCCTTCTGCCATGCAGGAAGACCCAATCCAAGCATTCCCATTGGAAAAGCATAGAATCCTAGAGTTGGAAGAGACCCCAAGGGACATCTAGTCCAACCCCCTTCTGCCATGCAGGAATATCCAATCCAAGCACTCCCAAAAGATGGCCGTCCAACCTCTACACCTAAACAATTTCAGAACCACGGAGAGCTCATAGAGTTGGGAGGGACCTCAAAGGGCCATCTAGTTCAACCCCATTCTTCCATGCAGGAAGACCTATATGTTTTTAAATTATTTTATGTCATATATTGTATTTTAATTTATGTTGTATCCCACCTCAAGCCTTGGGGAGAGGTAGGTAAGAAATAAAATATTATTATTATTATTATTTGTAATACCTTACATTTCTCCTTGTTGAAGTTGATTTATATTTACATTTGGACCAGCTCTTCAAAACCCAACCAAGAACAGACATCTATATAAAAATATATACAATAGGCACCCATTAACATCATATTTATTGTTATTCCATTGCTCAGTAAAACATATACAGATATATACAATAGGCATGAATAGAGAAGACTGCACTTTACATATTTAAAATTAAAATTAAAAAAAAAAACCAAGAAGGAAGGAAGGAAGGAAACACTCATTTTGCATGAGGTTAAAAAATAAAATTGGTATTTTTTCTCTTTCGTTTTTTTGTTTTGTTTCATCACAGTCTTCCAACCAAGCATGGAGAAAAATCAAAATTGTATTTTATTTTTTCCAAACCAAAATTTTCCTGGAAGAAAGTTGGGGAGGGAGGAAGGAAGGAGAAGGAATAGGTATGGATCGCCCTCCACGTAAATATCTTACATGTGCAATAACTTCTCTCAGGCTACATTTCCTAATGGGAAGGGTTATTAATATCACTTAAACTTATTTTTCGTAGGAAATGAGGATCAAAGCATGGGGGGAAACATGGGTTCCTCTAATCACCCCCCAACCCACCCCAAAATTAATTTCAATCCATTACCACACAGCAGCCGAGCCACCCCTCCCTCCAATCAGAGGATACGATGCGCAACTTTTCGCCATCGCGGATTATACGCTAATACGCGTGCCATGGGAACACCTTTGTGCATTGGAAGACGTAGTGTATCAGGAAGATGTGGCACATCAGGACATGAGAGGGTGCAAAAAGGGAGACGCTGTCCGTCAGGACATTTTGCGCATGGGGACACATGGCGCGACGGCCGTTCTAAAATTATATGGTTTTGTAATCTTGTATATTTTGCACCTCCCGTATCCACAGTGGATATGTTACCGGACTTACCGCAGATATGCGAAACCGTGTACAATAGCAAAACGTCATAGAATACCATAGAATAGTGTTGGAGGACCTAAAAATGCCTAGAGAGGCCACCCCTCTATGCATCTGGTGCAATTCTATGGTCAACTTCCAGCAGACATTGAGCATAGAGTTGTGCTGAATACCATAGAATAGTGTTGGAGGACCTAAAAATGCCTAGAGAGGCCACCCCTCTATGCATCTGGTGCAACTCTATAGTCAACTTCCAGCAGAAATTGAGCATAGAGTTGTGCTGAATACCACAGAATAGTGTTGGAGGACCTAAAAATGCCTAGAGAGACCACTCATCTACACATCTGGTGCAACTCTATGGTCAACTTCCAGCAGAAGTAGAGCATAGAGTTGTGCTGAATACCATAGAATAGTGTTGGAGGACCTAAAAATGCCTAGAGAGGCCACCCCTCTATGCATCTGGTGCAACTCTATAGTCAACTTCCAGCAGAAATTGAGCATAGAGTTGTGCTGAATACCACAGAATAGTGTTGGAGGACCTAAAAATGCCTAGAGAGACCACTCCTCTACACATCTGGTGCAACTCTATGGTCAACTTCCAGCAGAAGTAGAGCATAGAGTTGTGCTGAATACCATAGAATAGTGTTGGAGGACCTAAAAATGCCTAGAGAGGCCACCCCTCTATGCATCTGGTGCAACTCTATAGTCAACTTCCAGCAGAAATTGAGCATAGAGTTGTGCTGAATACCACAGAATAGTGTTGGAGGACCTAAAAATGCCTAGAGAGACCACTCCTCTACACATCTGGTGCAACTCTATGGTCAACTTCCAGCAGAAGTAGAGCATAGAGTTGTGCTGAATACCATAGAATAGTGTTGGAGGACCTAAAAATGCCTAGAGAGGCCACCCCTCTATGCATCTGGTGCAACTCTATGCTCAACTTCCAGCAGAAGTTGAGCATAGAGTTGTGCTGAATACCATAGAATAGTGTTGGCATCCTCTCTAGGCATCTTTTAGGTCCTCCAACGCAACTCTATGGTATGTTTGTACCAAAAGTCCTTTATTTTAATCGGGTTTGTTTTTATCCACGGTTTCACTTATAAGTGGTAAGTCTAGGAATGTATCCCGCCCACGCAGATACGGGGGACAACACAGAGAAAATCTGATTAAAGTGGGGTCATCGTCCCATCACCTTAAATTTAATTTCCATCCCAGCATCTCTGTTTGAAATCAGTCATTCTGACATGAGGGATATTTTGCTTTCTTCCTTGGAGAAACAAGTTTTGGGAGGATCTGCAAAAGGGAGCAAACCGCAGTCAGCAGAGAACGAGGCCTTGGGTACCCCCCTCACCCCAAAATATGAAATTTGGGTTCAGTTTGCAAAATTGTACTGCAGTTTTTTTGAATTCCAGCTGCACAAGATTCGAAAATTTCCCATCGTGGGAGCAAAACGATCAATATCCATTAACAAAAGACGATTAATTTATTGCATTGTGTTACATTATTCCACACCTATTTTCTATAGCTGGGAGCAAATGGTCTGTTGTTTTTCTGTTATCCTGGGATTTGTAGTTTGGGGGAGGCATTGGAAGAGAGTTCTAAGCACACACACACAAACTGCAAATCCCAATATTCCATGGGATGACTTGTGGTTATACCATCCTGGGTTTCACAGTTTAGGGAGGGGGTACTTAGAAATGGTCAGTGCCTCAGCAAACTACAAATCCCAGGGTTTACACACAGGAAGCAAGCATGGCAGTTAAAGCAGAGTCAAAGTGTTGTGAAACGGTACAATGCTTCCCAAGTTATCCTCTGGGATTTGTAGTATAGAGAGGAGTACTTAGAAATGGTTAGCTAGAGGACTCTATTGCCTCAGCAAACTACAAATCCCAGGATTTACACACAGGAAGCAAGCATGGCAGTTAAAGCAGAGTCAAAATGCTTCCCAATTCATCCCCTGGGACTTGCAGTATAGAGACGAGTACTTAGAAATGGTAAGCTAGAGAGCTCTATTGCCTTAGCAAACTACAAATCCCAGGATTTACACACAGGAAGCAGACACAGCCATTGAAGTGGGATCATAGAGTTCTAACTGTATTTTTTGGAACAGTTCCCAAATCACCCCCTGTAATCCTGGGATTTGCAGTTCAGAGACAGGAACTTAGAACTCTCAACCACATAGCCCTGGCATCTCCCCAAACTACAGATCCCAGGATTTCAATAGGGTGCAGCCACAGCATTTAAAGTGGAATTGTAGAAACTGAAATAATACGTTGCTTGGAGCACCTTTTTTTTTGATAAAACACACAAAACAACCTTAAAAGAAAATAAACTTTCCTGAAGAAATCATTTATCAAAAGCAAATATGATTCCAAGTGTTAAAACATTAAATAAAACTAAAGGGTCTTTGATACACTTTTTAAGGCGAACGGATTTATTTTTAGCAATTAGCTTCCGTGGATTAAAACCCACCTCGCCAGATGCCGTGCGGGTGGAATATATTTGCATATTTTAAAGACTTTAAAATCCTGCTAAAAATAAAATGGACCCGTCGCAGAGGTGTCACTGATCTTGCCTTCTTTCGATACGGAAATCAGACCAACATGCCATTTCTTTGGAAACTATCTTAAAAAAGAGAAATTCTAAAATCTAGCCAGTCGATTAAAACCTTTTCATGTTTGGAATTATTTCCTCTGAAATATTGTATTCACCAGCAAATATTTTTACAGGCCTTGAAAAAAATCCTTAGGGGGGAAAATATATATATATATATATATATATATATCAGCCGAATATTAAAAGATTCCTATTAACCCACAAAACTGGGTGAGCAAAAGGACAATTTTTCGTGTCTTTCTTTGCAAAATGCTAAATAACATTTTTTCGTGTCTTTCTTTGCAAAATGCTAAATAACAATTTTTCGTGTCTTTCTTTGCAAAATGCTAAATAACATTTTTTCGTGTCTTTCTTTGCAAAATGCTAAATAACATTTTTTCGTGTCTTTCTTTGCAAAATGCTAAATAACAATTTTTCGTGTCTTCCTTTGCAAAATGCTAAATAACATTTTTTCATGTCTTTCTTTGCAAAATTCTAAATACCAATTTTTCGTGTCTTTCTTTGCAAAATGCTAAATAACATTTTTTCGTGTCTTTCTTTGCAAAATGCTAAATATCAATTTTTCGTGTCTTTCTTTGCAAAATGCTAAGTAACAATTTTTCGTGTCTTTCTTTGCAAAATGCTAAATAACATTTTTTCATGTCTTTCTTTGCAAAATTCTAAATACCAATTTTTCGTGTCTTTCTTTGCAAAATGCGAAATAACAATTTTTCATGTCTTTCTTTGCAAAATGCTAAATAACAATTTTTCGTGTCTTTCTTTGCAAAATTCTAAATAACAATTTTTCGTGTCTTTCTTTGCAAAGCGCTAGCTGGACACAGCGGGGTCCTTTCAACGTTATGCGCAGTTACCATGTCATGACATACCCCTTTTAACTGCCTTGGCTGCATTCAGTGGAACCCTGGGATTTGTAGTTCACCCTGTGGTGGGTGATTCTTACGTACCCCTTTTGGAACTGCAAATCCCAGGGTTTCACACTCTGCAGTTATAGCGCTATGATTCCACTTCAATTGCCTTGGATGCGCCCTGTACAGTGCAACTTTCATATAACCGCCGAATGTCCGTACCCAAACGCTGCTCCCAACGAGAGAGGGTCTCCCGTCACCCTCCCGAAATATAACTGCAGAAAGGGGTTGAGGAGGAATTGGGGATGAATTGGGGAAGGGGACGATTGATGCCCCCCCCCTCAAATCTGCTTTGGCTGAAAAACGGAAGAACGGCGCGCATTGAGAGAGGGGGGTTGCTGGAACGGCGTTTTCGTGAGTGAGTCTTCTTTTTGCCCAAAAGCCAAATGAGTGGGAATAATAAGAGAAGGATAAAGAAAAGGAAGGTGTAGGAAGAAAAGATGGGGGAAGGAATGTAAAGGAAGGAAGGAAGTAGAAAGAAAAGATGGAGGAAGGAGGAAAGGAAGGAAGGAAGGAGAATGTAGAAAGAAAAGAGGAAGGAGAAAGAAAAGATGGAGGAAGGGCAGAAGGCAAGAGAAAGGTAGAAAGAAAAGACAGAGGAAGGAAGGAGAGTGTAGAAAGAAAAGAAGAAGGAGAAAGAAAAGATGGAGGAAGGAAGGAAAGAGGTAGAAAGAAAGAAAGGAAGGAAGGAAGGAGAGGAAAGGAAGGAAGAAGAAAGAAAAGACAGAGGAAGGAGGAAAAGAAAGAGAGTGAAGGAAGGAGGAGAGTGTAGAAAGAAAAGAGGAAGGAGAAAGAAAAGAGGAAGGAAGGAAGGAAGGAGAGTGAAGGAAGGAGAGTAAACAAAGGAAGGAAGAAGAAACGATGGAGGAAGGAAGGACGGGGAAGACAGAAATATGGAGGAAGGAGGGCAGGAAGGAGAGGGAAGAATGGAAGGAGGTAGAAAGAAAAGACTAAGGGAGGAAGGATAGTGTAGAAAGAAAAGGGGAAGGAGAAAGAAAAAATGGAGGAAGGAAGGAAGGAAGGAAGGAAGGAAGGAAGGAAGGAAGAAAAGACGGAGGAAGGAGGAAAAAAGGAGAGTGAAGGAAGGAAGGAGAGTGTAGAAAGAAGAGATGAAGGAGAAAGGAAGGAAGGAGAAAGAAAAGATGAAGGAAGGAAGGAAGAAGAAAGAAAAGATGGAAGAAGGAAGGAGGGTGTAGAAACCAAAGGTGGAGGAAAGAGGGAAGGAAGGAAGGCGAGCGTAGAAAGAGAAAAGAGAAAGGAAGGAAGGAGAAAGAAAAGATGGAGGAAGGAAGGAAGGAAGGGAGGGAGGGAGGGAGGGAGGGAGGCGGGCAGGGGGAAATCTTGCACCCTCCATTTCCGCTACTACGACCCCCAATTTATCCCTAAGCAACAGATTCAAGTCCTGCTGACTGAATGGCAAAAAAATTGGCTTTTGCACGCAACGGACAAAAAAATCCCCTCGCCACCCCTTCAGGGCGGTCCACTTCCCCCATTGCAAGGATGTGGGTGCATTTTTCCCCGTTTTCAAGGTTCCCATTTTTAAAGTGTGTGTGGGGATTAATATAAACCAGTGTGGTACAGAGTGTGGGGGGGAAATGGAAAGAGGAAGTAATGGGGGAAGTATGTGTTAAAAATTTCCTTTACAAAAGTAAAACTCGTCTTGCCTCGTTATGTCGGACAGAAACACAGAGACGGATAGGGAGGTCTCTTTCAGAGAGTCCCGGGGTAGGGGGGTGGGCATATTCTTCCTCGTTTATTTCTGAGCAGGAACTTTATTTTTTTTTTCCTTTCCGTTTCCTTTTTCTTTTTTAAAAACAGAGCACGGGTTCAACTGCAGAAAAGGCTTGCAGTCATTTAACATATTACAGGTGGGAGGAATAAAATTCTTTATTTTGTGTGTGTGTGTGTGAAAATAAAAGGTTTGTTGTGTGTTTTGTTTTGTTTTAAGGTGAGTTTATTTTATCTTTTCTTTAAATTAACCCTTCTCCCAGGTCCTCTATGCCGCTAAAGCAGGTAACCAACCTAAAAAAAAAAAAAAGAAAAAAAAGAAAAAGGGGGAAAATAGTTCGGCAATTAGCAGGAGCGGCTCTTTAAACTTTTGTCGTAAAAGGAGGAAAGGAAATCGGTAATTCCTTTCTTCTCTTCCTCTCTTTCTTTTCCTTCTTCTTCTTCTTCAAGTCAGGGCGGCCACGAAAGTCCCGAATCTGTTGGAAATGTCCGAATGCAGCGACCTCCAAGTGGGCACGGCAGTCCGTCCCTTGGCCTCGCCCATGTCGTCAGTGCAGTGGACCGAGAGGCATTGCAAATGGCTGCCGGACGGCGCCGCCACCGCCGCCGCCGAAGATTTGCTCGAAGGCAGGTCGTGAGCTGCAAAGGGACACACAAAGAGAAAGGAAGAAAAAGCTTAGATAAGAGTTGGCTCATCAACAACCAACAATTAGGAAGAACTTATTGACGGTATGAGTGGAGGGTTGTGGACCCTCCATCTTGGAGCAGAAGTTGGATGGGTCTCCCTTGGAAGTGTTTCAGAATGGGGTTGGACTACATGACCCTTGGAGGTCCCTTCCAACTCTATCCTTGTATGAAAGGAGACCCCACCTAAACATTAGGAAGAACTTCTTGATGGTATGAGTGGAGGTTTGTGGACCCTCCATCTTGGAGCAGAAGTTGGATGGGCCTCCCTTGGAAGTGTTTCAGAATGGGGCTGGACTAGATGGCCCTTGGAGATCCCTTCCAACTCTATGATTCTATCATTGTATGAAAGGAGACTCCACCTAAACATTAGGAAGAACTTCTTGATGGTATGAGTGGAAGGTTGTGGACCCTCCATCTTGGAGCAGAAGTTGGATGGGTCTCCCTTGGAAGTGTTTCAGAATGGGGTTGGACTACATGACCCTTGGAGGTCCCTTCCAACTCTATCCTTGTATGAAAGGAGACCCCACCTAAACATTAGGAAGAACTTCTTGACGGTATGAGTGGAGGGTTGTGGACCCTCCATCTTGGAGCAGAAGTTGGATGGGCCTCCCTTGGAAGTGTTTCAGAATGGGGTTGGACTAGATGGCCCTTGGAGGTCTCTTCCAACTCTATCACTGTATGAAAGGAGACCACGCCTAAACATTAGGAAGAACTTCTTGACGGTATGAGTGGAGGGTTGTGGACCCTCCATCTTGGAGCAGAAGTTGGATGAGCCTCCCTTGGAAGTGTTTTAGTTGTGCATTCCTGCATGGTAGAATGGGGTTAGACTAGATGGCCCTTGGAGGTCCCTTCCAACTCTATCCTTGTATGAAAGGAGACCCCACCTAAACATTAGGAAGAACTTCTTGACGGTATGAGTGGAAGGTTGTGGACTATCAATCTTGGAGCAGAAGTTGGACGGGCCTCT
The DNA here is from genome assembly GCA_030847615.1 of Gambelia wislizenii. Classification (NCBI taxonomy): domain Eukaryota; kingdom Metazoa; phylum Chordata; class Lepidosauria; order Squamata; family Crotaphytidae; genus Gambelia; species Gambelia wislizenii. The sequence goes on along the minus strand of JAUMIR010000013.1, from coordinate 320,378 downwards.
CTTGGAAGTGTTTCAGAATGGGGTTGGACTAGATGGCCCTTGGAGGTCCCTTCCAACTCTATGAGTCTATGTTCCCACCACTTCAATGGAGCTAAATGGGAGATGCAAAAGGAGGGATGGAAACTGTGGGTTTTCATAGACTGATAGAGTTGGAAGAGATCTCTAAGGGCCATCCAGTCCAACCCCATTCTGCCATGCAGGAATACACAATCCAAGTACAATTGTCCTTCTGTACCCACAGATTTGGTATCGATGGATTTAAGTATTCATGGCTTGAAAATATTCTTTAAAAAATAATACTGTAATCCAAAAACCAAACCTTGATTTGGCCATCTTATTATATCAGGGCCACCATTTTGCGATGCCATTGCATATAATGGGACTTCAGTATTCATGGATTTAAGTATTCCTGGCTTGAAAATATTCTTAAAGAAATAATAATCCCAAAGGCAAACCTTGATTTTGCCATCTTATATAAGGGACACCATTTTGCTATGCCATTGCATATCATGGGACTTGAGTATCCATGGATTTTGGTATCCACGAAAGGGATCTAGACTCTTATTGATGCAGCCTGGAATCGCATTGGCCTTTTTAGCTGCTGCATCACACTCTTGGCTCATGTTCAGCTTGTGGTCCACTGAGACTCCTAGATCCCTTTTGCATGGACTGCCATCAAGTGTCACCCATCCTATATCTGTGTGTTTCATTTTTTCTGGACACTAGACTCCTATTAATGCAGCCTAGAATCGCATTGGCCTTTTTAGCTGCTGCATCACACTCTTGGCTCATGTTCAACTTGTGGTCCACTAAGACTCCTAGATCCTTTTTGCATATTCTGCCAACAAGCCAGATGTCACCCATCCTATATCTGTGTGTTTCATTTTTTCTGGACACTATACTCTTATTAATGCAGCCTAGAATTGCATTGGCCTTTTTAGCTGCTGCATCACACTGCTGGCTCATGTTCAGCTTGTGGTCCACTAAGACTCCTAGATCCCTTTTGCATCAAGCCAGGAGTCCCCCATCCTATATCTCTGCATTTCATTTTTACGGCCCGAGTGTCATATCCGACATTTCTCCCCATTGAAATTTATTTTGTTAATTTTGCCCCAGCTTTCTCATCATTAAGGGGGCCATTTTGAACTTGGGGGGGTATTTGCTACTCCTCCTAATCTCCAAACTTGATAAGCATACTCTCTATCCCATCATCCAAGTCATGGATAACGATATTTATCCTTCCTCTCTCTCTCTCTGTTGCAACCCACGCGCAGCAAAGATGGCAACAACCGACACGGAGGGCGGCCATTTTTCCTCCCAACGTTGTCAGCTTGATCTTGTGGAAAGGGTCCGGATCCGCCCGCCGGCCCACTCCTCGCACCTCTACGAAGGCTTTGACACGACCAGCCCGCGGCCGGTGTCCGGCCAGCCTCGAACCCCTCGGCGGGTGACCTTCTGCTCGCTGTGCGCAGCCGACTGTGAAGCTGCGCAAATAAGCTTAAGGCCCAAGGCTCTGGATGTCTATTCACACACACACACGAGTGTGGGAGCAGCTCCCAGGCACGGACGCACATCTCGTTTATTAGAGCCGTTCCCCGCTTCCCGCCCCCTTAGGACTAGATCTTTTTTCACCAAGTCTCCCCCATGACAGTTTGACATATCGGTTCGGACACCTCCCTGTGCATCCATGCGCAGGCGATGCGGCAGCGGCGGCGGCGTAGAGGGCAAGGGAGAGAGACACGCACACACGAATGCACACCATACCTCACGGGTGGTGGGGAGAGGAGTTTGTTTGACATAATGGGTGCGAGGAAACGGAAAAGGAAGGAGACGCAAAACAGTTTTAAAGGTACGCAGACAGTGTGTGTGTGATGCGGCGGCAAAAAAGGCTAACCTGATTCTGGGCGGCAATCGAAAGGAGAAATGAACACCTAGGCTGTGAAAGGTAGAAGGAGGCAAATGGGACTTTAGCCTGCATTAATAGAAGTACAGTAGGACCCCCATATCCACTGATTCATTATCCACTGATTCAGTTATCCAGGGGACACAAAACAGCACACCTACCATAGAGTCTTCCTAGAAAATCTGTCCTCTCTAGCCATTTTCTAGGTCCTCGAAGGCAACTCTATGGTACAGTAGGGCCCCCGTATCCACTGATTCATTATCCACTGATTCAATTATCCATGGAAATCAAACCTGCACACCTACCATAGAGTCTTCCTAGAAAATTCATCCTCTCTAGCCATTTTCTAGGTCCTCCAAGGCAACTCTATGGTAGTTTAAACTGGAAGTCCCATTATTTTCAATGGCGTTCACTATTATCCACGGTTTTCGGTATCCATGGGGGCCCCAGAGGTAATCTCCAGCAGATATGGGGGTCCCATTATTTTTATACAGTGGGACCCCCTAATCCACTGATTCAATTATCCATGGGACACAAAACAGCACACCTACCATAGAGTCCTCCTAGAAAATGCGTCCTCTCTAGCCATTTTCTAGGTCCTCCAAGGCAACTCTATGGTATTTTAAACCGGAAGCCCCATTATTTTCAATGGCGTTCGCTATTATCCACAGTTTTCGGTATCCACGACCCCCCCCCCCCCCGAACCAATCCCCAGTGGATACGGGGGTGCTACTGTATGTCCTTGTGTGTTCCAGTTTTCACCTGTGAAATGTTAAGAGGATATGTAACCACTGGAATTTCATGATGGTTTGGGCCCTGGAGACCAGGGTTCGAATTCTCTTTGCTCAGCCATGGAAACCCACACTTGCTCAAGGCACACTCTCTCAACCTCAGAGGAAATCAATAGAGGCAAACCCCATTGATAGGGTCGACTTTGGGCCCAAATAAGTCGGAAACGACTTGAAGGCACACAACAACATACAACCATTAAATGTACAATGCCCATAGATTGTAGCAGGAAAATCAAGGTTGGAAGGGAACTCCAAGGGCCATCTAGTCCAACCCTCTGCCATACAGGAAATCCACAGTTAAGTGGATTTCCATCTCTGCAGACCGTTTCTGTTTTTCTATCCAACCTTTGACTTCTGCAATGCATTGTTGGTAGGATGGCCCTTGAAGCAGATCCAGGAGATTGAAGCCATGCAATGGAGAATCACAGAATCATTGACTTGAAAGGGGACCCCAAGGGTCATCTAGTCCAACCCTCTTCTGCCACACAGGAATGGACAACTAAAGCATTCCCGAGAGATGGCCACACAACCTCTACCGAAGGCCAGCATGGTTTGGGCGTTGGACCACAATTCTGGAGACCATGGTTCGAATCCACCACTAGCCCATGGAAACCCAATGGTTGACCTTGGATTTAAACCACACTCTCTCAGCCTCAAAGGGAGGCAAAGACAAACCCCCTCTGAACAACTTTTGCCAAGAAAACCCTGAGATAAGTTCGCTTTAGGGTCACCAAAAGCCAGAAACAACTTGAAGGCCCATAACAACAAGAAGAGAAGAAAACCCATCATCCTCCAAGGCAGTCTCTATCTAAGAGCTTTTACACACAAGAAATTCTTCTTAACGTTTAGGTGGAATCTCTTTTCCACACACTTAACATTATTAATTTATTAATTAGAGCACCATGAACAGAAACCTTAATCTCCACCACGTAACGTAGAGAAAGGATCTTGGGCTGGATGCAAAACCCACAACCCAAATTTTCGAAGACCAGTTTGGACTAGATGGTCTTTGGGGGTCCCTTCCTCTCTGTGTCGCAGGAAAACATCCCACTGTATGTATAAAAAGTTGATTTATTAAAGCCTGACTCAAGTTGGAAGCGTAACAACAAACAGACACCAAAAAATCAAGGAATCCTAGAGTTGGAAGGGGCACTCAGAGGCCATCTAGTCCAACCCCATTCAGACATGGAGGAATAGACTCCTGAGGAGATGGCCATGATCCAACCTCTGTTCAAAGACCTCCAAAGGAGGAGAATCCACCATCCATATCCCACTCTCCAACACCTCTTACAATCAAGAAGTTCTTCCTGATGTTGTGGTGGAACTTCCTTTCATAGGATTGTACACTCTCAGGATTTGAAGGGAACTTCAAGGGCCATCTAGTCCAACCCCTTCATCCATGGGGAAATCCATAATTAAAGCACTTCTTAAGAGATGCCCATCCAACCTACGTTGAAAGACCTCCAAAGAAGGAGAGTCCACCACCCTTTGAGGAGGTCCATTCCACTAGAGTTGGAAGGGAACTCCAAGGGCCATCTAGTCCAACCCCCTTCTGCCATGCAGGAATCCATAACTCAAGCACTCTTGGAAGAGGACCATCCAACCTCTGTTGAAAGACCTCCAAAGAAGGAGAGTCCACCACCCTTTGAGGAGGTCCATATTCTGGTTGAATTGGAAGGGACCCCAAAGGATCATCTAGTCCAACCCCTTGCCATGCAGGACTCCATATCTCAAGATGGACTAGATGACCCTTGGGGGTCCCTTCCAGCAGTTCCAGAGATGCCCATCCAACCTCTGTTGAAAGACCTCCAAAGATGAAGACTCCACCACACTATGAGGCAGTTTAATCTACAGTCAGACAATTCTTACAATCATGGATTTATAGTCCTGTAAAGTTTGTAATCATAGAACTATAGAGTTGTAAGGGACCCCCAAGGGTCATCTAGTCCAACCCCATTCTGCAATGCAGGAATATACAGCTAAAGCACTCCTGAAATATGACCAAGAAGGTCTTCCTAATATTTAGGTGGAATCTCGTTCCTTGTAAATTTCCACCCATTGGTTCATGTTCTCTGGAGAGGCAGAAAACAAGCTCCATCCACCTTCTATAAGGAACCTTAGAGCTGGAAGGGAACCCTGAAGGCCATCTAGACCAACCCCAAGCCATGCAGGTATCTAGCACCAAAGAAGATGGGGGTCCAACCTCTGCTGAAAGACCTCCAAAGATGGTTCTATCATGTCACCTTCTCCGTTGTCTCTTCTCCAAGCTAAACATACCCTTTGTCACTCCTCCAAACAACACACATATAATCTAAATTCCTTGTGCGACGACAACTCAACTCTTTCCGTATCGGAAACGCAAATGTTTAAAAGATTTGCCGCTTTTACGCACAGTCCGTCCCAACATAGTTGGCTTGGCGATGAATTAATTCAACCCAACAGCTACGGAAAGGAGATATTGAGCTAGAAATAATGAAAGCAGAAAAAAATCAGGGATACAGATGGGCCAAGATGATAGGATTCAAATTCCAGAATTCGTTACGGACACTTGAATAATTGCGTGAGATCCAGCATGGGTGTATAATGGTCAGAATTGGAAGGGGTACCCCAAAGAACATCTAGTCCAACCCTTCTCCTCCATGAAAACTAAATATAAATATATATATTGACATATATATTCATTAGGTATGCAAATTTACCTCTATTTATTTAAATATCAATTTAGACGTATTTATTGCAAAGAGGATCAATGCCCATCATCCACGGATGAATTGAGGAAACAGAGCGTCCTAAAGATGGCGAACTTGAATGGAGCTCAGATTCAAAATATTTTACATATTTTATAGATATATTTAGTTCTGTCTCTTAATCGCTTTAAGTGTTGGATGGCGATTCTGGAGTCCAGGGTTCAAATCCCTGCTCAGCCATGGAAAACCCACTGGGTGACTGACCTCAGGCAGGACACACTCTCTCAGCCTCATAGGAAGGCAAAGGCAAAGCCCCTCTGAACAAATCTTGCCAAGAAATAGCCCATGATAGGTTAGCCGTAAGTCAGAAATGACTAGAAGGCACACAACGACAACATGGGTTGTGTATTTACCTGAGTTTGCAAACGAGCCAGTTACCAATTAAGCAGCAAGCCTTAATTTGATGCATGATGGGTTGTGTTTATTTCGCAGACTCAAAGACAGCTACGTAGATGTTTGCGAAAAGGTGTAATTTTGGGGGGCTTAAATACCTACACAACTCACCACGTGGTGCGATTTCAAATAGAAGACATTCCAAAGAAGCAAATTTTCATAGAAACATAAAGTTGGAGGGGACCCCAGGGGCAATCTAGTCCAACCCCTGCCAGGCAGGAATATACAATTATAATTTATTGCCAGGAATACACAAACAATGTTACTCCATTTTAATTTACCGGTGCTACTATACACACTATAGCAAAGCTGGAAGCATACCATAGAATCACGCTGGAGGACCTAGAAAATGCTAGAGAGGACATAAATTTTGCTCCCAGGATACCATGAATAATAGCAAACCCTAACCCTAACCCTAACCCTAACCCTATTAAAATAAAGGACTTCTAGTACAAACATACCATAGAGTTGTGTTGAAAGACCTAGAAGACTCCTAGAGAAGATGCCTCTCTAGGCATTTTTCAGCACAACTCTATGGTATGGGTCTCTGTTTAGTGTCCCATGGATAACTGAAACCGCAGATAACAGCAAACCCTATTAAAATAAGGGACTTCCGATACAAACATACCATAGAGTTGTGTTGGAGGACCTAGAAGACACCTAGAGAAGATGCCTCTCTAGGCATTTTCCAGCACAACTCTACGGTATATGTCTCTAGTGTCCCATGGATAACTAAAACCGCAGATAATAGCAAACTCTATTAAATAAGGGACTTCCGATACAAACATACCATAGAGTTGTGTTGGAGGACCTAGAAGACACCTAGAGAAGATGCCTCTCTAGGCATTTTTCAGCACAACTCTATGGTATGTGTCCCATGGATAACTGAAACTGCAGATAATAGCAAACCCTATTAAAATAAGGGACTTCCAATACAAACATACCATAGAGTTGTGTTGGAGGACCTAGAAGACACCTACAGAAGATGCCTCTCTAGGCATTTTCCAGCACAACTCTATAGTATGTGTCTCTATTTAGTGTCCCATGGATAACTGAAACTGCAGATAATAGCAAAGCCTATTAAAATAAGGGACTTCCGATACAAACATACCATAGAGTTCTGTTGGAGGACCTAGAAGACACCTAGCGAGGATGCCTCTCTAGGCATTTTCCAGTACAACTCTATGGTATGGATCTCTGTTTAGTGTCCCATGGATAACTGAAACCACTGATAATAGCAAACCCTATTAAAATAAGGGACTTTTAGTACAAACATACCATAGAGTTGTGTTGGAGGACCTAGAAGACACCTAGAGAAGATTCTAGGCATTTTCCAGTACAACTCTATGGTATGTGTCTCTGTTTAGTGTCCCATGGATAACTGAAACTGCAGATAATAGCAAACCCTATTAAAATAAGGAACTTCCGATACAAACATACCATAGAGTTGTGTTGGAGGACCTAGAAGACACCTACAGAAGATGCCTCTCTAGGCATTTTTCAGCACAACTCTATGGTATGTGTCCCATGGATAACTGAAACTGCAGATAATAGCAAACCCTATTAGCGAGGATGCCTCTCTAGGCATTTTCCAGCACAACTCTATGGTATGTCTCTCTATTTAGTGTCCCATGGATAACTAAAACCGCAGATAATAGCAAACCCTATTAAAATAAGGGACTTCCAGTACAAACATACCATAGAGTTGTGTTGGAGGACCTAGAAGACACCTAGAGAAGATGCCTCTCTAGGCATTTTCCAGCACAACTCTATGGTATGTGTCCCATGGATAACTGAAACTGCAGATAATAGCAAACCCTATTAAATAAGGGACTTCCGATACAAACATACCATAGAGTTGTGTTGGAGGACCTAGAAGACACCTACAGAAGATGCCTCTCTAGGCATTTTCCATTACAACTCTATGGTATGGATCTCTATTTAGTGTCCCATGGATAACTGAAACCACAGATAATAGCAAACCCTCTTAAAATAAGGGACTTCTGTTACAAACATACCATAGAGTTGTGTTGGAGGACCTAGAAGACACCTAGCGAAGCTGCCTCTCTAGGCATTTTCCAGCGTAACTCTATGGTATGTGTCTCTGTTTAGTGTCCCATGGATAACTGAAACCACTGATAATAGCAAACCCTTAGAATCGGATTCAGATTTTGCACTCCAAAGATGCATCCCTCTCTTAGAAACGTCAACAGCACCACCAATACGGACGGTGTGGAAATATTCAATTCTATTTTGCGCATAAGTCTACTTTACGAAGATGCAAACCCCAAGCATGGGCAATATTTACAAAACCCGGAGTCAACTTTAGGCCGCTCCTGAACTTTCCATCCTCCAATTTCTGGGTGCATTATTTGGTTGTCAACATTGGATTTCGAAGTCAAACCTGGAGACAGACTGATCAGTTTTGATGTTGTCTCCTTGTTCACCAAAAACCCCATAATGGACACGATGGCACTCATACAACAAATATTTCCGGAGGACATCACAGCCTTGTTCAAACACTGCATCACCACAAGCTACTTCCAGTGGGATAACGAATTTTACGAACAGATAAATGGGGTAGCCATCGGCAGACCTCTGATCCCCATGATTGCAAACTTTTACATGGAATATTTTGAAAAGCGAGCCCTGGAAACAGCACAAAAAAAGCCCAGAACATGGTTCTGATACATGGATGACACTCTCGTCATTTGGAGCCATGGAAAAGAAGATTTGGTCTCATTCCTGGACCACCTGAACAGCATCCACCCAAATATCCAATTCACGATGGTAAAAGAGAATAAGCTTTTACATTAAGAAGACTTACAAGCAGCGAGGTCCTTCCAATAATAATTGTGTGTGGTTTTTCGATTTCCAATTCACGATGGAAAAAGAGAATAAGTTTTTACAATAAGAAGACTTACAAGCAGTGAGATCCTTCCAATAATATCTCTGTTTGGTTTTTATGTATCCAATTCACGATGGAAAAAGAGAATAAGCTTTTACAATAAGAAGACTTACAAGCAGCGAGGTCCTTCCAATAATACCTGTGTGTGGTTTTTCTGTATCCAATTCACGATGGGAAAAGAGAATAAGCATTTACAATAAGAAGACTTACAAGCAGTGAGGTCCTTCCAATAATATCTGTGTGTGGTTTTTATGTCTTTCCAATTCGCGATGGAAAAAGAGAATAAGCTTTTACAATAAGAAGACTTACAAGCAGCGAGGTCCTTCCAATAATATCTGTGTGTGGTTTTTATGTATCCAATTCATGATGGGAAAAGAGAAAGAAGGAACACTGCCATTCCTGGATGTTCTCGTCATCCACAAACCAAACCAACGGTTAGGCCACAAGGTATACAGAAACCCACACACATGGACAGATACCTACACAAGAACTCCAATCATCACCCTGGACAAAAAAGAAGCACAATAAAAACATTGGTAGACCGTGCAAAAAAGGGTCTGCGAACCCCACAACCCAGAGGATGAACTGAAGCACTTAAACTGGGTGCTACAGGCTAATGGTTACTCCAGATCAGACATCACAAGAGCAGCCAGACCCAGAAAAAGCCACAGGAATGAAGAAGAAAAACAGCCACCCAAAGGGAAGGTATTTTTGCCATACATCAAAGGGTCACAGACAGAATAGGGAAACTGATGTGGAAACACAACCTCCAAACAATCTACAGACCAGCCAGAAAAATCCAAGAAATGCTACGCTCAGCGAAGGACAAACGAGACCCTCTCACAGCTGCAAGAGCTTACCATATACCATGCAGCTGTGGACAAGTTTACATAGGGACCACTAAACGCAGTGTGCAAACACGAATCAAGGAACACAAGAGACACTGCAGACTGGGCCAGCCACAAAAATCAGCAGTAGCAGAACATGTGATAAACCAACCTGGACACAAAATGCTATTTGAAAACACCGAAATTCTGGACTAGGCCAACAACTATCATTTCAAAATGCACAGAGAAGCTATTGAAATCCACAAACTCCTGGACAACTTCAGCAGGAAAGAAGAAACCCTAAATGTAAATAAAATCTGGCTCCCAGTTTTGCAATACAATAGAATCAAAACTCAACACTTGCAAATGAATTCCACCCAGGGACAGGGGGATTCCCAGCAGATAACGGCCCATCAACCAACCATTAGCCAAACAAACACTAACGAGCCTTGAATTTCTATACCCAGAAACTAACCATTCAATTACACAACTTTACATATAACAGGAGTTCACAGAATATAAACGCCACACACACACCTACACAACCCTTCTGTGAGGTTGCATCACAGATTCAGGTGAAACGTCAGAAAGAAACTATTCCAGAACCTCACAGCCCGGAAAAAAAACCAAGAAAAATCACAATGTATATTCACACATTTTTTACCTACAACCTGCCGACGAAGTGAAAGAATTGCTAAAAAAAATTGCGAAATAATGACCTGTCTTCCATGCGCCAGAGCGCTTACTAACTTTGCAACATGTGTCTTTGAGGAAATGAGGAGCTGCAACCCAAATTTCCACCCTGACACCCTCAAAGTGTGGTGCTACGGTCCCACAGAAACGACCAAATAATGCACCCAGAAATTGGAGGATGGACAGGTCAGAAGCGGCCTAAAGTTGACTCCGGGTTTTGTAAATATTGCCCGTGCTTGGGGCTTGTGTCTTTGTAAAACAAACTTATGAGCAAAATAAAATTGGATATTTTTGCACCATCCATATTCCCCTAGAGTTTGTTGAGACGTTATGAAGTGCGGATATCGGAATGCAAACGGATGCACATCTGCAATGTAGCTACAAATTTGCAAAGTTACGAAACGTAGGCTGTGACCTGTAGCTTTTCAGCTGTTCTCTTGACAATGATTTCGTTAATTACCGCTCCTGGAAGATGCAACTTTTGTGCAGAGAATTTGGAGGCCACCAAGTCCAGAAAAACAGCCACGAAATGGTCCCGGAGCTCCAGCCTCACCCACTCGTTAAATTTGGCCCGAAATGGTACGTTGCATTTTAAAATTAGTTGCAATAATCTATCCCCAAAAAGATTTCCACCTGCCTAAAACTGAGTTTAAAACTGTAGGTCGGATTCCATCATCCACGGCTTGAAAATATTCCCCACAAAAAAGACAAAATTCCAAAAAGCAATCCGTGATTTTGCCACTTTTTAAATAAGGGATGCCATTTTACTACTACGCCATTACATATAACGGGACTTGAGCATCCACCGATTTTGGGATCCATGGGTAAGGATCCGGGAACCAAACCCCGGCGGATACCGAGGACCCCAATATATTTTCTGCACCAGTTTTAAAGCAAGGACTGTGCTAATCTCCATTTTCTCTTCCAGACAGATAAACAAATATATGGATGATATGCATATAGACATCTATGACCCCTTATTTTGGAGTTCAAGATTAAATTCATCCGCTTAGGCGGTTGTGTTTATTCCCCCCCCCCCTGTCTAGTTTTGGGAAAAATGAGTTTTGAGTATTTAGAACTTTTACAAAATTATTTATATAATGTTTTCCAAGGTTTTTTTTTTGCTATTTTAATTGTTATTTACATAATATCAATACATACATATTCCATTTCAGTTCACATTTTTCCTCGTATTCTATATTTAACTTACAAGAAACTTAAATTAACACCTATTTTGCAATAATAATAAATGCACACCCCACCTCTCCATAAGATGTCCCCAAGGTCACAACAACAACAACACAATTAGTGACAAAACTGACTGGAAGCAAAACAAACCCAGACTAAAGAGGAGTTGCAACCTTACAAAAAATGCCATCTTGAAATCTGTTTTTTTAAAAACTAGTCTTGTTTAATATGTTATTATTTGTCAATGTTGATTAATGTGTGTTGTTTGTTTTAATCAAAACAATACAAATATTGGGGGGAAGAATCCGTGTTTTTTTTTAATTGCTTCTCTCCAGCCATTAAAAGAAGCATGGATGCAAAAGATGCATTGGGGGTACCCACAGGTTGCAACAACCAGGGGTGCCAGCATCGAAAACACACAAAAAACCACAACCACATCCAACATAGAAAGAAGGAGGAACATCTCTCATTCACACAGGTTGCCGTAAGCCCAAGTTGACCCAACAGCCATTAAGAGCAAGAAGAAACAAGGGCTTCTTCCCCTACTTCAACCCTCTTCTTCTTTCTCATTCTCTCTCTCTGTATCTACAGCCTTGTCTGAAATGTGGACCCTAGAGGTGGAAGGGACCTCCAAGGGCCATCTAGTCCAACCCCATTCTGCCATGCAGGAAGACTCAACTATAAAGCCCTCCAGGGAGATGCCCTTCCAACCTATGTTTAAAGACCTCCAAAGAAGGAGACTCTACCACCCTCCAAGGCACATAAGGGTTGGAAAGGGTCTCCAAGGGCCATCTAGTCCAACCCCATTCTGCCATGCAGGAAGACTCAACTATAAAGCCCTCCAGGGAGATGCCCTTCCAACCTATGTTTAAAGACCTCCAAAGAAGGAGACTCTACCACCCTCCAAGGCACAAAAGGGTTGGAAGGGGTCTCCAAGGGCCATCTAGTCCAACCCCATTCTGCCATGCAGGAAGACTCAACTCTAAAGCCCTCCAGGGAGATGCCCTTCGAACCTATGTTTAAAGACCTCCAAAGAAGGAGACTCTACCACCCTCCAAGGCACAAAAGTGTTGGAAGGGGCCTCCAAGGGCCATCTAGTCCAACCCCATTCTGCCACGCAGGAAGACACCGTCAAAGCAACAATGAGAGATGGCCATCCAACTTCTGTCATAAACAATTTCAGCACCATGGAGAGCTCGTAGAATCATAGAGCTGGGAAGGGACCTCCAAGGGCCATCCAGTCCAACCCCATTCTGCCATCCAGGGGAACAAAATCAAAGCATTTCCAACAGATGACCATTCAGTCTCTGTTTAAAAACCTCCAAAGATGGAGACTCCACCGCACTCCATATTCCACTGTCAAACATCTCTGAAAATCAGGAAGTTCTTCCTAATAATATTTAGGTGGAATCTCTTTTCCTGTGGTTTGAACCCATCACTCTGTGTCCGAGTCTCCGGAGCAGCAGAAAACAAGCTTGCTCCATCCTCAGTAGGACATCCCTTCAAATATTTAAACATGGCCATCATCTCAACCTTCTCTTCTCTAGACTAAGCATGCCCAGCTCCCTAAGCCGCTCCTCATAGGGCAAAATGGCTTCCAGACCACCCACCATTTTGTTCACCCTCCTCTGGACACGTTCCAGCTTCTCAATATCCTTCTTGAATTATGGTGCCCAGAACTGGACACAGTATTACTCCAGGTGAGGTCTGACCAAAGCAGAATAATAGAGTGGCACTATGACTTCCCTCGTTCTAGACACTATACTCCTATTGATGCAGCCTAGAATCGCATTGGCCTTTTTAGCTGCCGCATCACACTGTTCACTCATGGAGATATTTTCCTGGAAAAGATTTATTCTGATTAATTATCCCATGGCCTTCCTCTGAGAGAGTGGGTTTCCATGCCAAGCAGGGATTCGAACCTTGGTCTCTGAGACTCTTAGACCAACACTCAAACCATTACACTGTCTCTCTCACACACATACACAACTCCGACTTATGGCAATCCTGACTTACAGTTAGATTCTGAGAAGGTTTCCCAACATGCCCTTCCTCTGAGGCTGAGAGTGTGTGACACACCCAAGGTCACCAAGGGGGTCTCCATGGCCGAGCAGAGATTCGAACCCTGGTTTCCAGAGTTGTCGTCCAATGCTCAAACCAATGCTACAAATGCATCCAAATCACACAAGGAAAGTGATTTGCCACAAGATAACCGAATAACCGCAGAGGGAGATTTGGGGTTTTGTTTAAATGCTGATTATACTAATAGAGAGCTTTTTTGGCATCCGGTGAGCAATTAAATCTAAGCTGGTCAGCACTCGAAGGTAAACACCACGCAAAACTGCAGGACTTACTCTCAAGGAACCCTGTTTAGGTTTTGGGGTCTATAGCATCCTTTTCTGAAGTTTCCGATCTCCCCCTTAGCCAACTGTTTTACTTATGAAATAAATTTAATCATTAAATAAACATTAAACAAAATCAGTAAGGGATGATAGGTTATATTAACGCCCCCCAACTTAAGACCATGGGGTGAATTTCTGCATAAACAGGTGTAGCGTTTCACTAAAGCAAAAAGCTAAAATATTACAACTTTTGCCAAATTGTTATTTTGGAAGGATTTCTTTAAAGCAATTCCTGAAAGAATTTCTTTAAGCAAGAAGCGAAAAACATTAGAACCACCCTCAAAATGCAATTTTGCAAGGAATATTAGAACCACTCTCAAAATGCAATTTTGCAAGGAATATTAGAACCACTCTCAAAATGCAATTTTGCAAGGAATATTAGATCCACTCTCAAAATGCAATTTTGCAAGGAATATTAGATCCACTCTCAAAATGCAATTTTGCAAGGATTTCTTCAAAGCAGTTTCTGGAAAGGATTTCTTTAAGCAAGAAGTGAAAAATATTAGAACCATTCTCAAAATGCAATTTTGGAAGGATTTCTTTAAAGCAATTTCTGGAAAGGATTTCTTTAAGCTAGAAGTGAAAAATATTAGAACCACTCTCAAAATGCAATTTTGCAAGGAATATTAGATCCACTCTCAAAATGCAATTTTGCAAGGAATATTAGAACCACTCTCAAAATGCAATTTTGCAATGATTTCTTCAAAGCAATTTCTGGAAAGAACTTCTTTAAGCAAGAAGTGAAAAATACTAGAACCACTCTCAAAATGCAATTTTGAAAGGATTTCTTTAAAGCAATTTCTGGAAAGGTTTTCTTTAAGCAAGAAGCAAAAAATAATAGAACCACTCTCAAAATGCAATTTTGGAAGGATTTCTTCAAAGCAATTTCTGGAAAGGATTTCTTTAAGCAAGAAGCGAAAAATATTAGACACTCTCAAAATGCAATTTTGGAAGGATTTCTTTAAAACAATTTCTGGAAAGAATTTCTTTAAGCAAGAAGTGAAAAATATTACAACCACTTTCAAAGTGCTGTTTTTTTTAACCAATTCCTGAAATAATTTTTCTTTAAGTAAAAAGTTAAAACATTTGCTTCTGCTCTCAAATCGCTATTTTAGAAGTCAGCTTCAGAAGGGACAAAATTAATTGAATCAGTGTTACTATAACACAGTAGTCTTTAGTCTCCAATAACTCCAATTAGGCCTGTATCTTAATGCACAGTGTGAGCCTATCACTCTTGAATTAATCAATAATGCCTGCTGATTAATCCAATTAGTAACTTCTGTTCCTAAAACCAAATGCTGAACAAACACACTAGGAAAAAAAGAAATTCTCTTGGGTGTTAAGAGAGCTTTGAACGCCATCCCTGCTGAAGTCTGCAAGACTGGAATTCGCACCCAGGACTGAGATTAAGTGGCTGCATCTTACAAGCAAATCTTCTCAGTGGGTTAGTAAATTTCCCCTCCGCCTTCGAATCCAAAACATTTCACTTTCACCCCATAACATTGGTAACTCCATCCTAAACATGTTAAGAATTCATTTACATGAATTAAGACCCACGAAATTTCATCCATTAAGACCCACAAAATTTCATGCATTAATACCCAAGAAATTTTTATGAAAGATCATGAAATTTCATGAATTCAGAGCCATGAAATTATGTGAATGAAGGCTTATGAAAGTTTGTGAATTAAAAACCATGAAATTATGCGGCTTAAGACTCATGAAATTTCGTGAATTCAGAGCCATGAAATTATGTGAATGCAGGCTTATGAAATTTTGTAAATTAAAAACCATGAAATTATGTGGCTTAAGACTCACGAAATTTCGTGAATTCAGAGCCATGAAATTATGTGAATGAAGGCTTATGAAATTTTGTGAATTAAGAACCATGAAATTATGTGGTTTAAGACTCACGAAATTTCGTGAATTCAGAGCCATGAAATTATGTGAATGAAGGCTTATGAAAGTTTGTGAATTAAGAACAATGAAATTATGTGGCTTAAGACTCACAAAATTTCGTGAATTCAGAGCTATGAAATCATGTGAATGAAGGCTTATGAAAGTTTGTGAATTAAGAACAATGAAATTATGTGAATGAAGGCTTATAAAAGTTTGTGAATTAAAAACCATGAAATTATATGGCTTAAGACTCACAAAATTTTGTGAATTCAGAGCCATGAAATTATGTGACTTAAGACTCATAAAATTTTGTGAATTCAGAGCCATATGTTGAATTAAGGCTCATGAAATTTCATGAATTCAGAGCCATGAAACTTCATGCATTAAAACCCACGAAATCTCATGCATTATGATCCATGAAATGTCATGAATTAGAAACTATGACAATTGGAGATATTTGGTGCATTTTGGGAAGCAAAAAGCGAGAAAGTCCAAAACACAATTTTCTAAGGATTCCTTGGAAATATTTGGTGCATTTTGGGAAGTAAAAAGCAAGAGTCCAAAACATAATTTTCTAAGGATTCCTTGGAAATATTTGGTGCATTTTGGGAAGTAAAAAGCGAGAGTCCAAAACATAATTTTCTAAGGATTCCTTGGAAATATGTGGTGCATTTTGGGAAGTAAAAAGCGAGAGAGTCCAAAACACAATTTTCTAAGGATTCCTTGGAGGTATTTGGTGCATTTTGGGAAGTAAAAAGAGAGTCCAAAACATAGTTTTCTAAGGATTCCTTGGAGATATTTGGTGCATTTTGGGAAGTAAAAAGAGAGTGAAAACATAATTTTCTAGGGATTCCTTGGAGATATTTGGTGCATTTTGGGAAGTAAAAAGAGAGTCCAAAACATAATTTTCTAAGGATTCCTTAGAAATTAGGGCTGAGATATTTGGGGCAATTTTGGCAACCCCCCCAAAAAAGGATGAAATATATATTTCCAAGGATCCCTTAGAAATCAGGAATAAGGGGGAACCTTAATTCCTGCTGGGATTCCTCTGCCCAAATTTGGATTCTCCGAAAGGCATGATGATCCCTCGCCACCCACCCACCCACCCACCCTGGAGACACGGACGGCGTTAAAAATAGACCCGGCTCGCGTTTTTTAACGTGACACCACAGGACTCAGAGTGTGCAAGGGGATGGACGTCATTAATCTCAGGACTGTTTCTAAGATTACACACCCCATGAAATGCCTCCCTGGGAATTATAAATAGCGAGGGTCCGGACCCTATTTGCTAATCTAAAAGGAATCTCCTGCAAGACAGATCCCTGGGAGAGGTTGTTTTTTTATTTATTTATTTAACCATTCCTCCCATTTTTAGCAAATCTTCCCAAGATTGGTTGGAATGCACAAAAATTTCATTGCATGAGGAATAAATAAAATATCTCTGTTTTGCATGGTATGTGTTCTTGGAGACATTTGGAAGGTACAAAGTTGCCGTGCCAATTCCACCATCAATGCAAAAATATAACCAAATCCATCCTGACCCCAAGAGGCGTTAATATCCTTAACTCGTTAGAAATAAATTTTAAAAACCGTGGGAGCCAACGTGGTGTTGTGGTTTGAATGTTGGGCACTGGGAGGCCTGGGTTCGAATCCACTCTGCTCAGCCATAAGAACCTATTGGGTGACCTTGGGCAAATCACACTCTCTCAGCCTCAGAGGAAACCCCCCAAGAAGGTTGGGCAAGTCACACTCTCTCAGCCTCAGAGGAAACCTCCCAAGAAGGTTGGGCAAGTCACATTTTCTCAGCCTCAGAGGAAACCTCCCAAGAAGGTTGAGCAACTCACACTCTCTCAGCCTCAGAGGAAACCTCCCAAGAAGGTTGGGCAAGTCACACTCTCTCAGCCTCAGAGGAAACCTCCCAAGAAGGTTGGGCAAATCACACTCTCTCAGCCTCAGAGGAAACCTCCCAAGAAGGTTGGGCAAGTCACATTTTCTCAGCCTCAGAGGAAACCTCCCAAGAAGGTTGGGCAAGTCACATTTTCTCAGCCTCAGAGGAAACCTCCCAAGAAGGTTGGGCAAGTCACATTTTCTCAGCCTCAGAGGAAACCTCCCAAGAAGGTTGGGCAACTCACACTCTCTCAGCCTCAGAGGAAACCTCCCAAGAAGGTTGGGCAAGTCACACTCTCTCAGCCTCAGAGGAAACCTCCCAATAAAACCCTGCAATGGGTTTACCTTAGGGACACTATAGGTTGTAAATGACTTAATAATAAAAGTATTTATTTCTTACCCACATTCTCCCCATGGACTTGAAGACACACAACAACCACGACCACAAAAACCATCTTTGGAAATCAAAATGGAGAAGACTTAAGACTTGGAAAGGCGGCCATGGATGAACTAGAAAAGATCCTCAAATATAAAGATGCATCATTAAATATCAAATTCAGATTCATCTATGCCACAATATTTCCAATTTTAGGATGGTCCATGCCATCCTATCCCCCATTTCTATCTATAGTTGTAAAAGCTGGACAGGGAAGAAAGCTGATAGGAAGAAAATCAATAAATTTGGAAATGTGGTGAGGAGAAAAGATCTACCAATACTGTGGACTGCTAAAAAGAGAAATTTTACAGCATATAAAACTTGAACATAATTTGGACACATCACAAGACAACATGCCTCATTGGAAAAGTCAATAATGCTTGGAAAAATGGAAAGTGTTCAGAAAACCACAATACAGGTGGATGGACTCCATCAAGGAAGCCATGGTGGCTGCCCTGAGTTTGCAAGAATCATGGAGTGGGAAGGGACCCACAAGGGTCATCTAGACCATCCCCTGCCCTGCAAGGATACACCATCCAAGTTCTCTGGACAGATGGCCATCCAGTTGTGGGCGGTTGATGACCACATAGATTTCTATCATGGAAGCCGCAGAAGTCAGGATTGTCCAGGCCATCGTACTTCCCATTTCTATGGACGGTTGTGAAAACTGGACAGGGGAGAAAGCCAAGAGGAAGAAAATTAACTCATTGGAAATGTGGTGTTGGATTTATTCTACGATACCGTAGATAAATCAATGGGTCCAGGAGCAAACCAAGCCCGAACTCTCCCTAGAAGCCAAGACGACTCAACAGAGGCTGTCATACTTTGGACATATCATGAGAAGACAAGACTCCCTAGAAAAGACAACCATGGTTGGGAAGGTGGAAGGGTGTAGGGATAAGAGGAAGACCCCAATTCAGATGGATGGACTCCTCCAAGGAAGCCATGGACATGAGTCTGCAAGGCCTGAGCAGGGTGGTTGAAGACAGGATTGAGATGTTGAGGAGATGTTGAGGAGATGTTGAGGCCACGTTGAAGAGAGGGGGACTTGGAGGTCTTCTCCTTCATGGGGTCACCATGGGTCAAAGTCAACTTGATGGCAACAGAACAGAAACACAAGAGGAAATGAAGTCCAACTCTCCCTAGAAGCCAAGCCAACTGAGGCTGTTGTACTTTGGACATATCATGAGAAGACAGGACTCCCGAGAAAAGACAATAATGCTTGGGAAGGCAGGAGGAAAAGAGGAAGACCCCAATTCAGATGGTTGGACTCCACCAAGGAAGCCATGGACATGAGTCTGCAAGGCCTGCGTAGAGTTGTGGATGACAGGGTGACTTGGAGGTCTCTCATCCATGGGGTCGCCATGGGTCAAAGTCAACTTGACGACATAGAACAGGAAAAAGAGAGCAAATGGACTCCCAACTCTGCCTAGAAGCCAAGATGACTCAACTGAGGCTGTCGTACTTTGGCCATATCATGGGGAGACAAGACATCAAGTCAACTTTGACTCATGGTGACCCCATGAACGAAAGACCTCCAAGTCACCCTTTCCTCAACAGCTCTGCTCAGGTGTTGTAGACTCATGTCCATGGCTTCCTTGGTGGAGTCCATCCATCTGAATTGGGGTCTTCCTCTTATTCCTACGCCCTTCCACCTTCCCAAGCATGGTTGTCTTTTCTAGGAAGACCCCAATTCAGATGGATGGACTCCACCAAGGAAGCCATGGACATGAGTCTGGAAGGCCTGAGTGGATGACAGGGTGACTTGGAGGTCTCTCATTCATGGGGTCACCATGGGTTGAAGTTGACTTGATGGCATAGAACAGGAACAAGAGAGCAAACAAAGTCCAACTCTCCCTAGAAGCCAAAATGACTCAACTGAGGCTGTCGTACTTTGGCCTTATCATGAGAAGACAAGACATCAAGTCAACTTCGACCCATGGCAACCCCATGAATGAGAGACCTCCAAGTCACCTTGTCATCCACTCAGGCCTTCCAGACTCATGTCCATGGCTTCCTTGGTGGAGTCCATCCATCTGAATTGGGGTCTTCCTAGAAAAGACAACCATGCTTAGGAAGGTGGAAAGGTTTAGGAATGAGGAATGATAGATAGATAGATAGATAGAGCAAGATGTGAGTTTGCAAGACCTGAGCAAGGCGTTGGATGACTCGGGGGGTCTCTTGGAAGTCAGAGAGTCGCCATAAGCCAAAGCCCAACTTGACGGCATAGAAGAACAATGGAAACCATTTTGGATCGGGCTAATAGATAGATAGATAGATAGATAGAGAAAGACGTGAGTTTGCAAGACCTGAGCAAGGCGTTAGATGACCCGGGGGTCTCTTGCAAGTCAGAGGGTCACCATAAGCCGAAGCCCAACTTGACGGCATAGAAGAACAATGGAAACCATTTTGGATCGGGCTAATAGATAGATAGATAGATAGATAGAGCAAGACTTGAGTTTGCAAGACCTGAGCAAGGCGTTGGATGACCCGGGGGTTTCTTGGAAGTCAGTGGGTCGCCATAAGCTGAAGCCCAACTTGACGGCATAGAAGAACAATGGAAACCATTTTGGATTTAGATAGATAGATAGATAGATAGATAGAGCAAGATGTGCATTTGCAAGACCTGAGCAGTATCCACGTCTCTCATTCATAAGCCAAAGCCAACTTGTGCAGCAATTAGCAACAGCAATAACGAAGACTTAAAATGGGGTACTTAGAAAGAATACTATATTCTTCTTGCAGTCCAATAAACACACAGCAACATGGAAACACAGACACACACCTGCTTTGGGAATTCCTAATGCACGAGGTAATTCACGCGCCGCCACGCTGAGCTAAATGCACGCTTTACGACACATCATTTGGGATCCGTGCGATGACGGGGGCTGCATTTCTGCTGGGATCGGACCGTGCTTTGCTCTATATTTGCACGGCGTGCAAGTTACGCATGAATTGCAACACACACACACACAAACATGAAAAGAGAGACCAAGAGCACTGAAATATTTTAAGTTGTATATTTTGCAACGTTATGCAGACGTACAAATCGTGTCTAGATACTTTTATGTCCAGCAATTTCACAAACATTAACATTTCTTCGCCTGGCCAAACCCTTGTGAGAAAATAGGAAACCAAAACTCTTAAAAATGACACCAAATGATGATAATTCTGCGTTTGGTCATTCTCTCTGTTCCAACTTTTAATTGTTTTTAAATTACATTATGATGTAAGCCACCCTGATTGCATTGCAGAGGGGCAGGATAGAAATAAATTTTATTTATTATTATTATTATTAAAAACTCTATTTCTCCTAAATGCTTCACTATAGCTATACTAAATACTCCAAGAAACTGTATTGGAAACACTATATTAGACTCTCGGAAACAATTGTGCAATTTCGAATAGGTTTATTACAATTTTCAGTTTTATCTGTATGACATTTTCCTCCAAATCTGTCTGCCCAAAAGCCTCTCTTGGGGCATTAAATAACAAACAAGGTAACCATTCCTTTTCAAAAAGAGAAGGACAAACCACAGAAGAGACATAATTATTATGCAAACACGTAAAGGAAACCCAAACACACCGACTTGCTCCAAAAAAATATTTTGCAAATTAAAAATTAACCAGGAGAAAGAATAAAACTTGACCCAGCATCTATTTTTTTTTCCTTATCAGCCCACCTTCCAAAAACAGCGCTGGGGGGTTTCTATGTAATTAACTAACGAGGCCAAATGAAATAATTCCAACACAGCCTTGCCTGCTCCCAAAATTTCACAAAAGTGAGACACTAAAATATGAGAATCCTACTTTGCAAAGTAATCTGCTCCTTATAGGATGCAGTAAAAACCAGAAAATATCTGTATCTGGTTGCAATCGATCTCTCGATTGATAAAAATCCATCCTGGGGGGATAAAAATCCATCCTGGCTTTTATTTCATGTGCAAATTAATATTCTCATAACAATACCAGGTTATTGCCACAAATCGAGACCCGTATTTTTAAAATACATCATGCAATGCAGGGCTATTTATTTGCCTTACAGCCAATGCATGGAAATAATGCTGCCGATGTTAATTCTCAGAATGGATAAAAGGGGAAAAGAGCCAAGGGGAAAAAAGCAAAATAAGTTAAAATTGCAACTTTTCCACCACGCCGAATTTCAGTTCTCTCCGTTTTTATATTTGTATATAAATGTTTCCTGCAAAAAAGCAATTTTTTTTTTTAAGATAGAGATTGAGAAATTGATTGCAACCAGATACAGATATTTTCTGGTTTTTACTGGGAGAAGATATGGATCCACTTTCCCTGGAGGCAATCAAATCACCCCCAAAGCCATTTCTCCAATGAGAAGAGTTTTAAATATCGCTGAATCCTCATAATTTTGCTACGGAGAGAGATGTCCATAAATCAAATTCACAGACACACACCCCAAACTGGATCCATTTATTAGCAACACGTAATTCATATCAACAGGGCTGTTATCACCAGCTTGGCGAAAACACATTTCCGAAACCCTATTTTCCTCCTGGAAGTTTAAACAAGTGCTATCAAAGCAAATTCCCTGGGAATCACCAGAGGGCGAATCCGTTACGATGCTTTCAACCTAAATATTGCTTATTTAGGATCATCCTATAAGATATTTCAGCCTTTTAAATGCAAAGAATAGCTACTCCTGTCGACTGTAAGTTCAATTAAAAATAACCACAATTCTATTTTTTTTAATAGATGAGAAATGTTGACGTTTTCATTTTGCAAATAGTCTTGCAAATAAAGATATGCAACATAAACAGTCTTGCAAAGAGATGGATTCAGACGTGACATCAGCGCCTCGCCTTTTTAAATATATATATATATATATATATATTCCCCAACAAATGTTCCATGTTAAACAGGTTGTTCTGTTAATGCGCTATCCAGTTGATGCTCGTTTCAATGACAGATTTATAGCCGCGCACATGACACGGTGCCAGACCCACAAAACAGAAGCTTAGCGCATTTTTTGCAAAATTACTGCAAAAGCCACCGGGTGTTGGGTTGTGGTTTTTTTTTTTTTTTTTTTTGCAACCACATCTATTGAAATTTAAGACATTTAAAGTTGCCTCTTGCTATCATCACACATGCGTGTGTATGCATGTTTGAAAATGGCAGAGCAAAGTCTCCAAAACGATATCTTTCAAAACAATAACAAATTTAAGAAGATGGTATTGGAATAACACGCTTCATAGCACTGCTTTTATTCTGCTTTAAATGCAAAACAGAAAGCTAAATAAAAAGCTTTTCTCTTTTTACATAACAATGAAAGCAAAGTAAGAATTCTGTAACACACATACCCTCCAAAAAATGAAAATGAAATTTTCCTTCATTCTCCAAATTTTTCTAACTTAAAATTTGAGTTCAACATTTGGAAATCTGTTATAGGCCAAAAGGCGAAGCAAACTATGGAACGGAAATAGAGGTGTGAACAATTTTCAGTGATTCTCCAGTTTGCAATTCTAGAAATTTGGGGAGTGAAATGAGAATTTGGCCCCTCCAAAAATGATTTTTTTTTCTTTATTCTCCAAATTCCCAGCATTGTGCTAACTTAAAACTTGAGTTTAGCATTTATGAAATAGAGTTTAAGCATCCAAAGAAATGAGTGCATTGCTTCCCCCCACCAAATAAATGAATTTTTTCCCTTCCATTCCCAATTTTCTAGTATTGCAATAATTTAAAACCTGAGTTGAGCGTTTAAGAAATAGAGTTTAAGCATCCAAAGAAATGAGTGCATTGCTCCCCCCCGCCAAATAAATGAATTTTTTCCCTTCCATTCTCAATTTTCTAGCATTGCAATCATTTAAAATTATTTTTCCCTTCATTCTCCAAATTTCCAACATTGTGCTAACTTAAAACTTGAGTTAAGCATATAAGAAATAGAGTTTAAGCATCCAAAGAAATGAGTGCATTGCTTCCCTCTGCCAAATAAATGGGATTTTTTCCTTCCATTCCCAATTTTCTAGCATTGCAATAATTTAACACCTGAGTTGAGCATTTAAGAAATAGAGTTTAAGCATCCAAAGAAATGAGTGCATTGCTTCCCTCTGCCAAATAAATGGGATTTTTTCCCTTCCATTCCCAATTTTCTAGCATTGCAATAATTTAACACCTGAGTTGAGCATTTAAGAAATAGAGTTTAAGCATCCAAAGAAATGAATGCATTCCTTCCACAACCACCCCAATAAAAAATTCTGTACCCCAAATGATTTTTTACCTTCATTCCCCAGTTTTCTAGTATTGCACCAACATAAAACTTCACTTGAGTTCATTTAGAAATTGAGTTTACACTTCCAAAGAAAAGGGCAAAAAGGAAAATGACTCAGGGAATGTGAACACAGCAAATAAAAGAGAAGGTGGGAATAATTTTCAATGATTTCCTCTGCAATGTTAGAAATTTGGGGAGTGCAAAAAATAAATTCTCCAAATTTCCAGCATTGGAGCAACTTAAATTTCAACAGCACCTTTACGGAGTTCAGGCCTCCGAAGAAATGGGGAGATTGCCCCTAAAAATGAGAGTGCGGCTCCCCAAATGAAATTTCTCTTCCGTTCCCCCCAGTTTCAAGAATTGCAAATTGCAGCCGCTTAAAACTTCGAATTCAGCATTTAAAATTAGATTTTTAGGCATCCCAAAAGTGACCAAGGGAAATGCAAACCCAGCAAAGATGGGTTTGAGGTGGAAATAATTTTGAAGGTTTCCCTCTCCGCAATGCAAAACTTTCAGGAACTAAAATAATAATTCTGCCCTCTCTCCCCCCCAAAAATGATTTCCCCCCCCTTTATTTCTCCAAATTTCTAGCATTGCTGTAGCCAAAAACTTCAGTTTAGGAGAGTATTATATTTTTTTTCAGCATCCAAAGAAAAGAAGCAGCAAAAGCGACCAAGAGAAAGCGAACTACAAATAAACCATTTTCAAAGCCTCTCTCTCTGCAAAATGCTAGAAATTTGCAAACTGGAGGAAAATTTTATCTAGGAGCAAAAATTCTAATTATGGAGCAGGAGGAAAATACCTTCATTTCCTTCCCTTTGCTAAACCCCTGGAAAACCCAACCCAACCAATTTGATTTGAAGAAACATTAATTTATCCGAATTCCCATTAAATGGTCCAATTAACGAACTGGATTCAAACCTAATTCTGCAGAGGAACAGAAAATTGTTTCCTAAATTTTCTCCTTTTGTTCCATTCAATAATTCACAATATATCTATCTATCTCTATTTCTCTATCAATTAAATCTGCCTAAAACCATCACATATACAAAATTGTAGGACAGTTTTCCCCAGACCTGCAAAAATTGAGGGTTGTAAAAACTCATTTTAAAACAATGCTGGTTTTGTAGGGATTTGGCTTTCTAAATCCAAAAATGAGCTCAGATTTGCTCCACCCTGCAAAGTTTCCCACACACACAACTTACTTTGACATTTTCATGTTGTAATCTGGGTGACTAAACAAATTTAGTATTGGAACCCATAATGAGATTTGAAAAAGAACTGTGAATGTGCAGCTTGGAATTTTTGTTGTGTTTTTCCCAAATTCAACACCCAAAAAATACATTTTTAAAAAAGGTACAATATTGTATATAGAAGGCCTGCTATTGCAAAACACACAAAACACTGAGGTGGATACAACTTTAAGTGTTGTATTCTTGCACGGCCAAAGAGGGTTGGACTAGATGGCCCTTTGGTACCCTTAAAACTTGAGTGGAATATAGAGTGCCTTGGATTGGTGGACTCTCCTTCTTTGGAGGTCTTTAAACCTAGGTTAGATACTTCAATTGTTGTATTTAAACCTAGGTTAGATACTTTAATTGTTGAGTTTAAACCTAGGTTAGATACTTTAATTGTTGGGTTCTTCCATGGCTGAAGTGGGTTGGACTAGATGACCCTTTGGTATCCCTGAAAACTTGAGTGGAATATGGACTGCCTTGGATTGGTGGACTCTCCTTCTTTGGAGGTCTTTAAACCTAGGTTAGATACTTCAATTGTTGTATTTAAACCTAGGTTAGATACTTTAATTGTTGGGTTTAAACCTAGGTTAGATACTTTAATTGTTGGGTTCTTCCATGGCTGAAGTGGGTTGGACTAGATGACCCTTTGGTATCCCTGAAAACTTGAGTGGAATATGGACTGCCTTGGATTGGTGGACTCTCCTTCTTTGGAGGTCTTTAAACCTAGGTTAGATACTTCAATTGTTGTATTTAAACCTAGGTTAGGTACTTCAATTGTTGGGTTCTTGCATGGCCGAAGGGGATTGGACTAGATGGCCCTTGAGGGTCCCTTCTAACTCCAGTGGAATATAGACAGCCTTGGAAGGTAGTGGATTCTCCATCTTTGGAGGTCTTTAAACCTAGGTTAGATACTTCAATTGTTGTATTTAAACCTAGGTTAGATACTTTAATTGTTGGGGTTTTGCATGGCTGAAGGGGATTGGACTAGATGGCCCTTGAGGATCCCTTCTAACTCCAGTGGAATATAGACAGCCTTGGAAGGTAGTGGATTCTCCATCTTTGGAGGTCTTTAAACCTAGGTTAGATACTTCAATTGTTGTATTTAAACCTAGGTTAGATACTTTAATTGTTGGGTTTAAACCTAGGTTAGATACTTTAATTGTTGGGTTTAAACCTAGGTTAGATACTTTAATTGTTGGGTTCTTCCATGGCTGAAGTGGGTTGGACTAGATGACCCTTTGGTATCCCTGAAAACTTGAGTGGAATATGGACTGCCTTGGATTGGTGGACTCTCCTTCTTTGGAGGTCTTTAAACCTAGGTTAGATACTTCAATTGTTGTATTTAAACCTAGGTTAGATACTTCAATTGTTGGGGTTTTGCATGGCCGAAGGGGATTGGACTAGATGGCCCTTGAGGGTCCCTTCTAACTCCAGTGGAATATAGACAGCCTTGGAAGGTAGTGGATTCTCCATCTTTGGAGGTCTTTAAACCTAGGTTAGATACTTCAATTGTTGTATTTAAACCTAGGTTAGATACTTTAATTGTTGGGGTTTTGCATGGCTGAAGGGGATTGGACTAGATGGCCCTTGAGGATCCCTTCTAACTCCAGTGGAATATAGACAGCCTTGGAAGGTAGTGGATTCTCCATCTTTGGAGGTCTTTAAACCTAGGTTAGATACTTTAATTGTTGTATTTAAACCTAGGTTAGATACTTTAATTGTTGGGTTCTTGCATGGCTGAAGGGGTTGGACTAGATGGCCCTTGAGGGTCCCTTCCAAGTCTAGTGGAATATGGAGCAGCTCTTGGGTGCCTTTAAAGAGAGATTGAGAGGTGACACCACACAGATATCTTTTAAGTATCTGAAAGGATGTTTTCAGGAATGGATCGAGTTTGTTTTCTGCTGCTCCAGATACTTGGAAAACACAAACAAATGAAATAAAATTGCAAAAAGAGATTCCACCTAAACATTAGGAAGAACGTCTTGGCTATAGGAGATGTTTAAGAAAGTGGAATATGGACTGTTTCAGAGAGTCGAGGTCTCCATTTTTGGAGGTCTTCCAACCTAGGTTGGATGGGCATCCGTCGGGAATGCTTTGATTGGGTATTCCTGCATGGCAGAATGGGGGTGGACTAGATGGCCTTTGGGGTCCCTTCCAACTCTAGGATTCTATGCTTTTCCAATGGGAATGCTTAGATTGGATATTCCTACATGGCAGAATGGGGTTGGACTAGATGTCCCTTGAGGTTTCTTCCAACTCTAGGATTCTATGCTTTTCCAATGGGAATGCTTGGATTGGGTCTTCCTGCATGGCAGAAGGGGTTGGACTAGATGTCCCTTGGAGGTCTCTTCCAACTCTAGGATTCTATGCTTTTCCAGTGGGAATGCTTGGATTGGGTATTCCTACATGGCAGAAGGGGGTTGGACTAGATGGCCTTTGGGGTCTCTTCCAACTCTAGGATTCTATGCTTTTCCAATGGGAATGCTTGGATTGGGTATTCCTACATGGCAGAAGGGGGTTGGACTAGATGGCCTTTGGGGTCCCTTCCAACTCTAGGATTCTTTGCTTTTCCAATGGGAATGCTTGGATTGGGTATTCCTACATGGCAGAAGAGGGTAGGACTATATGACCCTTGGTGGTCCCTTCCAACTCTATCAATGACAAAAAAGGAGGTTATACCTGAAAATTCAGAAGAACTTAAGGATTGCAAGAACCATTTGATACCAAAAAGGACTACCTCGGAGGGTGGTGGGCTCTCTGTGTTTGGAAGTCTTGAGGTTGGATGGGCATCTCTTAAAGGGTTGGACTAGGTGGCCCTTAGGGGTCCCTTCCAACCCTATGTGGAAGATGAAGCAAGCTGGTTTTCTGCTTCTCCAGAGATTAGGGCACAAACCGGTGAATTCAAATTACAAGGAAGGAGATTCCGGCCAAAGGTGATGAAGAACATCTGGACCAGCCATGAAACAGATTGGGATGGGGGCGGATTCTCCTTCTTTGGATATCCTTTCTTGGATGGCCACCTTCATGGATGTCCTTCCTCCACATGGAGGGGTTGGACTAGATGGCCTTTTGGGGTCCCTTCCAAGATTTAAAGATGATAAGTTTGGTTCGACAGTGGGATATGGATACCCTCAAAGGATGGTGGACTCTCCTTCTTTGGAGGTTGAGGCTGGATGGGTATCTCTCTGGAAGGAGTCAGTTCTGTTTTCCAGCATGGCAGGAAGTTGGACTAGATGTCGCTTTGGAGTTCCTTCCAAGTTTTTAAGATTGTAAAAGCAACGCAATGGTGGATATGGATCCCCTCAGAACATGGTGGACTCTCCTTCTCTGGAGATGGACATCATCTCCAGGGGGTGGACATCTTTTGGGAATGCATTAGCACCCGAGTCCTGCATGGCATTTGGTTGGACTAGATGGCCTTTTGGGGTCCCTTCCAAGTTTTTAAGATTGTAAGAAGAGTGCAATGGTGGGATATGGGTATCCTCAGAGGGTGGTGGACTCTCCTTCTTTGGAGATCTTTAAACAGGGTGGACATCTTTCGGGCATGCTTTAGCACCGGATTCCTACATGGCAGTGGGTTGGACTAGATGGCCCTTGGAGGACCCTTTCTGATACCAGGATTATGTAGCTATTTTTAAAAACCAGAACAAGATGCAATGGTTCATTTCAGGCCCTGCAGTTTTAACCACCGAGAAGCAGTCTTTTGCAGATTAGTGAAAACAGCTATAATTAGAACGGGCTATAATTAGAACTTTAATTTGGACATTACAGGTGATTCCATCCCATATTCCCCCAAAAAAGGTGAATTTCGATATCCGAAGTCTCTAAACAACAGAAGGATTTGCAAAAGCAAATTATTATTATTATTATTAGATTATTATATTTATTATATTTATTATTATTATTATTATTATTATTATTTCTCAAGCCACAAGGTGGACTTCCAAATTTTAGGATCATGCAATTCCCCCCCTCCCAAAAAATCACACCATTCTTCTTCGCTTGCAAACTCACCAAAATATACAAACACCAAAGTATACAAATACAATAGGAAAAGTTTAAACAGACTTATTAGGTTAGATGGCCCTTTCTGCAAGGCAGGCGATTTCAAAGAAAATCCCAATTTCTGTTATTTCACCAGAGGGGGGAAAAAACCCCAAAATAATGTATATATAGCAGCAAAAAGTTGGAAGTCCCATGATGTGGTTTGTGCAAATTCTGGCTGCTTTTATAATCTGAATTTTTTTGGAGTGGGGGAACATGAATGTGTTTATCAGAGGACACATTCCAAAAAAATAATAATCAATTTATTTATTTAAAATCTGCCTCTTTTTCTTTCCTGAACGCACCCATCCCTGCAAGCTCCAAATAAACAAGGATTTTTTCCCCTAAATAACATTTTTACTGGTCCAACCCAAATGGCACAACCTTCATGTAACCTTTGGATGCCCCCAAACTCATTAATTATCACAATAGGCCTGTGACTTAATTATTCGTTTGTACAATATAGGTTTTGGGATTTACCCTTCGACACAGGTTCTCAAAATATTTTAGCGACCCTTTTGCAAAAAGTCTAGCCATTATAATTATTTTAAATCACTTTTTGGGTATCTCTAATCAGCCTTAGTTTTCTTTGAGAAATTTCAGCACCTAGAAGCAAGTAATTTTAAGGCAAAGGATATATCGATATATCTCTATCGATACAAAATTCAAAGGCTATATCGATATTTATATCAAAGGATATATCTATATTCAATTCAAAGGTGATGATATATAGCTATAGATACAGAATTGAAAGGCTCTATCTATATCTATATCTATATCAAAGGATATATCTATATTCAATTCAAAGGCTATATCGATATCGATATCAATATATATCTATATCTATACAGAATTGAAAGGCTATATCTATATCTATATCTATATCTAAGGATATATCTATATTCAATTCAAAGGCTATATCGATATCTATCTATATCTATAGATACAGAATTGAAAGGCTATATCTATATCTATATTTATATCAAAGGATATATCTATATACAATTCAAAGGCTATATCGATATCGATATCAATATATATCTATATCTATACAGAATTGAAAGGCTCTATCTATATCTATATCTATATCAAAGGCTATATCTATATTCAATTCAAAGGCGATATAGATATCAATATCGATATATATCTATATCTATAGATACAGAATTCAAAGGCTATATCTATATCTATATCTATCTATCTATATATATATATATATATACACCAAGGGATATATCTATATTCAATTCAAATGCTATATCTATATCGATATCAATATATATCTATATCTATAGATACAGAATTCAAAGGCTATATCTATATCTATATCAAAGGCTATATCTATATTCAATTCAAAGGCTATATCGATATCGATATCAATATATATCTATATCTATACAGGATTCAAAGGCTATATCTATATCTATATCAAAGGCTATATCTATATTCAATTCAAAGGCTATATCGATATCGATATCAATATATATCTATATCTATACAGGATTCAAAGGCTATATCTATATCTATATCAAAGGCTATATCTATATTCAATTCAAAGGCTATATCGATATCGATATCAATATATATCTATATCTATACAGGATTCAAAGGCTATATCTATATCTATATCAAAGGATATATCTATATTAAATTCAAAGGCTATATCTATATTGATATCGATATCGATATCAGTATCTATATCTAAAGATACAGGATTCAAAGGCTAAATCTATATCTATATCTATATCTATATCAAAGGATATATCTATATTCAATTCAAAGGCTATATCTATATCTATATCTATATCTATATATATATATATATATACACCAAGGGATATATCTATATTCAATTCAAAGGCTATATCGATATTGATATCAATATATATCTATATAGATACAGAATTCAAAGGCTATATTATCTATATCTATATCAAAGGCTATATCTATATTCAATTCAAAGGCTATATCTATATCTATATTGATATTGATATCTATCTATATCTATATCTATTGAGTTTCCCCCTCTAATAAGTCTGCTTAAATTTTCCCGACTTTTCCTCCTTTACAAATTTTTTGCAAACCTGCTTCTCACATTTTTTAAACTTTCAATCAATCTTTGCACTATTTTTTCACCTGGGAAAACTCACCTGCCAATTAAAGGCCGATTGCATTTTTTACAAAGAAAATTCATTTTCTACCATTTTCAAAAAATGCACTTTTACCAGTGTGGGAGCCTTTGACAGGATCAATCCCATTGGGAATGGATTGGTTTGCTAATTTGGAGACTATGAACTGGTAATGACCTACATACCCTAAAAGCACTGGAGATCCTTTCTGATCTTGGAAACTAATTAGGGTCAGCCCTGGTTAGGACTTGGATGGGAGACCGCCAACAAACACCAGGCGCGGTAGGCGATGTTTCAATGGAGGATAGAATTTGCAAAACCACCTCTGAGGAGGATTCGTTGCCTAAGAAAAACCCTATGAAATTAATTAATGGGGTTGCCATAAGTCAACAAAAGACCAGATAACTTGGAAGCTAAGCAGGGTCAAATCTGGTTAGGAGTTGGATGGGAGACCACCAAGGAATCCTAGTTGCTGGAGGCTCTATTTCAGAGGAAGGAAATTTGCAAAACCACCTCTGAGGAGGATTCCTTGCCTGAGAAAACCCCATTAAATTCATGGGGTCCCCTTAACTCCACAGGAGACTTGAAGGCACCAGGTCCTATTTGATCATGGAAGCTAAGCAGGGTCAGCCCTGGTTAGGACTTGGAGGGGAGACCGCCAATGAATCCCAGCTGCTGGAGGCTCTATTTCAGAGGAAGCAAATTTGCAAAACCATCTCTTGAGTTATTCCTTGGCTAGGAAAAACCTACAAAATTCATGGGGTTGCCATAACTCCATAGGTAGCTTGAAGGTACAAACACACACCACCAGATCCCATCTGATTTTGGAAGCTAAGCATGGTCAGCCTTGGTTGGTACCTGGATGGGAGACCACCAAATATAATTGTAGGCTCTATTTCAGAGGAAGGAACTCCATCTCTAAATATTCCTCACTTGAGAAAACCCTACGAAATTTATGACAGGCATTACAAAGACACACACATAATGCTAAATACCCCAAAGGCAACAGATCTTGTCTGATTGTGGAGGCTAAGCAGTGTCCGCCTTGGATAGTCCTAGGATGGGAGACCGCCAAGGAATTTCAGAGGAAGCAAATTTGCAAAACCACCTTTTCAGTTATTTCTTGGCTAGGAAAACCCTACAAAATTCATGGGGTTGCCATAACTCCATAGGCAACTTGAAAGTACACACACACACACACACACAAACACACACACACACACACCACCAGATCCCATCTGATCTTGGAAGCTAAGCA
The DNA here is from genome assembly GCA_030847615.1 of Gambelia wislizenii. NCBI lineage: Eukaryota > Metazoa > Chordata > Lepidosauria > Squamata > Crotaphytidae > Gambelia > Gambelia wislizenii. The sequence continues at coordinate 287,394 of JAUMIR010000013.1, read as the reverse complement.
GGGCCAACCTTGGTTAGCACTTGGATGGGAGACTGAAAATAAATCCCAGGTTCGGTTGGTGATATTTTAGAAGAAGGAATGGTCAAAACCACCTTCTGAGGAAAACCCTACAAAATCCATAAGTCAACAGGCAACTTAAAGACACACACACACACACACTTTTGTGTGTAAAAAGCTACTTTTGTGTGTAAAAAAAGCAACAACTATGCACTGGATTGTGTCCAATGCACGAGGCATTTCCTCGCCTTTCTTGCACGCTCAGGAGACATCGACTTCCCTCTGTTTTCTCTCTGGGTAACACACCAAGTTGTGTTATTGCTCCCTGCTCCACTCCAATTATACGTTGCACAAAGACAGGTTGGCAGAAGGAGGAGGGATGTGTGTGTGTGTGTGTGTATAGCGTGTGTGGTTGTGTGTCCATGCCTTGCAAAGGCAGAAGTGACGGCCAGCAGTGATTTGTGCTAACTAGGTATCGATCACGTCAGATCTAGATGTTGTGTGCAAGGAACAATGAAAGGAGAGGAAGAGGAGGAGGAGGGAAGGATGCTGTGTGTCATGTTGTGTTGTGTTGTGTGTGTGTGTGTGTGTGTGAAACTCAATTTAAGTGGAGGAGAATAAGAGGAAAGGCAGCCTTCTCCACTCACCGCCTCCTGCCCAAACAAACCAATTTACGTCTCTCCGAAGTCTGAGGAGGAATGCTGATGGGCTTCGCAGTGTCTTTTCTGCATACTAAACACCTCCTGGTTTTTGTGTGGGGTGGGTGGGGGGCTCTCGCTGTGGCTGGTGGGGGGCAGAGAGAAAGAAAGGGGCCTCCACCCACCCACCGGCCCACCCACCCACCCCAAGAACAAAGGGAGACCTAGCAGCCCCCATCCATCCATCCATCCATCCATCCCCTTCGTCCATTCATCCATTCTTCTTCCATCCATCCCTTGGGACCCCTAGGAAACCCTCTCTCCCCCCCTCCCAAAAAAAACCACACACACACACACACACACACACACACACAATGCACAGGACTCAGAAGGAAAAGGAAGCCTTATTTCTTGGAGCAGAGGTTTGGAAAGGCCAATGATGCGCCCCCAAAAAGCATGCACAGTGTTCAGAAGGAAAATAAAATGTTATTTCTTGAAGAAGAGGGGTTTGCAACTATGCACAAACACAAACACACACACACACAATGCACAGGACTCAGAAGGAAAAGGAAGCCTTATTTCTTGGAGCAGAGGTTTGGAAAGGCCAACAATGTGCCCCCAAAAAGCATGCACAGTGTTCAGAAGGAAAATAAAATGTTATTTCTTGCAGAAGAAGGATTTGGAAAGTAGATCTATGCCCAAACAAAACACACACTCACACACACAATGCACGGGACTCAATCTTATTTCTTGGAGCAGAGGTTTGGAAAGGCCAATGATGCACCCACAAAAAGCATGCACAGTGTTCAGAAGGAAAATAAAATGTTATTTCTTGCAGAAGAGGGGTTTGCAACTATGCACAAACACAAACACACACAATGCACGGGACTCAGAAGGAAAAGGAAATTTTACTTCTTGGAGCACAGGTTTGGAAAGGCCAACGATGCGCCCCCAAAAAGCATGCACAGTGTTCAGAAGGAAAATAAAATGTTATTTCTTGCAGAAGAACAGTTTGGAAAGGAGAACTATGCTCAAACACACACTGACACACACACACACACACAATGCACCGGACTCAGAAGGAAAAGGAAATCTTATTTCTTGGAGCAGAGGTTTGGAAAGGCCAATGATGCACCCCCAAATAGCATGCACAGTGTTCAGAAGGAAAATAAAATTTCTTGGAGAAGAAGGGTTTGGAAAGAACTATGCACAAACACACACAGAGACACAATGCATAGGACTCAGAAGGAAAAGGAAGACTTATTTCTTGGAGCAGAGGATTGGAAAGGCCAGCAACACACCAGACGATATGCACAGTGTTCAGAAGGAAAATAAAATGTTATTTCTTGGAGCAAAGGGGTTTGGAAAGGTGGACTACACACCCAGACGCATACACACAGACACAATGCACAGGACTCAGACGGAAAAGGAAATCTTATTTCTTGGAACAGAGGTTTGGAAAGGCCAACGATGCGCCCCCAAAAAGCATGCACAGTGTTCAGAAGGAAAATAAAATGTTATTTCTTGCAGAAGAGGAGTTGGAAAAGGAGAAGTATGCACAAACACACACTGACACATACACACACACACAATGCACGGGACTCAGAAGGAAAAGGAAGCCTTATTTCTTGGAGCAGAGGTTTGGAAAGGCCAACAACACACTCGAAAATATGCACGGCGTTCAGAAGGAAAATAAAATTTCTTGGAGAAGAAGGGTTTGGAAAGGAAAACTATGCACAAACTCACACACACACACACACACACAATGCACGGGACTCAGAAGGAAAAGAAAAGCTTATTTCTTGGAGCAAAGGGGTTTGGAAAGGTGGACTACACATCCAGACGTATACACACACACACACACTGCACAGGACTCAGAAGGAAATGGAAGTCTTATTTCTTGGAGCAGAGAGGTTTGGAAAGGCCAACAACACACACCCCCAAAACATACACACATCACCAAAAATACACACAGCATTCAGAAAGAAAATAAAATGTTATTTCTTGGTGCAGAGCTTTGGAAATGCAAACTAACCACCCAGATGCACACAGAGACACACTCCAAAAATGCACAACTTCCCGAAGGAAACGGAAAGCGTTATTTCCTGAGCACAGGTTGCGAAGACAAAAAAAACCCACAAACACATACTCCAAAGACATAAAACACTTAAGAGAAAAAGGAAGCATTATTTTTGGAGCACAGGTTACAAATATAAACAACAGAGAAAGAAACAGAGAGAGCGAAAATGTTCAACAAAAGCATTATTTCTTGGAGTGGTTGCAAAAATACATACAAACACGCATGCACACACATTCCAAAAACGCACAACATTAAGAAAAGGCGGTATCATTTCTTGGAGTAAAGATTTGGTAAAGAGAACAACACACACAAATGCACAAATGCGCACCTTCCAAAAACGCACAGCTTTCAGAACAACAACAAAAGGAAGCGTTATTTTTTTGAGATCAGATCGGAGAGAGAGAGACACACACACACACACTCCAAAAAATACACACAACAGAAGCATTATTCCCTGGGGAACAGATTGCAAAGATAACTCACACACACAGTTACACACACTCCAAAAATTCACAACAAAAAGGCTTATTTCCTGAAGAACAAGTTGCAAAGATAAACAACACATACAAACACACACTCTCCAAAAATGCACAACTTTCAGAAGAAGAAAAAAGGAAGCATTGTTTCTTGGAGAACAGGTCAGAAAGTGACACACACACTCCAATATATAGAATATATATATATATACTGTATGTATATATATATATACTGTATGTATATATATATATACTGTATATATATATATATATATATATATATATATACACACACACACACACAATGAAAGCATTATTTCCTGGAGAACAGGTTGCAAAAAAAGATAACACATACACACGTTGCTTTTGCAAATTGTGCGTCCTAACCTGAGTTTGTGGCGACACGTACGTAAAATCTCATGGATTCAATGGGTATTCTCAAGCCGGGACTGACTAATTATTTGCATCGTGATGGATATAATTAAGAGAAAGAAACACACACACACACGGGCCCAATCCGTCACGGCTGTGTTGTTCCATTGCGCACTTTCGCCATTGCTCACCTCAAGAACGAATGGATTATTATTTCTTTTAAAAATCATGATTATTTTCAATGGAGTAAAAATCCGCGGACAATTCCTTTTATGCAAGGAACATCCATCATTCAGAAAGAAGAGTGTGGCAAGATTTAATTCTCCAAACGGGTTATAATTAATTTAACTAAATAATCTTAAAGCATCTACGTCGGAGCTTATTTCGAAGAAAGTTGACATGCAAGAAGCGCATAAAATCACAATGCACACAAACATGACTTAAAAATCAGTTCCCATCTTGCCCTCAAATGTTGGAGAAGTTCCTTTTAGGAATAATAATAAAGCCTTATTGCAAAAATATTTTCCCCACCCACCCATTTGTTTCTACATATTTAGTTTCTACATTTTTTGTATTAACAAAATATGTATTCATTCCCCCCCTTCCAAAAAACCCCACCATTTCCTAAAATCTTCAAGAAGATACATGTACCCGTGTTGAGTGTTTAACATATTATTTCCGTAGATCGCCAACATTGTTATTGTTATTATTATTATTAGCTCAACAGTTTAAAATTAATAATAATAATATGATTATTATTGTCCAACTTTTCCCCCTCCCACTGTGAGGCAGCTTGCAAAAGTTAAAACGGATGCAGCTAAATGGGGGCGGAAAATATCATTTCATCCAAAACTTATAAACAAAACTATCCATTAAAAAAAGCAATTAAAAGTTTGGTTGTTAGAAAGAGGAACCAATATCCAAATAGGTTTTTTTTGTTTTGTTTTGTTTCTCTTTAAAAGTTGAGATTTGAACTGCTTTTAATCCTATTGACAGTTTTGGTTATATTTTGATCTTTTGAATGATGTAAATATATATGTATATATCTATTTGTAACTGTATCCATTTTAACTTTTGCAAGCTGTCTTGCAGTGGGAGTGGGAAATACTATTTTAAAAATCACGTGAGATGTTGATAATAATAATAATAATATAATAATAATAATAATAATAAATTATAATATTATATTATAATATAATAATAATAATTAAATAGATTAGATTATTTCACTATATAGATAGAAATAAATATGTTCTAACATTGCAACAAGCAGGCCACTAACACCTGCCTCTGGACGCCTTGTAAAAAATGGATTTTGGTCTGTCTCTGTTTGGAGCACATTGTGGCCGAGCAATTATTTGTGCAATTCTATATATATTCTATATAGCGCATGGATGGTTGCATACTTCTGTGGCGGAGAAGGAAGGGGAGAGGATTGTGTGGAAAAGAAGGAAGGAAGATGAAGAGAGGAGAGAAGGAAAGAGAAAAAGAGGAAGGAGAAAGGAGAAAGATGGAGGGACACAGAGCAAGGAAGGAAGTAGAAAGAGGAAGAGGAAGAAGGAAGGAAAGATGGAGAGAAACAGAGTGAGGAAGGAAGGATGAAGAGAGGAGAGAAGGAAAGAGAAAAAGAGGAAGGAGAAATGAGGAAAGATGGAGAGATAAAGAGCAAGGAAGGAAGGAGAGAGAAAAAAAGAGGAAGAAGGAAGGAAAGATGGAGAGAAACAGAGTGAGGAAGGAAGGATGAAGAAGAAAGGAGAGATGGAAAGAGAGACAGAGGAAGAAGGAAGGAAAGATGGAGAGATACAGAGCAAGGAAGGAAGGAGAGAGAGAGAGAAAGACAAAGAGAAAGAAGGAAGGAAAGATGGAGAGAAACAGAGTGAGGAAGGAAGGATGAAGAAGAGAGGAGAGATGGAAAGAGAGACAGAGGAAGAAGGAAGGAAAGATGGAGTTAAACAGCGCGAGGAAGGAAGGAAAGAGAGAAAGAGGAAGAAGAAAAATGGAGAGAAACAGAGCAAGGAAGGAGAGATGGAAATACTGTATAAAGGGAGGGAAGGAAGGAAACAGAAAGAAGAAGAAAGAACAAGGAATGAAGGAAGAGACAGAGGGGAAGGGGGAAAAGAAATAAGGGTAAGGAAGGAAGAGAGGAGAAAGATAGATAAACAAGAGAGGAAGGAAGAGAGAGACAGAAAAAGAAAAATAAGGAAGCAAGGTGGGAACAGGGGAATTAGGAGGGAAGGAAGGAAGGAAGGTAAGCAAGAAACAAGGGGTGGAAAGAGACGGAAAAATAAGGAAGCAAGGTGGGAAGAGGGGAATTAGGAAGGAAGGAGAGAGAGAGAAGGAAGGAAGGAAAGAAAGAAGGAAAGCAAGCAAGAAACAAGGGGTGGAAAGAGACGGGGGAAAATAAGGAAGGAAGGATTTGGGGGAGGAAAGGAGAGGGAGACAGAAGAGAAATAGGAAGGAAGGAAGGAAGGAAGGAAGGAAGGAAGGAAGGAAGGAAGAAGAGAGAGAGAGAGAGAAAGGGATAAAAGAAGGAAAGAGACCAGGAAGGAAGGGAGAGAGGGAGGAAAGCAGGCGGGGAGGGAGGCCAGAAGTCAGGCAAGGACGAGAGAGGAAGGAGGGAAGATGGAGAGCCAGAGAGGGGCCAACCTGGTTTTGCTATGGGGGTTCCTGGGAGGTCTCCAGAACCCACACCCGCCTGTCCCCCAATCCCCTTTCCTTCTCTTTGGGGTCCCTCCTAAAACTTTCCCTGCCGGCCTGTCCTCTCCACTTCCTTCCTTCCTTCCTTCCTTCCTTCCTTCCTTCGCCAGGGGCCTCTTCTCTCCCTTTCCATCAGCACCCCCATCCCACCTCCCATCGCACCCCCTTTCCTCCTCTTCCTCCTCCTGCAACCCTCCAGAGAGGGTGTCCCAGACCCGTGTCTGAGGCACCGTTCCCACGTGACGCCCGACTTCTCCCCAAAGTCCGGCGCGCCTCCTAACCGCGGGGCGCATTTGCTGCGTAAAGATGCCCACCGACCCCTTGAATTCCTCAGCCGAAGCCCTCCCCCAACACACACAAATTCAAAAAGAAAATTACAATGGGGTCGGTGGGTCAGAGAAGGAGGCAAACCCTTTCCAAGGGTCGGTTTTTGCAGGTTTCCTGAACTCTCCTGTGCGTTTTCCTCTCCTCTGCTTTTGGGCACCATGGGTGTGTGAGTCTATTTTTACACGTGTAGGAAGGCCCTAATTTTCTCCTTTGCCCCCATTGACACACACACACACCAGTCACAGACTCACAAAGACACACACCACCTCTGCCCCCCCCAAAAAAATATTGCTAAAATTCACACACACACACACCAAAGCCGGTGCGCCCTGGAATGAACTTCCTCCCCACTCCAGTTCCCATCATTTGGCGCACTGACGGAGGGGACGATGGGAGCTGCAGTGATGCTCACTTGGAGAAGTGGGGGTAGCCCCCTTCCCTATTCAACCCCCACACCTTTCCTTCCCCCCCCAAAAAACATATACTGCTAAAAGTTCCTAAAAATCCCCCACCAAGCCTGTGAGCCCTGGAATGAACTTCCTTCCCACTCTGCTTCCCAACATTTAGCGCAGAGGGGATGATAGAAGTTGCAGTGAGGAGTGGAGACCAGGGGGAGACCCCTCTCTTATTCACCTATTCACCCACACACATCTCCCCCCCCACCTCCAAAATAATACATATATATATATTGCTAGAAGTTCCTAAACGCCCGAGACCAAGCCGGTGCGCCCTGGAATGAATTTCCTTCCCACTCCAGTTCCCATCTTTTGGCGCACGGACGGAGGGGATGATAGAAGTTGCAGTGAGGAGTGGAGACCAGGGGGAGACCCCTCCCTTATTCACCTATTCACCCACACACACCTTTCCTTCCCCCAAAAAATATACATATTGCTAAAAATTCCTACAGATCCCCACCAAGTTTGTGCGCCTTGGAATTAATTTCCTTCCAAGTTCCCATCTTTTGGCGCACTGAGGGAGAGGATGATAGAAGTTGCAGTGAGGAGTGGGGGTCCAGGGGGAGACCCCTCCCTTATTCACCTATTCACCCCACATACTTTTCCTTCCCCCCCACCATATATAGTTATATATCTTGCTAAAAATTCCTAAGCACCCCAAGCCAAACCTGTGCGCCCTGGCATGAGTTTCCTTCCACTCCAAGTTCCCACCTTTGGCGCACTGACCGAGGGGATGATAGAAGTTGCAGTGAGGAGTGGGGGTCCAGGACGAGACCCCTCCCCATTTCCCCCCTTTATTACCCATAATTTCCCCCCTCCTTCCCCATAATTTCCCCCTCCCTCGCTGGCTCTTACCTTCCTTGCCGTGGTGGTTGGGGGCCTTGGCGTCCTTCTCCCAGGGGGCTGCCCTCGCGCGCCCCTCGCCCCCCGGCCCTTCCTCTTCCTCCTCCTCTTCTTCCTCCTCCTCCTCCTCCTCGGGGGCGCCCCCTCCTTGGCCCAGCAGCCCCCCCTTGTCCCCGGGCCCCAGGTACCAGGGCCCCCCGTGCTCGGCCATCAGCGAGTCCAGGTCGATGGTGCTGACCAGGGGCGCCTTGCCCGGGTGGGCTGCGGGTGGCGGGGGACCCCCTTCGGACGCCCCGCAGCAGCTGCTCAGCTCGGGGCCCCCGCCGCCCTCTCCGCCGCCCTCGGGGGTCTTCGTGCCTGGGGGCGCCCCATTGCCGCCGCCGCCGCCTTTCCTGCCCCCCGAGGCCAAGGGGGGCTCGTCGGAGATGCTGAACTGCTGCCGCTGGAGTTGGATCTGCGCCTGGAGGATCTCCAGCGGGTGGATCTCCTCCGGGGGGGGCAGCGCCGGGCTGGGGGTGGGACCCCCATTGCTGGGGGCCAGGGGGCTGCGGAGCCGGAGGGCCGGGTCGGAGGAGGAGGAAGGGGGCGAGGAGGACGAGGAGGAGGCGGAGACCCCCAGCAGCTCGCCTTCCTCGTGGGGCGGGGGCCCCTCCTCGGAGACCCCTTTCTCCAAGCAGGGGGGCTCTTGGGGAGGGGGCGCGGCGGGGGGAGGCAGGAGCAGCTCGGGCCCCCCTTTGGCCCCCCAAGCGGAGGAGGGCGGCGAGCTCAGACCCTTGGGGGGCTCGTGGAAGTTCCCGGGGGGGCTGCCGTCGAAGAAGCCCCCTCCTCCGCCTCCGACGACCACCCCGGCCGGGCTGACGTGCCCGCTGTCCCGCTTCCGGCGACCCCGGCCCCCTCGCCCCCCGACCACCCCCGACTTGCCCTCGGACCCCGAGGAGGGGGAGAAGCCGCTGCCCCCAACATTGCTACTACTCGTAGGAGGAGGATTGGGGTTACTACTAGCCGGAGCGTGGCTAGGAGAGAGGACCCCCCCTTCTGCGGGTTGGGGGGCCGGCGGGGCTTGGGGAGGGGGCTCCGCCTCGGCCGGCCCCAGCTTGCCCCCCCTCTTCTCCAGGGCCGGCCCCCCGGGGGTCTTCTTCCCAAAAGTGACGTTGAGGTTGGGGGCCCCCAGGCTGGCGATCATGTTCTGGCAGGCGGTGGAGAGGGCGGCCAGGCAGCTCTGCCCGAAGAGACCCCCGCCGGACCCCCCACCTCCTCCCCCTCCCCCGGGACCCCCGCCCCCCGGGGACCCCCCGTCCTTGGCGGCCGCCTTGGCGAAGGAGCCCAGCGAGAGCGCCCCCAGTTTGGCCGGGCCCGGAGGGGGTCCCCGGGGCTGGAAGTCCGTCGGGGGTCCGTAGGCGCCCCCCGGGGAGGCGGAGGGCTGCCGGCCCGGGAAGGGGAACCCCCCATTGGGGGGCTGGACGGAGGGGGGGCTCATCCCGAAGGGGGTCTGCAAGGCGGAGGAGGGGGGCGAGGAGGAGGAGGATGGGGGGGCGGCCGGGAGGAGACCCTCGGGGGGCATCCGGAGCGGGGGGTCGTGCAAAGGGGGCCGGAAGAGCATCTCCCCCGGGGCCGGTGGGCTGGGGAACCAGGCGCCCTCCTGGTGGGGGGCTTCGAAGGCCTCGGGGTGGTGTGGATGGCCTTGAGGGGGCCCCATGGAGGGCGGCGGCGGCGGAGGAGGGCGGAGGCGCTGCTGCTGCTGCTGCTGTGGATGATGGGTCCTGGTGGCCGCCATCTGCTTCATCATCAGCGCCGCGTTTTGGCGATGGTGAGGGGGGTGCTGGAGATGCGGCTCCCCAAAAGCCTCCGGGGTGGGAGGGGTGAAGTCGGTGGGGAGGCCCGGGTATCCCCCCGAGGAGGAGGAGGAAGAGGAAGATGGGGGGGAGAGGTCCAGGGTGGAGCTGCCCCCTCCTCCGCCCCCGGCCCCCCACCCATCATAGCGGGCCCGTTTGGCTGCGCTCATGTAGGGCGAAGGGTCGAAGTGTTGCAAGCGCTGCTGCTGCTGCTGTGGTTGCTGTGGATGATGGGAGTGGTGGTGGTGGTGCTGCTGGTGAGGGTGGTGGTGGAGGAAGACCGAGGACGGCTCCCCCCCTCCTCCTCCAGATGGGTAAGGGGTCGCCTGGTGCTGCTGCGGTTGCAAGGTCCGGTTCTCTAGCCGGTGGATGGGGTACTCGAACTGGGCGTGGGCGCCGTCCGGGGGGGGCAGCCCGTTGGCCTCGGGGGGCCGGGGGGGCTGCTGCAGCAGAGACCCCCCTGCCGTGCACGGGCCCTGCCGGCTCAAGGGGGGCGGCTGGCTCTGGGGGGCCGGGGGCGGCATCAACCCCACCGCCATCTTCCTGGCTGCGCCAAAGCCCCCTCTCTCGAAGAAGCCCGGCGGCGGGGGCGGCTGTGGGGCCGGGGGCTGCAGCTTGGCCATGCCGCGGGGCAGACCCCCCGAGGGGGCGAAGGGACCCCCCGCCGCCCCGGCTCCTGGGTGGGGGGTCTGGTGCCGGTAGTCGCCGTCGGGGGAAGGCGAGGAGGAAGAGGAGGAGGAGGAGGAGGAGGAGAAGACGGCCAGCTCGAAGGGACCCTCGGCGGCCGCCGCCGCTGCCCCCCCATAGCCGCTGTACTCCAAGGGCTCCAGGCGGCGCCCCACCACCGAGGAGGAAGCGGGGTCCAGGCTGTGGGGGGGCTCCGAGGAAGAGGAGGAGGAGGAAGAGGAAGCCCCCGAGGAAGAGCCATGGTGGTGGTGATGGTGGAAAGAGGCGGCCCGGTTGGGCGACTGGTCCAGGGGCAAGCAAGGGGCCGGCACTCCCCCTCCGAGGGGATGATGGTGCTGAGGATGATGGTGGTGGTGATGGTGGCTCTGGAAGTCCGGCAGCAGGGCTCGCGGAGGCCCGAAGGAGTTCTCCCCTCCGTCCGCCAAGTCGTAGCCCCCCTCCGAGGGGTAGCTTTGGGGGTAGCTCAGGAGGCGACCACCGTGGAGGCAAGAGGACGAGGAGGAAGATGGGGAGCCGAAGTTGCCTCCGAAGGATTGCGACTGTGGTTGCTGTTGTTGGAAGAAGCCATGGTGCTGGGGGCCCGGCTGGAGCTCCCCTGGGTGCCCCCCAACTCCTCCTCCTCCCCGGGGTCCCGGAGGGGGTCCGTGGAAGCCGTAGCCCTCCCCGCCGCCGCCGGGCAAGTGGAGGTTCATGGCCAGCAGGGCCGGGGGAGGCTCTCCGGCCACCGGCTCAGCGTGGAAAAGAGGGGACAGGTCGCCCACGCCGCGCGGGTTGAGCCCCAGACCCCCCACTCCTCCTCCGTGGGGGTCGAACTGCTCCAGCGCGAACATCCGAGGAAGAGGAAGAGCGGGAGGAAGCCCGGGGCCCCGATCCGCTCCGACCCACCGCCGGCCTCACATCCTGCGCGTAAAAATGGGCTGCAACCCCAGCAAAAGAGCCTCTCCTTCAGCGCCTTCGCCTCCTCCGTCGCCTTGCTTTCCCCAGCTGGGGAGGCCGCTGACTCATGAGGAGGACCACCGAGCCCACGGCCACCCCACCACCGGAGGGGCACCGGGCTCGGGGCTCTGGCCGGAGGGTCCCCAAATCTCCCCGGCCCCGCTGCGCGCCTTGCTTCGCCTCGCCTTGGATGGCCTCTCCTTCCTTCCTCTCCTCTCCCCGGCTGGGAAGGCGGCGCAGCAGCAGCAGCCCCAAGTTTTGCCCGGGCTCGGGGCTGGGGGGGGTCTCCGGGGTGGGTGGGGGTCTCCGGCTCGGCCAATGAGGGTCCCGGCCAGGCGGGGCTCCGGCGGCGCTTAAGGAGGCGCGGAGAAGGGAAAGGAGGACCCCGCCTTGCCAACCTGGGGGCTCCTCTTTAGCCCCCCTCTGCTGATTTTTTCCTGGGGGGATCAGGGATCCCCCGGTGGGTGCAGAGAGAGAGGGGTTGGGGGGTCCCAGAAAAGAGAGTGGGGGGCGCCGGGACCCCTCCCCGGGCGAGTAGAGCCGCGCGCAACGAGACCCTTTTCCTCGCTCGTGCGCCCTGGGAAAGGCAAGATGGAGAGCCCGAGTCCGCTTTAGCCTTCCTCTCTTCTGCCCCCCCACCGCCGCCCCAGTCTTCCTTAAAAGGGGGAGGGAAGAGAGGAGGGGGCGGGCCCAGCCTTGGCCACGCCCATCCCCTCCGCCCCCTCCCCAGGACCGTCCCCTCCCCTTTCTCTCCCCCCTCCTCTTCGGCCCCCCTTCTCTGCCTCGGCTGCTGCGCGCCCGGATCCTTTCCTCTCCAAAGCCGGGAATTTGGGGGGCAACTGAGTATTTGGGGGGCGGAGAAGGGGCTCTTCCTGTGTGTCTTGGGTGCAGAATAGGACCCCTCCCCAAAAAACCCAGGCCCCCAAAATAGGCCTCCTTCTCTCTCCTTCCTTGGCTCTCTTTTTCTTTCGTTTTCCTCGCTTTCCTTCTTCCTCCACCCAGCTGGAATTTTTTTTGGGGGGGGATTTCTGGGACCCCCACCCCCCAAATTGAGGGTCACTTTGTGGGGAGGGAGAGTAAAGGGGGCTTTAAATTATCTCCAAATTTCCCTCCTCTCCACCACTTCTCCGTCGCCCAATCCTTCGGCTCCTCCGGATTTCATAAATTTGGAGAGATTCACCCCACCAAAAAAAGGGTCTATTTCTCTGTGAGGGTCTCTGCCCCGAGCCGCCTCCCCGACAAAGAAAGGCAGGAAAGAGGGAGGGGGGATATATAATCCCTTTTTTTTTAAGGAGGGGGTTTCTCCTCTTTTCCTTTCTTCCTTTCCTCCCCCTCCCCACTCCATTGAAGGAGAAGAAGAGGAAAGTGCCAGGCCTGTGATTAAATATTGATTTGGGATAATTGGTTTCCTTCCCATCGCTCCCCCTGGGCTGTGGCGGGTGCCGGGGGGGCGGATAGGAAGGGGGAGAGAAATTGGGTGGGGGGATATAAGGAGGAGGAAGGGGTATAGAAATTGGGTGGGGGGATATCACAGGGGGGAAGGGGTATAGAAATTGGGGGGTGGGATAGAAGAGGGAGGAAGGGGTATAGAAATTGGGAGTGGGATAGAAATTGGGTGGGGGGATATAAGAAGGGAGGGGTATAGAAATTGGGGAGGTGGGATAGAAATTGGGTGGGGGGATATAAGAAGGGGGAAGGGGTATAGAAATTGGGGGTGAGATAGAAATTGGGTGGGGGGATATAAGAAGGGGGAAGGGGTATAGAAATTGGGGGGTGGGATACAAATTGGGTGGGGGGATATCAGAGGGGGGAAGGGGTATAGAAATTGGGGGGTGGGATACAAATTGGGTGGGGGGATATCAGAGGGGGAAGGGGTATAGAAATTGGGGGGGTGGGATAGAAATTGGGTGGGGGGATATAAGAGGGGGGAAGGGGTATAGAAATTGGGGGTGAGATAGAAATTGGGTGGGGGGATATAAGAAGGGGGAAGGGGTATAGAAATTGGGGGGTGGGATACAAATTGGGTGGGGGGATATCAGAGGGGGGAAGGGGTATAGAAATTGGGGGGTGGGATACAAATTGGGTGGGGGGATATCAGAGGGGGAAGGGGTATAGAAATTGGGGGGGTGGGATAGAAATTGGGTGGGGGGATATAAGAGGGGGGAAGGGGTATAGAAATTGGGGGGTGGGATACAAATTGGGTGGGGGGATATCAGAGGGGGAAGGGGTATAGAAATTGGGGGGTGGGATACAAATTGGGTGGGGGGATATCAGAGGGGGAAGGGGTATAGAAATTGGGGGGTGGGATAGAAATTGGGTGGGGGGATATAAGAAGGGGGAAGGGGTATAGAAATTGGGGGGTGGGATAGAAATTGGGTGGGGGGATATAAGAGGGGGGAAGGGGTATAGAAATTGGGGGGTGGGATAGAAATTGGGTGGGGGGATATCAGAGGGGGAAGGGGTATAGAAATTGGGGGGTGGGATAGAAATTGGGTGGGGGGATATAAGAAGGGGGAAGGGGTATAGAAATTGGGGGGTGGGATAGAAATTGGGTGGGGGGATATAAGAGGGGGGAAGGGGTATAGAAATTGGGGGGTGGGATAGAAATTGGGTGGGGGGATATCAGAGGGGGAAGGGGTATAGAAATTGGGGGGGTGGAATACAAATTGGGTGGGGGGATATCAGAGGGGGAAGGGGTATAGAAATTGGGGGGTGGGATACAAATTGGGTGGGGGGATATCAGAGGGGGAAGGGGTATAGAAATTGGGGGGAAGAGGGGCAGACAGAGTTGGGGAGGGGGTCCCTAATTGTAGTCTTTAACACCCCCTCTCTTTCTCTCCCACCCACCCAATATCCCCCCCTCTCTCTTCCACCCATCCAGCCGTGGCTTCGCGCTGCCCCCAGGTGGCCAACGGAGGGAGTGCAGGCGCTGAATGGCTGGCAGTTCAACAGGTGAAGCTGGGGGTCCCCACGGTCTCCCCTCCGCCAGCCAGCCACGGGTTCTAATCCTTCTTCGCATCTGTGATACCATCTAGGTTTGTTGCGGGGTGTGTGTGTGTATGTCATGGCTAGAAATATGAAGGCCTGGGAAAAAAATAAGAAAAAGGGGGGGAAACCCCCAAATTTTTCACCATTTTTTGGGTTTTGGGGTGTTTTTTTTTACGAAAAATCGAAAATCGATTATGGCATGCTTTATTTTAACACGACGAATAAAATCTCTTAAGACAAGGTGTTTTTATCTAAACCGACCAATCATGGTTTGAATACACTGTACAGTATTTTTAATACAGTATACCCATGGTGATAATTTTGGGACAGGCAAAATCCCCCTCCACCTCACAATCCACTCCTGCCACTCGTGGCCAATCTGCATACTGGGAATCATAATAGAGTTGGAAGGGACCACAAAGGACATCTAGTCCAACCCCTACTACTGTGTTGTCTATAGTTACTAAGGCTGCAGGGCTTTCCAGTCCGCTTCGGATTTAAGTCTGAAAAGTAATAAAATTCCTATTCCTGCTGTGACGGGACCCAGGCGGTCAACTGGCGGCGGTGGCGAGAAGCCGCTGTTTCGATAATACCCAGGCGTGAGGTCTATGGAGAGTTTTTTAACGGCGTATATTACACCAGATACAGCTAGTTTTAATATTTTACTTGGCTTTGTATGTTTGTGTCTGTCTGCACTCTCCAGGGAAGTTTAATAATAATAATCATAACAATAATAATAAATAATAATATTCATTTCTTACCTGCCTCTCCCTATGGATCGAGGCAGGGGACAACACGTTAACACATAAACATAACATGAGTTAAAAGCATATATATATATATATATATATATATATATATATAGTGTGTGTGTGTGTGTGTATATATATATATATATGCTTTTAAATTTTGCAAAATATATATATCTGCCCTTAAATTTTGCAAAATTTCATTTCACAGGTGAAAACCAGGGGTGCGTCTCTACACTGTAGAAATAACGTAATTTTAATCGCCATGGTGGCAACCTACAGAAATCCTGGGATTTGTGGTTTTTTTTAAAGGTACCTGTGCTCTTTGGCATTTGTGAAACTACAAATCCCAGGGTTTCATAGGGTGGAGCGTTTTCAGCACTTTAAAGTGGGGTCAAACAGCATTATTTCTTTTAAATTTAATATTAAGGTGTGGGTGGGTTAGGGTACTAATGTAATTATGGAATTTTTATGCTGTAAGCTACCCCGATTGCATTGCAAAGGGGCAGGATAGAAATAAATTTTATTATTAGTATTAGTATTAGTATTATTTCTACAGCGTAGGTACATAAATCCAAGCAATAGAGAAAGAATACACAAGCTGGTTTAAATGTGTTTAAATATATATATATATATTTAAAATGTTTTTATTGTATCATAAACTTAAATGCAACATTAAAAATTACCATTGTAAACAAAGTGAATGAATCTTGGAGTAACATTGCAGCTATGTGGACGAAATCTTAAACTGCAATTTTCTTACTGTGTTAAATGTTTTAAAAATTTAATTAATAAAGTTATTTTATTTACTTATTTTTTAAAAGATAAAACTGTATGCCCCAATATTAGAGACTTGTTTTGTTATCTCTATGCAAAAATGGATTTCCCCCCCCCAAAAAATAAAACTCTATGCCCCAATATGACTTGTTTTGTTATCTATATGCAAAAATGATTTTTTTACAAAAATAAAACTTTATGCCCCAATATTAGAGACTTTTTTTCTCTACACAAAAATGGATTTTTTTTACAAAATAACTCTATGCTCCAATATAGACACTTGTTTTCTCTATGCAAAAATGGCTTTTTTTTACAAAAATTAAACTCTATGCTCCAATATAGAGACTTTTCTCTATGCAAAAATGGATTTTACAAAAATTAAACTCTATGCTCCAATATAGAGACTTGTTTTCTCTATGCAAAAATGGCTTTTTTTAAAAACAAAAATTAAACTCTATGCTCCAATATAGAGACTTTTCTCTATGCAAAAATGGATTTTACAAAAATTAAACTCTATGCTTCGATATAGACTTGTTTTCTCTATGCAAAAATGGATTTTACAAAAAATAAACTCTATGCTCTAATATAGAGACTTGTTTTCTCTATGCAAAAATGGATTTTACAAAAAATAAACTCTATGCTCTAATATAGAGACTTGTTTTCTCTATGCAAAAATGGATTTTTTTTTTCAGAAATAAAAACTCTTACGTGCCCAATATTAGAGACTTGTTCTGTTATCTTTATGCAAAAAAAATGGGATTTTTTTTTTCTTGAAGATTTCAGACAAAGGAGAACCATGATCCGAATCTCCAAAGTTAGCTCCTGGTCTTCTCAAAGAAACGGATATTTGCAATTTCACCCAAAGTCTCCTTTTACGGCAAAGCCGAGGTAGGCCGAATTTTTCGGTGGTGAAGTCATCTCTTTCCTTTAAAAAAAAAAAATGACATTTCTTCTTTCCTGCTGAGCTCAAGTTTCCTCCTGTTGCAAGAAGACTTTTTTTGCAAAGAGGGAAAGAAACTATAATTCTGGATCCGTTTGCAGAATAATAATTATGCACCAAAACAGATCCTGTCTGTGTTTCCTAATTGCACAATGTGATGTTTTATGCATGGTGCATTTGCATTTGTCACAGTTGTTTTTATTTTATATATATATATATATATATATATATATATATATATATATATAAAATTTATATATATATTATTTTTTATATATATATATATATATATCTATATGGCCAAAAGGACGGAAGCCAAGCCTTATGGGGAGTGATTTAGGCCGCTAAGGATTAAGGGTCTTTCCGTAAAACACCCACTAAACATGAGCCAGCAGTGTGGTCGGGATTTGGATGGGAGACCGCCAACAAATCCCAGCTGCTGGAGGCTCTATTTCAGAGGAAGGAACTGGCAAAACCTCCTTGCCTAAGAAAACCCTCCAAAATTCATAGGGTCGCCATAAGTCAATGGCCACTTGAAGGCACACACAGCTTCATCTATCTACCTCTGTACTTCTCTCTCACCCTATCTCGATCAATCAATCAATCAATCAATTGATCTATCATGCCTCTGTCTCTATTGCTGCATCTCTATCTACATATATCTCTATCTCTCTATCTACAGTTGTACTAAATCCCCTAAAGGCATCAGATTCCATCTGATCTTGGAAGCTAAGCAGGGTCAGCCCTGGATAGGACTTAGATGGGAGACCGCCAATGAATAATCTATCATGCCTCTGTCTCTATTCCTGCATCTCTATCTACATATATCTCTATCTGTCTCTACAGTTGTACTAAATTCCCTAAAGGCATCAGATTCCATCTGATATTGGAAGCTAAGCAGGGTCAGCCCTGGATAAGACTTGGATGGGAGACCGCCAATGAATAATCTATCATGCCTCTGTATCTATTCCTGCATCTCTATCTACATGTATCTCTATCTCTCTCTACAGTTGTACTAAATTCCCTAAAGGCATCAGATTCCATCTGATCTTGGAAGCTAAGCAGGGTCAGCCCTGGATAAGACTTGGATGGGAGACCGCCAATGAATAATCTATCATGCCTCTGTATCTATTCCTGCATCTCTATCTACATATATCTCTATCTCTCTATCTACAGTTGTACTAAATTCCCTAAAGGCATCAGATTCCATCTGACATTGGAAGCTAAGCAGGGTCAGCCCTGGATAGGACTTGGATGGGAGACCACCAATGAATAATCTATCATGTCTCTGTCTCTATTGCTGCATCTCTATCTACATATATCTCTATCTCTCTATCTACAGTTGTACTAAATCCCCTCAAGGCATCAGATTCCATCTGACCTTGGAAGCTAAGCAGGGTCAGCCTTGGTTAGTGCTTGGATGGGAGACCGCCAATGAATAATCTATCATGCCTCTGTCTCTATTCCTGCATCTCTATCTACATATATCTCTATCTCTCTATCTACAGTTGTACTAAATCCCCTCAAGGCATCAGATTCCATCTGACTTTGGAAGCTAAGCAGGGTCAGCCTTGGTTAGTGCTTGGATGGGAGACCACCAATGAATAATCTATCATGTCTGTCTCTATTCCTGCATCTCTATCTACATATATCTCTATCTCTCTATCTACAGTTGTACTAAATCCCCTCAAGGCATCAGATTCCATCTGATCCTGGAAGCTAAGCAGGGTCAGCCCTGGTTAAGACTTGGATGGGAGACCGCCAAGGTGCTGGAGGCTCCATTTCAGAGGAAGGAACTGACAAAGCCACCTCTAAGAAAACCCCCCCACAAAATCCATGGGGTCTCCATGAAGCGACTTGAAGGCACACGCATCTCCATCTACCTCTGTATTTCTTTCTCACCCTATATCCATCTATTGATGAATCAATCAATCAATTGATCTATCATGTCTCTGTCTCTAGCTCTGCATCATTTTCTACCTATATCTCTATCTGTCTATCTACAGCTGGCCTAAAACCACTAGATCCTGCCTAATCTTGGAAGCTAAGCAGGGTCAGCCCTGGATAGGACTTGGATGGGAGACCGCCAACGAATCCCAGTTGCTGGAGGCTCTATTTTTGAGGAAGGAACTGGCAAAACCACCTCTGAGGATGATTCCTTGCCTAAGAAAACCCTATAAAATTTATGGGGTCACCGTAAGTCGACAGGCGACTTGAAGGAACAATAACACACACATAATATCCATATATATATATATATATATATAAAAACACAGAGAGAAACACACAATATAGCACAGAGCCTAAATAAGCTAAGCAGGGTCAGCCCTGGTTAGTTTTCGGATGGGACTTATATTGGGTAGAAATAACGGGATGTCACAACAAGAACCGACTTCACCTGTCCAAGGATTCGACAGGTTGTCCATTTTGAAGAACTACACCACTTCAACCGCCATGGCTCTGTCCTTAGGAATCGTGGGATCTGTAGTTTGCAGAGGTACATACAGTTTTCTGCCTGAAAACTTGGGAAGGAGGGGGTAGGTTAGAGAACACCTTGAAGAAACTACAAATCCCAGGATTCCTTAGGATATAGGCATGAAAGTACGGAGAGAACTATATGGCCGCCTCTGCCAGAGAGTTATAGTACCATAGTTCAGGGGAGTGGGCAAGGGCTTCCTAGTAGGGGATATTCAGCCTCTTTCTCTTTCCAAACTACAAATCCCAGCAGTAAAAATCGTATCAAATCGCTGGAAATTTGTATTAACAGACGGCTACATGAGAATGGACCCAATTATTTTAACGCTCCCACCATCGTTAAAATCGCCCATGCCCGTCACTAATTAGAATTTAATCATGAAAGTTGATAAATAACGGGTGTTTAAATCACCTCAAGATGCAAAAAAGCAATTTAATAAGAATAATGTAGTAGCCAGACCGTAATAACCGTATAAGCCGCTTCCCGTGTCCGCTGCCGCCACATCTGTAACCGCCCCCCAAAAAAACACCATAAATATGCAAATTACTTTTTTTTTTAAATGAGCATATTTATTCTAGCATCCTTTTGCGCAATGTCCAGACCAGAAAACTGCAGAGGTCAAACTAAGCGTTACATTCACTACAAAGTCCCCGTTCCAACGTTTTAGGACCAATCCGGCCACCCCGAGAAATTGGGGGTGTCTCCCTCCCCGACGGATAATTTTCTAAATTAGCAGCAGCCCTATCTTTATCAAGCATTTCCAAACATTATTTATATACATATATTTTATATTTACAAAGACGGTAGGAGGTGCGCTTCTTTCCCCGCGTTATTCCCGGAAAGCAACTGAGCACCGAAGAGGCTAGCCGCCTCATTGCCGAAGAGGATAGCCGTCCCTAAAAACCCCGTTTGCGCCGCCCGACGGCGTTTTTTGCCCCCCGGGAGAGGAATTCTGGGTGGAGCTCATGTGAAAGTGGAAACTAATTAATGCAAATTTATTCCAAATCAGAGCTGGAAAAGGTGAGGGGCGGGATTTCGGGATTTCAAAGATGGCGTCTACCCTTACGTTCACGGGAAAAGCGTGAAGCTTTGTGAATCCAGTGGAATGTTTTCCTCGAAAGAAAAAAACAGTGGAAATCGGTATCCGATATTCACCCGAACCCGGAGCCTTTACGGCTACGGGTTAGCGCCGGATTAGTAGTCGCCGTGCGGCTTGTTACCTCTTTCAACAGAAACTCCCGGAAGTTCGTAATGAAATTTTATATCCTCCGTTGACCTAAACCAAGCATTACGATAAGTCTGCATTTCAGGATATGATTTATTTTTAATTTTCCCCACAAAACGTATCTTCGATTTCCTACATCCGGGGACGGCGGTTTCTCACGCTTCAAATCGATATCAGAGAAAAAAATCAAGTGAAGTTGTAAACAAAAATATATGATTTAAAAACATAACAGCACGTCTGGTGAGTTTTCCATAAATCCCAGAAGGGATCACTAAATTATAAAAAAAAGAAAATATTTGTTATTAGAGTGATCAGCAAGCAAAACTTAAAAT
Source organism: Gambelia wislizenii (assembly GCA_030847615.1). NCBI lineage: Eukaryota > Metazoa > Chordata > Lepidosauria > Squamata > Crotaphytidae > Gambelia > Gambelia wislizenii. The sequence goes on along the minus strand of JAUMIR010000013.1, from coordinate 266,567 downwards.
AAATTAGCAAAACATTTTGGCATCGAAAAAGGCGAAAACGGTCACCCTGGATATGTCTCACTTTTGATTTCAGCAATGGGAAAAAGCGGAAAAAGTTTTGCTGATTTATTAATTACATTCTGTTTCGTTAATCTCTCTAATAAATACATCGATGTATATGTCGATATTTGAAAAAGGAGATCTTTTTAATTACATTTTGAGCACAGATATCGCTTATTTTTCGCTTCTTGCTGATACTGGTGGTGAAAAAATCGAGATTTATTTATTTATTGTTTTGCATAGCTTCCCAACGGAAGAAGTTGGAATATATACAGTTTATTCAGAAAGCAGTGCATTTAAATTTTTTAAATTAAAATTTTAATTTAAACGAAAAATTAAATTTTAATTTTTCAAGATAAATTATTCCCTTTCTCACCAAAACTCAGCATTCGAGCAGAGAGGCGCAAAGCTCCATCGATATCGCCACATCCATGATGCGTATGATTTACGAGCCATTTTCCATTCGTGCCGATTTTAATGAAGAATCACTTGATTATTTTTTTCGATGTACAAAATTCCAGTTACATTTTGTACAAAATTCCAGTAAAATTCCTCATTGCGTTGCAGAGGGGCAGGATAGAAATAAATTTTATTACTATTATTATTATTTATTAAAATAATTCTCCTCTTCCCTTAGATGTGACTAAAATCTGGGCTCGTGATTTTTTCTTTTTCTTCCTTGATTGCAAACGGTAAGAAATATATTCTGAATTTTAAGTGGCGATGTAGAAATAAATAGGAATAAATACATTTCAGAACCCCGCTAAAGCAGTGAATTAACAGTGGCCTACTATTAAAGAGAATAAATTGAATAACGAGGCAAGCCCTAGCGAGCGAGGCGGAGAAAATGAGAGGAATGGGTCGGTCCGGCGTCCACAGTCTCAGGAAATATCCGATACGCAATTTCTTCTTTTTCCCCGTAAAATGACATCAAAAGTGAATTTTATGATGAAGTGTCAGATTTATACAATGAAAAGCGGATTCCTTTCTGGAAGGAGATTCGGTACCTGGCGGGGAAGGAGCAAGCCGTCACTGCGCCACCGATAGCGGCAACCACCTCCGGTAGACGCTCCGCACGCCTCTTTTTGGATACGTGTGTTTGCGTGTGTGTGTGTGTATGGATGCACAATTGGGGCATGACAAGAAATGATACATCCACCCACACACAGAGAGAGAGAAACGTGCGGAGAAGAGAGGCAGTCCGGCGTACCAACGATGCACGGGAAGCGCTTGGAGGGGTCATTCGTCGTTGGCCGCACTCGTCCCTCGCACTTCGCCCTGGTTACGCAACTGTGTGCAGGAAAAAATAACACAAGTTAAAAAAAGGCATTTCATTAAATCCACAATTATCACTTATCAAAGGCTAAGGACTTTATCAGACGCATCAAATTCGGCGTCATGACGACGCCACATAACCGCAAAAGGGTGCGCATATTAGACGATGTCACCCTTTTGTGGTTACGTCCTATCAAAATCCCGTAGTTTTTAATTGACAGCTTAAGCCATCAATAGATCCCTCCCCCCTGCCATTTTGGCGCCAGCATTGCTGGCGTGCGAAACTTCGGGACATTTAAATCTCGTCACTGCAGCGAGAATGGCCACTCCGGCGCAAGATCAAAACATCCAGGTAAGTTTCGCTCTTTTTATGACCCTCCCCATGTTACTTAGGGCTTTTAAGGTGCACTTAGGTGGTTAGTGTAACTTTCTAGGCTTTATTCTTATTTTTATTTTTCGAATTTCCCCTGTGACGAAGTCTCGCGGGATTTCGAGCGAGCAAGCAAACAGGGCTCCGCTCACTTCCTCTTTATTGCCGGAAGAGGAAGGAAAGCGCGGGGAGGAACGTTCTTTTGCCGGCATAGAATTTGATTTTATTTTTAATACCGGCAAAATAACGTTTTAAAGGGGAGAATCTGATAAAGTCCTAAAACAGGGAATGGTTTTCTCTTTGGAAATTTCATTATTCAGATTTTCCAGAATTTTCCATTTTCACGGCTTGGAAATTTCCAGAATTTTTACCTCTCTTTCCAGTCCAACACAAGAAACTGGAGGGGTAGGTGAGTTAGGGTATTAATGTAATTGTGGAGTTTTATACTGTAAACCGTCCCGATTGCGTTGCAGAGGGGCGGGATAGATAATAAATTTTATTATTTTTATTTATTTATTTATTATTACAAAAAACGGACTTGGATGGCCCCTTGCACAACAATGGACAAAATTGAAGGATTCACAATTATTCAAAATATGAGATACACATACACGAAAATCCACCCTCAAATCATGGAGACCCCGATTTGGGAGCAACGGTAAGAAGGAAAATTCGTGCGGGGGAGCTAAATTTTTCTCAATCTTTCTTGAACAATCCCATCCAAGATGGAGAGAAAACTTTTTAGAGGCGACAATTACGGCATAACCAATGCAATTTTTAATTTCTCCCCGGTAAAAAAAGAAAAACGAGATTTTGGGGTGCTAATAATGTCAGAGCTGCCAGGAAGTGCGCGGAAACGGTTACTATTCGGGGGGCGGTCTCCTCCCGTAATTACTTCCAGTTTGAATTTTAAAAAGCCAAATATTATATCAAGAGGTCTCATGGTAAAGGGCAGGACATAAATATTTCAATAACTGATCATTTCAATAAATCGATATGCTAAGAAAAACCACCAATACACAATAACGGTATTTCGATAACTAATAAGGTCAATAAGAGGTTATATACATTGGGCCCTCGGTATCCACTGGGGTTTGGCTTCAGGACTCACAAATACACACACACACACCCATGGATACCAAAATCCATGGATGCTTAAGTCCCATTATATATGGTTTAGCAAAATGCAAAAATGATTTAATAAAATGGTGAATAATATATATAAAATGGCGAAAAATGCAAAGGTTTGCTTTTCGGAATTTTTGAAATATATTTGAATATATATCCAATATTTTTTTATATATATATATATATATATATATATATATACCAAAATATATCTGATATATATTTGAACCATGGTTGAAAAATATTCCCCAAAATTCTATATTTAAATATGTATATATTTATACATATACAGTAAATATATATATTATATTTATATATATACATATAAAACATGTATATATTTTATACATATAAAAATATTTATATACATATAAAAATATTTATATATATACATATATTTATATACATATACATATAAAAATATGTATATATATATATACACACACACACACACACACAGTGGTCCCTCCACATTCACGGATTTGGCATTCATAGATTTAAGTATTCACGGTTTGAAAATATTCTTAAAAAAATAATAATCCCAAAAGCAAACCTTGGTTTTGCCATTTTATTATATAAGGGACGCCATTTTGCGATGCCATTGCATAGAATGGGACTTGCGTATCAATGGATTTAAGTATTCACGGTTTGAAAATATTCTTAAACAAATAATAATCCAAAAATGCAAACCTTGATTTTGCCATCTTATTATATCAGGGACGCCATTTTGCGACGCCATTGCATATATACTTGACCCTCCGTATCCACGGATTTGGTATTCACGGTTTTAAGTATTCACAGCTTGAAAAATATTCTTAAAAAAATAATAATCCAAAAAAGCAAACCTTGATTTTGCCATCTTATTATATCAGGGACGCCATTTTGCGACGCCATGGCATATAATGGGACTCGAGTATTCACGGATTTTCGTATCCACGAAACGGAGTCCTGGAACCAAACCCTGGAGAATATGAAGGGACTGTATATATATATATATATATATATATATATATATATATATATGTGTGTGTGTGTGTGTGTGTATACACGTAATTTTTGCGCATATTTTTCAACCAAATTTTTGCGCATATTTTTCAACCATATTTGGTTGAATCCATGGGTGCCGAACCTGTGGATACGGAGGGCCGCCTGTCTTAAGGAAAACCACCAGAACGGATACTCGTCAACCCTCCCTATGGAATATCATCATCATCATCATCATAATCAAGATATCAGCATCTATAGGGGTGTAAATCGCTTGTGGCCGCCATTTTGACCAGCGAGCATGCAAAAAAAAAATTGGGGGGGGGGAATACCGTTAAGACAAATTGCAACGGCTGCGATTCGCCATTACTGTGGACCAATCCGGGTTTTCCCCACATTGTGTAGACGACGTTTCAGCGCCATTTTGCTACGGGAGTGGGGGCGGCGTCATTCAATGGGTTTGAGGTTGGGGGGGGGAAGAATGAAGCCCCCTCCCCACCTCCAAAAATTTAGCCCCCCTTGGCAAAATTTCCCGCAGGAGGGACGGACACGGAGATGGCGGGGAACCCCTCGGATAACGGTAGAAATCGACTTGTTGGGAAATCACGTTTTTTTTTCCGGGTAGGGGAAAACCCTACGAAATCCCTCCTCCTCGCCCAACAACGTCCACTTACGCAGCTTGAATATTTATTTATTTTTGCCTCTGAACCTACAAGAAGATGCTTCTAGACGTCGGCGGCCAAGGTGCCTCGGACGGGACCCTTCTTACGTATCTACGATGCAAAAGCGAAAACACGTCAGCCCGGAAACGGGGAGCGGAATTGTGTCTGCGAGCGCGGTTAGTAAGTAAGTAAGGGACGGGGTGACGGTCGCCCCAGGAAAGACTTTCGGTAGCAGACGCTCTGGACCCAAAATAAGGACGCCAAGGTAAAGACGGCGTGTCTGTCCCGCCTCCCGAACCCAGTGCGCAGATGACAGCGAAGTACGGAAAAGAGTCAGGCTGTTGCAAGTGAGAGAGTCTAGTAGTAAATTAATATTTTTGTAGAAGTTGTCATTGAAAAGCAAGAAATTCACAGAGTTATAGACTTGGGGCCACCCAAAATGTGAGAGAATTATCCTTTTGCTGAGTTCCTCTTGCGACATGAATGGCGAGCCTCGGAAACGAAGAAGGGCGTTTCCGTTTCTGAGAGCAATGGCGAGGCAATGGAGGAGGAAGAAAAGGAGCGGAGAGGAAAGTAGAAAAAGATGGAGAAGCGTACGGAAGAGATGCGGTAGAAACAAGAAAAGTCTATTTTTCTACCGTTGTGTCGTATCGGTGTGAAGTCGGTGGAGCAAAAATGGCCGTTAATAGTGCAAAACCCAGCCGTCGCGAAAGCGCAAGAGGAAGCAAGCGAGGAAAGTGCGCCATGAAAGGAAGGAAGAATAGCGAAGATGGAATATTCTCCAACCCAGCGCTGAAGTAATATTAAAATTATTATCCTCCATTTCACAATTTTGGACCATCAATAATTTGGATTCTAAGACTTGAGGAATTAGCACGCTATAAATGCGCCGTACGTGTGTAACGCGCTATTGCTGAACAATTTGTAAGACGCTAAATGAATAAAATATAATAAAATAATACTGCTTGGCTAGAATTTTTAGAAAACGAGGGGGGCTGAACATACCAGGACCGAGAGGAAATCAATAGCCACGTATTTCCGGAAACCTATCTTCCCGTTTCGAGTGCTCTCCTGGGGCGATCGCGCAACTCCGCCCAAGCGAGTGTTAGCGAAGTTGTTAGTAACGCCGGACGCAGTTGTTGTGTTAGTAAAAGCAATGACTCAGAAGCAATGTTGGTTTTTCGATAAAAATCAGCCATATAATATGTCCAAAGCGGTGGAGTGCGGTTGATCCATTTCCCCCTCTGAAAGGGAGTTTTGACAGACGCCGCGCAGTTTCCAAAAGAGGCGCGAGAGAGCGGAGAAACTCATCAGCCCGTTTCCAAATTTGGCATCGCTACTATTTGCAATGAGGTGAAGGGGGTGGATTTAAGCCGCTTTGAGTCCCAGGTTTGGGGAAAAGTTCGGATCATAACCCGCATGTTAGCGGCCGAGATGGCGCATCGGAAGACGTACGTACGTCATGTAGGAACGTCCAACTGTAATTACACCTGCTGGTGTTACACCCCCAAATAATAATAATAATAATAATAATATAAAATATAATATAAAATACAATAACAATAAATTATTATTATTATTTAGGTATTATTACCTAAATATATACCTATATATTTTAGGTACATATATATATATGTACCTAAATAATATATAATATATTAATAATATATAATATAATAATATATAAAATATAATATAAAATATAATAATAATAATAAATAATTATTATTATTTTAGATATTATTATTATTATTATTTTACATCCAGCCTTTGTCCCAATATAGAGACTCAACGCAGCTAAGCATGAATTTAAAACAATACATAACCACCCGCCTTTTAGCGGCGCAAGTCTCAAAAGGTGATTAATTCACACGCAGCCGCCATCTTGATTCGCAGGCATTCCCCGCTTGAAAACCCATTTAGACATTTAGCGGGTTTGCTTTTTTTTTTTTTTTTTGCCTCGTATAGATGAGGCCTTTGCCTTTAACTGAGATATGCCTCAATAATTGGGTCCCCGTATCCGCGAAAACAATATCCGCGGTTTCGGTTATCCGCAGGACACAAAACACCATATCTACCATAGAGTCTTCCTAGAAAATGCCTAGAGAGGCATCCTCTCTAGACGTTTTCTAGGTCCTCCAATGCAACTCTATGGTATTTTAAACAGGAAGTCCCGTTATTTTCAACGGCGTTCGCTGTTATCCGCGGTTTTTGGTATCCACAGGACCAATATGGAGGCCCTACGGGTTTTTATCCTGGTTTTCTGCCAATAGCGGACCCAAAGCGGCTTATAGGAGAGAGGTTTGGAGAGATGGAAAATGGGTTACGGGTGCGGTTTCTCACCGCTTCCAGCTCTCGCTGCGTTTCGTCCTCCATCCGCCGGATGTCCTCCATCGTCAGGTCAATCCACTTGTCCATCCAGCAGAAAAGCTGGCGGTGGAAGTTGGTGAATATCCTCTTTTCTTGCTAAAAGGAGAGAAAAAGCAAAGAGAAATAACCAGGTTTGGAGCTGAACGGAGAAAAAAGCTAATTTCCTTGGCGTCCTGGAGGCCTCGTTGGCCGTCGCGGTTGGAAACTGCGCCATAGCACGGATTGGAGGCGATCGGGAGGACAGCTCCCCGCACAACCCCAGCTTGCCAGTGATTCGAACTCAGGACTCTCGCACTAGCAACCGAAAGGAATATTCCCAATTAATCGTCAAAACTCCCCGTATTTGCCGATAATTGGGAAATTCCGTCAGGAATTTAGCTTATTGATATCACTTCAACCACATACACTTGTTTTATTCTTAAATCTGTTGGATTTATCGAAATTAACGAAATCTGTTAAATCTGTTGGATCGCTTTCATTGCACGAGAACCCGGATTTAATTCAGTGGTTCTTAACCTTTTCTTTTCCAGGGACCCCCCCTTTAAATATCTTTTGTTGCCACGGACCCCAAGATTTAATAATACTTAATAAGAAATAATAATAATAATAATAATACAATTCCACCATCCATAAAACCTTCCTCGGAGGAGAAGGAAGACTTTTTCCCTGCAAGTTTCTGGCTGTAGCGGATTGAATGGCGATGCGCAGGCCAAGCCAGCCACCTAGCCTTCGCAGACCCCCTGTGAGGATGTTGCGGACCCCACATTAAGAACCACTGTTTTAATTTATTTCCCGGCGCTCACCTTCTGGATAAAATTCTCTATTTTGTTCTGCAAACCCCACCACCTGAACTTGATGGTCACCAGCTTGTAGGCGCACATTTTCGGACAGTCCTCATTCGCCGCGAGCTCTTTCTATTGGCGGGGAAAAAAGGAAAGATTTTTTTTTTAATGTGAGAAATAGTATTCTCAGTTTCATGGTATACCTCAATTAACGAAATAAATGTGTCCCTTGGCTTTACTATAGACCGCCTCCAATACCTATGGAACCAATATTCGCGGTTTCAGTTATTCACGGCTGAAAAATTAAGGACACATACCATAGAGTTGTGGTGGAAAATGCCTAGAGAGGCATCCTCTCTAGGCATCTTCTAGGTCCTCCAATGCAACTCTATGATATGTTTGTATCAGAAATCCTTTATTTTAATAGGGTTCGCAATTGTCCATAGTTTTAGTTATGCCCAGCTGACAAAATAGGAACACGTACCATAGAGTCGTGCCGAAAAATGCCTAGAGAGGCATCCTCTCTAGCCATCTTCTAGGTCCTCCAACGCAACTCTATGTTATGTATCAGAAGTCCTTCATTTTAATAGGGTTTGCTATTATCCATAGTTTTAGTTATGCACAGCTGACAAAACAGGGACACGTACCATAGTCGCGCTGGAAAATGCCTAGAGAGGCATCCTCTCTAGGCATCTTCTAGGTCCTCCAGTGCAACTCTATGATATGTTTGTACCACAAATCCTTTATTTTAATAGGGTTCGCTATTATCCATAGTTTTAGTTATGCACAGCTGACAAAATAGGGACACAAACCATAGAGTCGTGCTGAAAAATGCCTAGAGAGGCATCCTCTCTAGGCATCTTCTAGGTCCTCCAACGCAACTCTATGTTATGTATCAGAAGTCCTTTATTTTAATAGTTTTAGTTATGCACAGCTGACAAAATAGGGACACGTACCATAGAGTCACGCTGGAAAATGCCTAGAGAGGCATCCTCTCTAGCCATCTTCTAGATCCTCGAACACAACTCTATGTTATGTATCAGAAGTCCTTTATTTTAATAGTTTTAGTTATGCACAGCTGACAAAATAGGGACATGTACCATAGCGTTGCGCTGAAAAATGCCTAGAGAGGCATCCCCTCTAGGCATCTTCTAGGTCCTCCAAGGCAACTCTATGTTTGTACCGGAAGTCCTTTATTTTAATAGTGTTCGCAATTATCCATAGTTTTAGTTATGCACAGCTGACAAAATAGGGACACGTATCATAGAGTCGCGCTGGAAAATGCCTCTCTAGGCATCTTCTAGGTCCTCCAATGGAACTCTATGATATGTTTGTACCAGAAGTCATTTATTTTAATAGTGTTCGCAATTATCCATAGTTTTAGTTATGCACAGCTGACAAAATAGGGACACGTACCATAGAGTCGTGCTGGAAAATGCCTCTCTAGGCATCTTCTAGGTCCTCCAATGCAACTCTATGATATGTTTGTATCAGAAATCCTTTATTTTAATAGGGTTCTCATGTTAAGTCCACGAACCAGATACAGGAGGTGATCCATATATCTTTAATAGAGCCAGGGTGGTATAGCGCTTTACATGTTGGACTAAGGAGATCTGGATTCTAATCTTGGGCAAGTCACACTGTCTCAACCTCAGAGAAAGGCTAAGGCAAGAAATCTTCCCAAGAAAACCCTGTGATAGGTTCGCCGTAAGTCAGAAACGCCTTGAAGGCACACAACTATATCAACTACAACCAAAAATTTGGGTTTTTCTGAAATAATAACATGATGATAATTTGAGTTGGCGCGGAAGACTGAAGCCGCCATTGTTGTTTTTCACAGAGGCATTCGTGCACAATTTTCGAGCGGCAGAGCAAAAAAAAAATGTTTTTTTAACGCATAAGATCACGCTTGCGCATCTCTCGTTTAAGAAGGCCAAAAAGGGGGGGGCACTGAGGGGGCTTTTTGGGAACAATAATGCACGTAATTCACTCGCGACCACCAACTTTTCTCGTAGGCATGCTCCATTCGCACTTCAAACTCAGATAGCGTCCCATGCCAGCAATCTTGCGGGGACAAATGAACACTGCTGCGATTGTGCGTTAATGCGCTATTTTCCACAAATTAATTCTCCCTGGGTCAATATGAAAAGCTTTTATCCACATTTTACGCAATATATTTAAAATCAGCATAACATCACGCTTTTTAAAAGCTCACGCATGTAATTCTGTAAGAACTCCACCTTGACGAGCCGAAAACCTTTCGGACGGCCGCTTAAATCCTTAATTACAACCTGCGCTGAAGTGACCCTCCAATGACCACCCCGCCACTGCGCCAGATTAAGCTCGTTAAGGGCTTTCGCGGGCTTAAATCCGTTTCCACTTAAAGACATCTTGCTGGTATCTCCTGAGAGCATGAAAGGTTAATACATCCTCATCCATCCCTAAAAAGAAACCTCCGAAATATTTCTCCGAAATCAGTCCTACGGTTTCCATAAGACTTGCGTATAATGGTGCGAATGCTGGGTGTACCGGAAGATCCGGGTTCGAATCCCTTCTGCTCAGTCCTAGAAACCCACCAAATCACACTCTCTCAACCTCCTTGGAGGAAATAGCCACGGGGAGAAACCACTTTTTGAGGCAAGGCTAGAGATGTGAAAACTCTGGAAAAATTACTTTTTTGGATTTTTTTTCTCAAAAAAATTGAAAAAAAAGGAAGAAAATCAATTATGGGATGTTTTATTTTAGCATGATGTATACAGTAGGGCCCCCGTATCCACTGGTTCAGTTATCCACGGGAAACAAAACAGCACACCTACCATAGAGTCTTCCTAGGAAATGTGTCCTCTCTAGCCATTTTCTAGGTCCTCCAAGGCAACTCTATGGTATCTTAAAGCGGAAGTCCCATTATTTTCAATGGCGTTCGCTGTTATCCACGGTTATCAATATCCACGCCCCCCTCAGAACCAATCTCCAGTGGATATGGGGAATTTTTTTTTATGGGGAATTTTTTATTGGAGTAAGACCATTCTACTAAAAATTACACCCGACCGCAAAAGGCCATAACAATAATACAAAAATAATACTAATTATTTTCCTCTTTTCTTACTAATACAAAAATAAATCTATCCTAATACTAATGTGGATAATGTGGATATGGGGGTCCTACTTAAAATCTTTAAGACAAGGTGTTCCTATATCATGGTTTGAATATATTGTATTTTTAATATAGGCCTGGTGATTATTTCATGCCAAACCAAATTGTACGAATTCGCTGGGATTTGGTTCCAGGACCCCTTTTCGTGGATACCAAAATCCGTGAATATTCAAGTCCCATGATATGCAATGGTATAGCAAAATGGCGTCCCTTATATAAGATGGCAAAATCACGGTTTGCTTTTTAGATTATTATTTTTTAAAGAATATTTTCAAGCCGTGGATACCAAATCCGTGGATACCAAATCCGTGGATACCAAATCCGTGGATACGGAGGGACAACTATATATGCAATGGCATAGCAAAATGGCATCCCTAATATAATAAGACATATCCCTAATATAATAAGATAAAAAGGGATAAATGTTGCATTTTTTTTCAATTTTTGGGGGGGAAAAAAATAATTTTTTCCTGGAAAAAAACGGGATTTTCTTCCCCCATGGCGTCAAAATTTCCGGAAATTTTACATCTCTAGTTAAGAAAACCCTAGAAGAGAGTCGCCATTAAAAATCGAATCGTAGATGCCAAAAATTAGAGCGGACGTCATCTCCTCGTGCCAACACACACGCACACCCATAAATTGCATGATTACAACACCCCAAATATCAGACACGAAGGGACCCCAAAAGAGCGTGGAGGTTTGGGTGGCCATCTTTTAGGCAGAGAATAGCTGGCGCGTTCCTCTTTTCGCCACTCATGGAAAGACAGGGATTTATAAAAATAAAAGAAAATATTTGGCTTTTTTCTACTGAAACAGCAACTTTTGAATCCCACAAGAGCTGCTCTGTCCTGACTCCTCTCTTGTTTTTTTCTGCTGATGTTCAAAAATCATCGTTTTTCCCCCCGCGCTTTTTCGGACAGGGTCAGGGCTCGGCGTTTACCTTCCAGTCGGGCCCCAAAGGGCCTCGCTTGGTCTTGACCGATTGGAACAAGGCCGGGTCTTCGTCGGCTTTGTAGTCCTGGGAATCACGAAAGAAAAACAGAAATAAATATATATCTATATTTGTTTTGCTGAGACGAAGAAGGAAACTTGGCAGCTTTTCACAAAAAGGCAGAGAGGGCAGGGGCACCCAAAGGCCATCTAGTCCAACCCCATTCTGCCATGCCGGAAGTGCTCCCAAAAGGTGGCCGTGATCCAACCTGTTTAAAGACACCCCCCCCCAAAAAAGGAGAACCCACCAACCTCCGAGGCAGTCTGTTCCCCTAGAGTTGGAAGGGCCCCTCAAAGGCCATCTAGTCCAACCCCATTAAGCCATGCAGGTATTCACAAGAGAAACGATCCCCAAAGGTGTCCATGATCCAACCTGTTTAAAGACCCCCCCAAAGAAGGAGAACCCATCATCCTCTGAGGCAGTCTGTTCCACTAGAGTTGGAAGGGTCCCTCAAAGGCCATCTAGTCCAACCCCATTCTGCCATGCAGGTATTCACAAGAGAAACGATCCCAAAAGGTGTCCATGATCTAACCTGTTTAAAAACCCCCAAAGAAGGAGAACCCATCATCCTCCGAGGCAGTCTGTTCCCCTAGAGTTGGAAGGGCCCCTCAAAGGCCATCTAGTCCAACCCCATTCTGCCATATTCACAGGAGAAACACTCCCAAAACATGTCTATGATCCAACCTCTGTTTACAGACCTCCAAAGAAGGAGAGTCCACCGTCCTCCAAGGATCAGAGAAGCATGAGATTTTAGAGTTAGAAGGGACCCTCAAGGGTCAACTAGTCCAACCCCCTTTTGCCCTGCAGGAATACACAACTCCTGAGAGATACCCATCCAAACTTTATTTAATGACCTCCAAAGGAGGAGACTTCATGTCCCTCTGAAGCACGTTTACAATAATACTCTTACAATACTCTCAAGCTCAGCTGCGTAGAATCACAGAGATGGAAGGGTCCCCAAGGGGACATCTAGTCCAACCCCGTTCTGCCACACAGCAATGCACAATTAAAGGACACCTGAGAGCTGGCCCATCCAAAATTTGTTTAAAGGCCTCCAAAGACACAGAGTCAGGAAACCCATACATGGATGTATAGGTTGGCCCCTGTATCCACGGATTTGGTCTCCATGGTTTCTCTTATCCACCTCCAAATATATATATATATATATATATATTTATATGTCCTATCTAGGCATTTCTAGGTCCTCTAATCCGATTCTATGGTCAACCTCTGGCATTTGTCTCATGGAAAATTATAGGGTTCCCTACTATCCACGGTTTCAGGTATCCACGTCTGAAAAAAAGTCCTCTCTAGGGATTTCTAGGTCCTCCAGTCTAATTCTATGGTCAACCTCTGGCATTTGTCTCATGGAAAATAATAAGGTTCCCTACTATCCACGGTTTCAGGTATCCACGTCTGAAAAAAGTCCTCTCTAGGCATTTCTAGGTCCTCCAATGCAACTCTATGGTCAATGTCTGACATTTGTCTCATGGAAAATAATAGGGTTCCCTATTATCCACGATTTCAGGTATCCACATCTGAAAAAAGTCCTCTCTAGGCATTTCTAGGTCCTCCAATGCAACTCTATGGTCAATGTCTGACATTTGTCTCATGGAAAATAATAGGGTTCCCTATTATCCACGGTTTCAGGTATCCACATCTGAAAAAAGTCCTCTCTAGGCATTTCTAGGTCCTCCAATGCAACTCTATGGTCAATGTCTGACATTTGTCTCATGGAAAATAATAGGGTTCCCTATTATCCATGGTTTCAGTTATCCACGCCTGAAAAAAGTCCTCTCTAGGCATTTCTAGGTCCTCCAATGCAACTCTATGGTCAATGTCTGACATTTGTCTCATGGAAAATAATAGGGTTCCCTATTATCCATGGTTTCAGTTATCCACGCCTGAAAAAAGTCCTCTCTAGGCATTTCTAGGTCCTCCAATGCAACTCTATGGTCATGTAACAAAATTTGTCTCATTAAAAATAATAGGTTTCCTATGATTCAGGTATCCACAGAAAGGTCTTGAAAGGTATCCCTTGCCGATATGGGGGATCAGCCAGTATAGTTAATAAATATTAAAAAGATTTCTATTTCTCTCCAAATTTTAGCCACCTTGAGAAAAATAATACCCCCGTTTATGGAGGGGATAAGTTCCCAGATTTACCGCAGATATGCAAAACTGCATATAATAATAATAAAAAAATTATACCATAGAATCGCACTGGAGGACCTAGAAAATGCCTAGAGAGGACTTTTTTTCAGACGTGGATACCTGAAACCGTGGATAATAGGGAACCTATTAGGGTTAATAGGGAACTTATAATAGGGTGGAAGTTGACCATAAAGTCATAAAAATCCGTCTACAGAAACGGTGATACTTTTTTATCGGCCCAACCAAAAGCGCACAAAATACATCACGCGGGCTTTCGGAGCACCACTGGCTTCTTCATCGGGCAAGATGGACGACGACGCCAGACAGGATGAAGAAGTCGGTAAAACGCCACCAAGAAATGTGGAGCAAAAACCAAGCGTTGGTAAAATGGACTCCAATTTCTCCGTTTCCAACTCTGCTCCAAATCACCGTCTCCGAAAAAAAAACACACGTAGCCTGTCAACCCGCCCGCCCCGCGCTCTGATTCTAATTGCGCATCTCCTCTTCCTTTCTGATTTTTGTATACAAATCATACAAAATGGCTTTATTTCCAAAGAAAGGGACCTTCTGGAGTTGATTAGAAAGGAGTGGGGGGGACCGAAATTTTTAAATATATTCCGAAAAAGGAAGGAAGGAAAGAAAGAAAGGAAGAAAGAGCAGATGTTGGGTATTTTTCGGAGCAGCATCTGAGTTTCATTAAAGGAACATTTCAAAGACGTTGGAGACAGGTCTGTTTACTGAAAATATATACATATATATATATATATATATATAGTTTTGAAACCCAAAAGAAAAAAGAAAAGGGGGTTAAACTCGCCATGCTTGGATGGTTTTGGACGCGGTTCAATGGCAGCCAAGGCCGGGACTTTGGGCTCCATGGGGGCACGCGCCTTGCGGGCGGAGAGCTGGAACCGCGTTCGCAAGGTTATCCGTCGGCTTCCCCCTGATGACAAAAGGGGGGAAAGGGGGCCGGGGAGAGAGGGGAAATGGCGCGATTCGGAGGGGCCGCGCAGGGACGGGGAAGGGGCTTCTCGCTTTCGCTCTCTTTCCGAAGTAAACTCCTCTCCAAAATATATTTTTTAAAAAGGTTCACGGTTTAGGAAAGGTTTGGAAGGAAAGGCAACCGGGAAAGAGATTTCCTTTCCGAAGACAAGAGAGGAAAGAGAGAGAGGAAGGGAGGAAGGAAAGGAAAGAAGAATGAATGGGAGGAAGGAAGAAGGAGAGGAAGGAAAGGGGGGGGAGGGAAGGAAGGAAGAAGGAAGGAGGGGAAGGAAAGAAGGACGAGGGAGGGAGGAAGGGAAGGAGGGAGGGAGGAAAGGAAGGAAGGGAATAGGGAAGGAAGGAAGGAGAAAGGCAGGGAAGAAAGGAAGGAAGGAGGGAAGGAGAGAGGAAAGAAAGGAAAGGAGGAAGGGGAGAATAAACAGGGAAGGATGGAAGGAAGAAGGAAGGGAAGAGGGAGGGAAGGAAGGAAGTGGGAAAGAAAGAAGGGAGGGAGGGAGGAAGGGAAGAAGGAAGGGAAGAGGGGAAGGAAAGAAGGATGAGGGAGGGAAGAAGGGAAGGAGGGAGGGAGGGAAGGAAGGAAGAATAGAAGGAAGGAAGGAGGAAAGAAGGAAGGAAGGAGAAAGGGAGGGAAGAAAGGAAGGAAGGAGGGAAGGAGAGAGGAAAGAAAGGAAAGGAGGGAGGGAGGAATAAACAGGGAAGGATGGAAGGTAGAAGGAAGGGAAGAGGGAAGGAAGGAAGGAAGTGGGAAAGAAAGAAGGGAGGGAGGGAGGAAAGGAAGGAAGAATAGAAGGAAGGAAGGGAATAGGGAAGGAAGGAGGAAAGAAGGAAGGAAGGAGAAAGGGAGGGAAGAAAGGAAGGAAGGAGGGAGGAATGAACAGGGAATGATGGAAGGAAGAAGGAAGGGAAGAGGGAGGGAAGGAAGGAAGTGGGAAAGAAAGAAGGAGATAAGGAAAGAAGGCGGGAGGAAGGAAGGAAAGGAGGGGGAAAGAGAGGGAGGGAGGGAAGGAAGAAGGAAGGAGGGGAAGGAAAGAAGAATGAGGGAAAGAAGAAGGGAAGGAGGGAGGGAGGAAAGGAAGGAATAGAAGGAAGGAAAGAGGAAGGAAATAGGTTAGGAAGGAGGAAAGAAGGAAGGAAGGAATAATAGAAGGAAGGAAGGGCGGAAAGAAAGGAGGGAGAGAGGAAAGAAAGGAAAGGAGGGAGGGAGGTATAAGCAGAGGAAAGGAAGGAAGAATAGAAGGAAGGGAAGAGGGAAGGAAGGAAGAAGGAAGGAGGGGAAGGAAAGAAGGACAAGGGAAAGAAGAAGGGAGGGAGGAAAGGAAGGAAGAATAGAAGGAAGGAAGGAAGGAAGGAAGGAAGGAAGGAAGGAGAGAGGAAGGGAATAGGGAAGGAAGGAGAAAGGGACGGAAGAAAGGAAGGAAGGAGGGAGAGAGGAAAAAAGGAAAGGAGGGAGGGAGGAATAAACAGGGAAAGAAGGAAGAATAGAAGGAAGGGAAGAGGGAGGGAAGGAAGGAAGTGGGAAAGAAAGAAGGAGATAAGGAAAGAGGGAGGGAGGGAGGAAGGAAAGGAAGAATAAAGAATAGAAGGAAGGGGAAAAGTGGTAAAAAAGGAAAGTGGGAAGGAAAGGAGGAGGAGAAAAAGAAAAGAAGGGATAGAAGAAGAGAAGGAAGGAGAGAGGGAGGGAAAGAAGGAAGGAAGGGGAGGAAAAGGAAGATAGGAAAGGAGGGAGGGAGTGTGGAAGGAAGAACAGGAAGGAGGGAGGAGGAAGAAGAGCAAAAAGAAGGAAGGGAGGAAAGAAAGGCAAGAAAAGAAGGGAGGGAGGAAGAAAGAATAGAAGGTGAGAGGAAGGAAAGGGAACGATGGAGCAAGCTTGTTTTCTGCTGCTCCAGAGTCTAGGAGACGGAGCCATGGGTTCAAACTCCAGGAAATTAGATTCCACCTAAACATTATTAGGAAGTACTTCCTGACGGTATAAGAACTGTTAGGAAGTGGAATATGGAGTGTGGTGGCGTCTCCTTCTTTGGAGGTTGTTAAGCAGAGGCTGGGCGGCCATCTTTGGGAAGGGCTTCCATTGGCCATTCCTTCCTGGCAGAAGGGGGTCAGACTGGATGACCCCTGGGGATCCCTTCCAACTCTATGATTCTATGATTGTATAACCCATATGACACAGAGCGAGAAAGAAAAGAGGCAGATAGGGGCGAGCCTGCCACTTACCCCTGGCTCCACCTGGCTCCGGTCAGCGATATCGATGTGAATAACCTCCACGCTCTTCCACGTATTCAGATCCAACTGGTGGACCTACGAGAAACAGCGGGGAGGAAAACTCTCCGGTCAACTTTGGAAGAAATGGCAAATATTTTTTCCCACCACACTGTTCTGCCTCTCTCATAGTTTTGTGTGTGTGTGTGTGCCATTTTGCTGAGGCTGAGAGAGTGTGGCTTGCACCCAAGGTCACACAGTGGGTTTCCAGGGCTGGAAATTCGAACCCTGGTCTACCAAAGAGTCGTAATCCAGTGTTCAAACCGCTACACCATCATGGCACTTACTTCAGAAGTAACTGAGTGTTGGACTACAGCTCTGCAGACCCGGGTTCGAATCCTTATAGAAACACACTAGATAAGAAAGTCACACTCTCTCAGCTTCAGAGGGAGGCAAACGCCCTTTTGAACAAATTCTGGCAAGAAAATGCTGACAAAACTCCCGCTTTAGGCTCGCCATAAGTCAGAAACGCCACATAATTTAACAACAATGGCGGAGAAATTTAATAATTGTTTCACGCTGTCCGTATCGCACTCGCTCACAACCAGGTTTCAAGCCTTCAGTTTTTCCGTTTTATTTTTTTAATCTCCCACCCGGCACGCAAGAAACTTCCCAATACCAGGATAGATCTGCGCATACGTAACTGTGGGCTCATATATACAAGGCTATAAAACGTGGATTGTTGCGCAGTAACGCCAATTCATAGCAGCTTTCATTGGACTCTAATGAAAGATGGCAGACATGCGAAGCCATACGCATTGCAAGATCACACATACATGCGAAGATCGCAGACATGCGAAGCCATACGCATTGGTTGTTCGAACAGGCATAACTGCGAATCAAGATGGCGGGCGCGAGTGAATTATTCACATTTTTATTGCCACCTAATAGTTTTTTAAAGCCTATCCAAAGTGTGGAAGGGTGATAATCTACTTAAATAAATACAGAGAAAAAAGGCTGTTTCGTCGCCTCAGTGCATGATCGCTATCGCAAAAATCCAATATGGCGGTCCCAGGCGCTTGCCTTGTTAGCAAGCTCCGCCCCCTGAGCACATCCAACCAATCAGCATCCCACTTCTGCTCTTATTGGGAATTTGCAGCAAAGTGGATTGGTTGTCCCAATGAGCGCGAATGCGCATTTCCTTTGGCTTTTCCTGCGTAGTTTTTGGCGTTTTTCGTCCCGCTCCTTCCAAATACGGCAGATTGATGCAGGATCTCATTGAGACAAATCGTATTCCCCTTGAATTCTATGAGGAATACAGTAGGACCTCGGTATCCACGGCGGTTTGGTTCCCGGACTTACCACGGATACCAGAAACGGCGGATAACAGCGAACGCCATTGAAAATAATGGGACTTCCTGTTTAAAATACCATAGAGTTGCCTTGGAGGACCTAGAAAATGGCTAGAGAGGATGTCTCTCTAGGCATTTTCTGGGAAGACTATGGTAGGTGTTCGTGGATATTGGTTCCGTGGATATGGCGGTCCTACTGTATTTTCGCTAAATAGACAAGCACACAAACACACAAACACACCCGAGACTTCCCACTTACGTTCTCGGAGGTCCCCAAATCCGGCTTATGCCACGTCTCGATTTTGATGAAGAAGTCATCCTTCATGTATTCGTTCTGTCGGAAGCGAGGCGCGGAAAAGGCCGTTAACGGCGCCGGAATAATTTGCAAATAATTCCCCATTTTTGCTTGGGAGACAGTAGAGGTCAATCTCAATTATAGAAATTTCTGCGCAGGAAATAATATCTCTGCGCAGAAACATTATTTTCTGTGCCGAAAAAAATACTGCTTTCTGCGCAAAGCCAACGCTTGAGGATTTTTCGCAAAGTAAATCCACAATGACAGCATTTTCCATGCAGGAAATAATGTCTCTGCATGGAAATATTATTTTCTGTACAGAAAAAAAAAAATACTTTTTCTTAGGGCCGAAAATACTGCTTTCTGCACAAAGCCAATACTTGAGAATTTTGGCGCAGAATAAAAGTCACGAATGGCGAAGATTCATTCTCCTCGTCAGGGTTTCTTGAAATTTGAAAAAGAAGTTTTTCAACCATTTTAGGCAAGCAGGCTTTTAATCCATAGCTGGATTTATGGAGTTTTTTATCAGGATGTGTTTTTTTTATATACATATATTTTTAAAATCTTGCTTATTTTAATTTTTTAACTTTATGCATTTTCATTGTGAGGTTTTTTTAATGATTTTTAAATTGTATTTTATGGAATTTTGAGAGAAAGGCAGCATAAAAATTAAACAAAGTAAATAAATAAAATAAAGTAATTAAATAAATTTTTGAATATATTCTTTCCGTGCCTACCTTCTACTGATGGGCAAGTCCCATCTGGGTCACTCCCAATTTAATAATTAATTCAACCAATAATAAATAAATAAATAAATAGATTTCATCTTTTTAAAAAAAAGACATAAACTGCCCCATACGTAAGACAGGAGGAGTCCAGAGAAATGGTCAAAAAGCTGCCAATAGTCCAAATATTAGAGTAAAATAACAATAATAATAATAATAATAATAATAAAAAATACTCACCGTTACAACTGGATTCATAGCAGACATAGAAAGAAAGAAGAAAAGAAATGGGAGACAAAAGAAGAAATTAATGTATAGGAACAGGAGCATCGTTTGGCGGTTTTGCTGATTAATTAATTATTTTTCCCCGTCTAGACTTGGGTCAGAACTAAAGAAAGAGAGGGACCCAAGCAATGGAGAACGCCATAATTACGTCATTATTTATATTTTCTTGTGTATACAGTTGTACCCCCATATCCGTGGAACCAACATCCACAGTTTCAGTTATCCACTGAACAGAAAACAGCAGACCTACCATAGAGTCTTCCTAGAAAATGATGCCTAGAGAGGCATCCTCTCTAGACATATTCTTGGTCCTCCAAGACAACTCTATGGTATTTGTAACCATAAATCCCATTATTTCAATGGCGTTCGCTGTTGTTTCCGGGACGTGTGGTAAGTCTGGGAACTGAACCCCCGTGGATAATCGGGGATCAAACTGTACAGGTCTCCTCTCTATCCACGGAAACCTCTCTAGGCATCTTCTAGGTCCTCCAATAAAACTCCATGGTACGTTTGTACCGGAATTCCTTTATTTTAATCAGGTTCGCTATTACCCGTGGTTTCTGGTATCCACAGCTGAATAAAACAGGGACACATACCATAGAGTCGTGCTGGAGAATGCCTAGAGAGGCGTCCTCTCTAGGAATCACTAGGTCCTCCAATGCAACTCTATGGTACATTTGTACCACAAGTCCTTTATTTTAATAGGGTTCGCCATTATCCAGAGTTTTGGTTATCCACAGCTGAAAAAACAGTGACATGGACCATAAGAACTGGAAAATGCCTAGAGAGGGATCCTTTCTAGGAATCACTAGGTCCTCCAATGAAACTCTATGGTACGGTTGTAGCAGAAGTCCTTTATTTTAATAGGGTTCGCAATTATCCAGAGTTTTGGTTATCCACGGCTGAAAAAACAGGGACATGTACCATAAGAGTCGTACTGGAAAATGCCTAGAGAGGGATCCTTTCTAGGAATCACGAGGTCCTCCAATGCAACTCTATGGTATGTTTGTACTAGAAGTCCTTTATTTTAATACGGTTCACAATTATCCAGAGTTTTGGTTATCCACGGCTGAAAAAACAGGGACATGTACCATAAGAGTCGTACTGGAAAATGCCTAGAGAGGGATCCTTTCTAGGAATCACGAGGTCCTCCAATGCAACTCTATGGTATGTTTGTACTAGAAGTCCTTTATTTTAATACGGTTCACAATTATCCAGAGTTTTGGTTATTCACGGCTGAAAAAATAGGGACATGTACCATAAGAACTGGAAAATGCCTAGAGAGGGATCCTCTCTAGGAATCTTCTAGGTCCTGGCGCAACTTCTGGTAAAAACATACCATAGAGGTGCCCAGGAGGATCTAGAAGATGGCTAGAGAGGAAGCCCTTCTAGGCATTTTCCAGCGCAACTCTTTGATATGTGTCCATATTTTTCAGCCACAGATAACTGATATTGGTTCCATGGATACACAGGATATCCGTGGGGGTTCAGTTCCTGGATGTACCACAGATACGAGAAACTGCGGATAACAGCGTCCGCCATTGACATAATGGGACTTTGGGTTACAAATCCCATAGAAATGCCTCTCAATGGTATGTGTCTCCTTTTGCGTATCCCATGGGTAACGGAAACCGCGGATATTGGTTCTGCGAATATGCCCCCCCCGAGTGTATTACAAAGTCTTGAGTTTAAAAAAAAAAATGCCGACTGGATCTTTAATTAGACAAGAATAAAGAGCAACCTCGTTAGTGAGTTAAATTCATCCACCCCGCAAAAATAAAAAATTGAACAAGGACATGAGATCATTGATACATGGGGTGATATCGCGAGACACTTTGGGAGGAATGGCGAGACGGAATGCGCACTCACTCGTCCGGCAGTAAGGGTAGGCGTTCCAGGCTTTTTCGTGGAAAACCAGCGAGCCCTCCGGCGCAAACATCCGCACGAACCCGGGGACTTTGCTGCAAAGGAAATAAAATATGACAAAATTGAATTTCTTCCGAATTTTATCACCCGGAGATATTCACGTTTCTACAAGAGCGAAAGAACGCCAAACACACCAAACTCATAGAGTTGGAAGGGACCCACAAGGGCCATCTAGTCCACCCCGATTCTGCCACGCAGGAATAGACGACTTAGCGCGCCACCGAAAGATGCCCGCCCGAAGACCGCCAAAACCCGACACCCTCCGAGGCGGTCCATATTCCACCGTACCTCTTGAGGTGGTAAATCTTGTGCGTGTATTGACCTTTCTCCCCGTCTTTCTCGTAAGGTTCGTTCACCAAAACCTGGATGCCTTCGCCACCGCCGGTTTCGTTTTTGCTGGCTTCCGCCACGGAGTAAAGCTGCCCGACCTGATACTGAGACGGACAAATAGGAACGTTACGGTGCTTTGAAAAAGATTTGCGCATGCCGCCGTGGAATGGAAACTTGAAAAAAGCACCAGGTGCAGCTATGGAAAAATGCCGCCAGAGCTTAGCTACACTGGTTCAATCTTCCATATATAGTCTTAACAGCTGGAAGGGATCCCAAAGGCCATCTAGTCCAACCCCTGATATGCAGATTTAAAACCCGTAGGTGCAGGTACAGAAACGGCGCCAGGCGCAGTTACGTGGCAAAGAACAACACACTACGAAGACAGAGGGGGCCAAAACTGCCAAAAACTCAGAGGTAAAAGTCTTTGCACCTTTTCCCGGCATTTTAAAAAAAACAGCGAGGTAACTGCGCATCCCTGCGTGTTGGGACAAGCGATGAGAATTGATTCGCATAAGCAGAAGTGGGAAGATGATTGGCCGGACGAGCCACAGGGGGAAGAGTTTGTGAACAAAGCAAGCACCCAGAACCGCCATGTTGGTTTTTCGCCTTAGCGAGTGAGCGCTAAGGCGATAAAATGGGGAGTCTGGCGGGGCTGCTTTGATGTTAAGGCGAAATATCGCTCTATCACACCTTGGGAATAGTTTTGGGGTTTTTAAAAAAATACAGTTTGCTGGCGGCAAATTCGTAAGTAAAAACGCAAGTGATTCACTCGCGGCCGCCATCTTGATTCGCAAAATTCTTGTGGCCAATTGAAAGTTTTTAAACCGGGAGGAAAGAAGGACTTACCTCTTGAACGGAGCAGGGAAGGACCACCCGGCTGGAAGACAAAAAGGAGAGGAACCAAAGCACGTTAAGAGTGTCGTTTAGACCATCATCATTTGGACTAGATGGCCCTGGTGGTCTCTTCCAACTCTATGGTTCTATTATTATCATTTATTATTATTATTATACCACTGATCTGCAATAATTACAGCAGGGGATTGCTTCTGGGGAGGGCGTGGATAGAGAAAACCATGGATAATAGTGAACGCCATTGAAAATAATGGGACTTCTGGTTTAAAATACCATAGAGTTGCCTTGGAGGACCTAGAAAAAGGCTAGAGAGGACATGTTTTCTAGGAAGACTCTATGGTAGGCTGTGCTGTTTTGTGTCCTGTGGATAATTGAACCAGTGGATAATGAATCAGTGGATACAGGGGTCATAATGTACTATAGAGTTGCCTTGGAGGACCTAGAAAATGGCTAGAGAGGACACGTTTTCTAGGAAGGCTCTATGGTAGCTGTGCTGTTTTGTGTCCTGTGGATAATTGACTCAGTGGATAATGAATCAGTGGATACAGGGGTCCTACTGTACCACAGAGTTGCCTTGGAGGACCTAGAAAATGGCTAGAGAGGACACGTTTTCTAGGAAGGCTCTATGGTAGGTGTGCTGGTTTGTGTCCTGTGGATAACTGAATCAGTGGGTAAAAATAATGGGACTACTGGTTTAAAATACCATAGAGTTACCTTGGAGGACCTAGAAAATGGCTAGAGCGGAAGGAGAGTCCACCACCCTCCGAGGTACACTAGGGCTGAATTGGGACCACCCAAGGGTCATCTAGTCTAACCCCCTGGTTTGTGGGAACATACACCTAAAGCATTATTGAAATACGCCACTCCAAACTTCATTTAAAGACCTCCAAAGAAGGAAGGGGAGTCGAACACCCTCCTTCCACTAGAGTTTAAAGGGGACTCCAAGAGCCATCTAGTCCAACCCCATTGTGCCACACAGGAACCCACAACTAAAGCATTCATGGGAATAGATGCTCTTCAAACCTCTTTTGAAAGACCTTCAAAGAAGCAGACTCCACCACCTTCTGAGGCAGCCCATATTCCACTAGAGTTGGAAGGGACCCCCAAAGACCATCTAGTCCAACCCCATTGTGCCATGTAGGAATACAAAGACCATCTAGTCCAACCCCCATTTTGCCATGTAGGAATACACAACAAAACCACTCCTGAAAGATGTCCATCCAGCCTCCGTTGAAAGACCTCCAAGGAAGGAGACTCCACCACCCTTTAAGGCAGTCCATCTTCTGCTAGAGTTTGAAGAGGACTCCAAGGGCCATCTAGTCCAACCCTCTTCTGCCTAGTAGGAATACCAGACTACAGCACTTCTGAAATACGTCCCCTCCCATTAAACCTTCATTAAAGACCACCAAATAAGGAAGGAGAGTCCAACACCCTCCCAGTCAATCTTCCAGAGATGGAAGGGTCCCCCAAAGGCCATTTAGTCCAACCCCTTGCTATATGGCAACATGTAACTAAAGCACTTCCGAAATATGTCCCTCCAAGCTCTGTTTAAAGCCCTCCAAAGGAGGAGAGACCAACACCCTCCCAGTCAGTCTTCTCCCCCAAAGGCCATCTAGTCCAACCCCTTGCGATGTAGGATCCCAGAACTGAAGCACCCCTGTGAGCTAGGCCACCCAGGCTCTGTTTAAAGCCCTCCAAAGCAGGAGAGTCCAACACCCTCCCAGTCAGTCTTCCACTAGAGATGGAAGGGTCCCCCAAAGGCCATCTAGTCCAACCCCTTGCTATGTAGGAACCCAGAACTGAAGCACCCCTGCAAGGTAGGCCACCCAGGCTCTGTTTAAAGGCCTCCAAAGGAGGAAGGAGAGCCCACCAGCCTCCTCCTCCCAGGAACTCTTGCCCTAGAGATGGAAGGGAACGCCAAAGGCCATCTAGTCCAAACCCCTTCTTCCAAGCAGGAATGGACAACTCAAGCACTCCTGAAAAATGTCCATCCAACCTCCATTTAAAGACCTCCAAAGGAGGAGAGTCCAACACCCTCCTAGGCAGTCTTACACTAGAAGGGAACCCCAGGGGTCATCTAGACCAACCCCTTCCTATGAGGGAACCCAGAACTGAAGCACCCCTGCGAGGTAGGCCACCCAGGCTCTGTTTAAAGGCCTCCAAATGAGGAAGGAGAACCCACCACCCTTCTCCTCCCAGGGACCCTTGCCCTAGAAGTGGGAGGGCACCCCAGAGGTCATCTAGTCCAACCCCTCTTGCTTATTGCAGGAATATGGGGAGAAATAGGTGTGGGTGGGTTCTTCCATGCAATTAATCACCCCACCCAAATTGGGGAGGGGGGTTCTGCTTTTAATTAAATTTGGGACCCCCCAAATTTTGGGGGGTCTTTCCCCCTGGGTGGGGGGGCAGGCGAGGAAGAGGGGGTGCCCCCTCCCCCATTACTCTCCTCCCCCAAAATCAACACCCCCAAATAATAATATTAATATTACTAATAATAATAACTCACAATTCTTTAATCAGCACCATCTTCTCTTCCCACCTCTGGAAGCAGCCAGAGGAAAGAGACTGCGCAGGCGCAGGCCGGCACCGGATGTCCCGCCCACTAGAATGAGAGAGACACACTTCCGGGAAGGGCGTCTCCACTACTACACGTCACTAGCACCAAGCCACGCCTTCCCGATGGGAAGGCACAGAAACTCCACCCACCTCGCGAAGTGGTGAGCCGTGATTGGTTAGAATTGGTAGCACGTGACCGCGCCTCAGCCAATCGGAGAGCGATGAGGCGAGCCAGAAAGGGCACCGCCCTCCTCACCTTTCGCCTTCACGTCACTGACGCTAAGCTCCGCCCACCCAACCACGCGTTCTGTAGGGGGTGAGCCGCTATTGGTGAGAGAAGGTGCCACGTGATCCCACCTCAGCCAATCGGAGAGCGAGGAGGAGATCCGGGAAGGGCGTCCGCCTTGATGTCACTCATGTTAAACCACGCCCCCTCTATGAAGGAATGGTAATGAGGCCCGCCCATACGCCAGACCCGTCAAACGCTTGTCTAGAAGAGACGCGATTGGTGAGAGAATGTACCACGTGACCGCCTCTTAGCCAATCTGAGAGCGACAAAGCCAGCTGCGCCTGAGCCATAGTCTCCAATGCGTCAGAAGGCAGTTATGTGACCATAGACGTACGAAAATTATAGAAGTGGCAAATAATGGATAGATTTCGAGTTTAGATTTTTTTAAAAAACTTAGGAAATGGCGGCCCACAGAGCTACGAATGGTTGATACTACTATTTACTTTGACTTCCGGATTCATGTATTCCTCTTGAGGGGAGGAAGAAGAGAAGAAACTATATACATTAAGCCTACTTACCACAAAATTCCTCTAACGGGCTCCGCCCTCCTACGAGAAAAAAAAACTTTGGCTCAAGGACTTCCGGTTTGTACCGGAAGTAAAGGACCACATACGGTGTAACACTAACAGTGGTGTCACATTCCTACTCGTCCCCTCATTATTTTTTTTTGTTCCGGTCACGTGCTATTGAACCGTCCCCACTAACATGTATACATCTCCCATCATCCTCAACGAGCGATGGGAATTGAAGTCCAGAACCCATTTGGAAGGCTCAAAGATACTTTACTTACGTTTTACCACAATCCGAGCGCCCCGTCCGCCATGTTAAGACACGAAAACTAAACTTTGGTTCACGGCTTCCGGTTTTTACCGGAAATCGTAAGCCACAGCGGTGTTACACCGAATAGGTCCCGCCTTACTTGTCCCCTTATTACTTATGTGTAGGAACTTTTCTCCCAAGTGAATGCAACTCCCACCATCCCCGCCCAGCGATGGGATTTGTAGTCCAAACCCCCAAAGGCATCGAAATATCCTTATTCTAAATCTGCTCTTTGCCTCTCCTGTTTTTGGACTCCAACTCCTAGCCTCCTTGACCATAGTGAGGTCATACAGCTGGGGATGGTGTGAGTTGGAGTCGAAGACCTCTGGAGTGGAGCTGAAGGTTGCACCAACCCACCACTTATTCTATTAATATTATTAACCAACAAACAATAATATTATTGCAGCATAAGAGTTGGGAGGGACCCCCAAAGGCCACCTAGTCCACCCCATGCAACTAAAGCACTCCTGTTGTTATTATTAACTCTATTTCCATCCTGCCTTTCCCCCAAATGACTGGGACTCAAGGCAAGCAAAGCCCCTCCACCACCACCCCGGTCTCTGGACCTTGAACTGCAACTCCCAGCATCCCAGACCATGGGCTTACAGTCGCTTGGTGTCCCGTATAGGGCTAGATTGGGGACTCCAACTCCCAGCATCCCTGACAATTGGCTTAAGGTCATTAGCTATCCCGTATAGGGCTGGATTGGGGACTCCAACTCCAAGCATCCCTGGTCATTGGCTTAGGGTCATCAGATGTCCTGCATAGCAACTGCCAGCATCCCTGAACATGGGCTTAAGTTCACCAGGTATCCTGTATAGGGCTGGATTGGGGACTCCAATTCCCAGCATCCCTAGCCATTGGCTTAGGGTCATCAGGTGTCCTGCATAGGGCTGGATTGGGGACTCCAACTCCCAGCATCCCTGACCATGGGCTTAAGGTCACCAGGTATCCCGTATAGGGCTCGATTGGGGACTCCAATTCCCACCATCCCTGACCATGGGCTTAGGGTCATCTGGTGCCCCTTACAGGCTGGATTTAGTACTGCAACTGCCAGCATCCCTGAACATGGGCTTAAGAGTCACCAAGTGTCAAAGCTAAATGTTAAAATGAGAGTCTGGCTCCATTTCATAGAGTCACAGAGTTGGGAGGGACCTCCAAGGGTCATCCAGTCCAACCCCTTCTACCCTGCAGGAAGGATCAATCAAAGATCTCCCAATAAATGGCCACCTAGTCCTAAATAATCTAAATAATCACCAAGGAGACCTCATAGAGTTAGGAAGGGACCTCCAAGGGTCATCCAGTCCAACCCCATGCCACCAAAGATGGAGACTCTACTGCACTCCCAGGCAGCACTACTGGGTCTGGCTTACAAGAAAGGATGCGTCAAACGTTACCAACATAGTTCTCCATTTCAGTTCCCAAGGGTGGCCTCTCTGGGGGCAACTAGGACGCCGCCACCCTTGATTCGGTGGCCAGTTGTGGCTACCAGTCCGAACTGGTAATATTGAGCCTCGATGGGCCTGGGAAAAAAGCCGCGAGTTCGAATCCCCTCCAGGAAATGAAGGAATCCTCAAAGCCTAGTAGGAAGCAATGGCAGCTGCCAGCCAGAGACGGCAACACTGGGCTTGATTGATAAAGGTCCCGGGTTCAAATCCTATCCAGGAAACGAAGGAATCTTCAAAGCTTAGCAGGAAGCAATGGCGGCTGCCGGCCAGAGTATGGCAACGCTGGGCTCGGTTTTCTGCGTTCCCCGTTCACCCCCCAAATCACCGCCCCACTTGACGCCACCCCACAAGACGAAACGAGGCGCGAGCGAGATCTCATGCTTTTTTAATAGACACGGAAATCACGAAGGAAGAGGCCAAGTGCCTGCTTTCTTTCTTTCTTTTTTTAGCAATTGCAATAAAAATATGAAATTCTTTTTACAGGGTAAACCTCGTAAATATAAAAAATGATTTAATGCTGCCTGGAAGCCAGAGTGTGTGTGTTTGTGTGTGTGTGGGGGGGTCTTTTATTATTATTTTTTGATTTACAAAACAAAAATGTCATTTTTTCATATTTTTAAAAGAGGGCCAACACAACAGACACACACTGCGTAAAGAAAAGGAAATGGTTGTGTGTTGGTGTGTGTGTGTGAAGATAACACCCATCGTCCACTGGTTGACGCAAAACGAGAAGCAAAGCAGAGACCGGTGAGGAAATAACAAGACAGTAGGAGGGGATCGTTTTATCCCCGGATTTTTCAATTTTGCAACACAACTGTTGTGTAAACAGATTTTTGCAACACAACTATTGTGTAAAGCAGCCGTTTCCCCTAAACCTAAACCCGCCATTTTGTGTGTTGGGTTTTGTTACATCATTGCATATCCCGATTTTCGCCGCCTCCTGCACAAAACGGAGGTTGTGTTATCATTTGGAGCAAAAACAGATGAGAATTGTGTGTGTGTGTGTGTGTGCATGGAGGGTGGGGGGGGAGATTTGCACGTGATTTCGTGTGAGAGTAGGACACCCCTCGCGACACCCACCCATCTCCCTCCGACCCCTAAAAAACCCCTTTTATTGCTCACTGTGGGGAAAACGCAGTGTTGTCGGTTTTGAACATGCACACAAAAAAAGACGACAATGAGGACAACAATAACAACAACGAAAAGAAACAACCCACAAAGTTTTGGCCTGTGGGGGTGCGGATTTCTGGATTTTGACCCCGCCGAAATTCCCCGTTTTTGTTTTCTCTTTCCACCCCACCCCGTTTCGTGTGCGTTGTAAAAATGAGGAACCCGTGCGAGGTGCGCGAATGATGCACGGAGGCCTCGACACAAAGTTGTAGCAATTGTGAGAATCCCACCCCGCACAACAATTGCCACTACCACCACCATAACCGCGCAACCCCTTTTTTTGGAAAGTGGTCCCTACGGAAATCCGCGTGTGGCTGGAGAAACCGCCACGGAAGTTGAGATGGCGACGAAATTGGGCACGGCGGAAACGGGACGGGAAACGAGCACCATTTTGTAAAATGTTTATCAAAACTCTTGCCTCGAGGAAGAGGAGGAGAGGGGCCTGGCTGGTCGGGGACTCCAACTCCCAGCATCCCCGACCGAGTGTTTTTGCATAGGGTAGGAAAGGACCTGACAACAGTCTTGCGACACCTGGGTTCGTGAGTCGGGCGCGTTTCTTCGCGAGGAGGGCGACTTGGAAGCCATCCTGAGAGGTTATACGTGGGGAAGGGGCCCTGATCCGGCCAGCGGGGAAGGGGACACGGGGGCCAGCCCGGGAAGAAGGCCAAAAGGGATGCATAGCACAGCGGTAACAGATCCGCCTCGGCTTCTGCTCCGCAGGGGTCGCTACGACGCCGCGCTTCTGTCACAGCGCATGGCTTGAGGCAGAGTTGGGCTGTTTCCAGACTCCATTTTCTCCCCCAGTTCAAATATTAGATTAGGTGTTCTTAAGAGCAACAAGCGCGCCTGGGGAGAGACCGCCAAGCACGCCTTACGGAGAGACCGCCAGGCGCGCCTGGGGAGAGACCACCAAGCATGCCTTACGGAGAGACCGCCAAGCACGCCTTATGGAGAGACCACCAAGCACGCCTTACGGAGAGACCGCCAAGCACCCTGGGGAGAGACCACCAAGCACGCCTTATGGAGAGACCACCAAGCACGCCTTACGGAGAGACCGCCAAATACCCTGGGGAGAGACCGCCAAGCACGCCTTATGGAGAGATCGCCAAGCACCCTGGGGAGAGACCGCCAAGCACGCCTTATGGAGAGACCGCCAAGCACGCCTTATGGAGAGATCGCCAAGCACCCTGGGGAGAGACCGCCAAGCACGCCTTATGGAGAGACCACCAAGCACGCCTTACGGAGAGACCGCCAAGCACGCCTTATGGAGAGACCACCAAGCACGCCTTACGGAGAGACCGCCAAACACCCTGGGGAGAGACCGCCAAGCACGCCTTATGGAGAGATCGCCAAACACCCTGGGGAGAGACCGCCAAGCACGCCTTATGGAGAGACCGCCAAGCACGCCTTATGGAGAGATCGCCAAGCACCCTGGGGAGAGACCGCCAAGCAACCTTACGGAGAGACCGCCAAGCACGCCTTATGGAGAGATCGCCAAGCACCCTGGGGAGAGACCGCCAAGCAACCTTACGGAGAGACCGCCAAGCACGCCTTATGGAGAGATCGCCAAACATGCCTTACGGAGGGACCGCCAAGCGCATCTGGGGAGAGACAGCCAAGCACACCTTACGGAGAGACCGCCAAGCACCCTTACGGAGAGACCGCCAAGCGCGCCTGGGGAGAGACCGCCAAGCACACCTTACGGAGAGATCGCCAAGCACGCCTTATGGAGAGATCGCCAAACACCCTGGGGAGAGACCGCCAAGCACCCTTACGGAGAGACCGCCAAGCGCACCTGGGGAGAGACAGCCAAGCACACCTTACGGAGAGACCGCCAAGTGCGCCTTATGGAGGGACCACCAAGCACGCCTTACGGAGAGACCGCCAAGCACGCCTTACAGAGAGACCGCCAAGCAGGCCTAGGGAGAGATCACTGCTCGCTACATGGGTTTAGACGTGCGAGAGGGAACAGGCGCCCTAACATACTACGATCCAGTGGTGCGAGACGAAACTGCCCCTTGCGCGCACAAAGAGGGCTGCCCCTCCCTTCGGCTGTGGGTTTTTTTGGGGCGGAGGCCCCATGCCTTGTGTGCTTGGGATCTGGAGTGCGGCGTCTCCCTCCAAAGTACAGCAGAGCAAACCCGATGGAAAGGTTGCGGGGAGAGAAAGGTGGTGGTCCGGTTCCCCCTGTTCGCAAAGGACGGAGCCTTACGCATTTTCCTCCGCAGCGATATGTGTGTGTTTGTGGGGGGCGGACCCTCTTCCCTTGCGCCCCACATATGGGGGGTATATTTGCGTGTGGACAAACGTATGTACTTTCCCCATTGCGGGGACACAATCTCGCAACCCCCTTCCTGGAAGCATCAAGAAAACAGATTGGACCCCCAAAACAAACGGTGTGCGTTCCCAGATAGAGCACCCCCTCTTTGGCGCACCCCACCAGCCCCTCATGACCACCGAAACCATTCACAGTCACCCCACGGCTGCCGGAGAGACGCGATGCCCACGTGCGGAAATCCCCCCGCCTCTTGTTGGACAGGACGCTCCCGAACCCCACAACTGCTGTTCCCCAATTGTTAGAATTGTCCAGCAAGGTGAGGGAATAAAAGACCCCCCCCAAAAAAAGTAGAATCCCCCCAAAAATCCAAACCGCGCCATCCTCCACAACCCCCCTTTTCAGCATTTCGAGGAAGGGAAGAACCGTCCAGGCGACAAAAACTTGTATCCGTTCCCGGAAGGGAGCCGGACAGGGGGGTGCGTTCCGGTCGGCAGCGGCGACGGCGTGGGGGCCAGAGGGCTAGTGGAGCCCCCCTGACGCCTGTGTCCGTTCGGGGGGTCCCTTCCCAGAGTACCAAGCGGCCGAGGCAGGGAGAAGTCCTTCAGCTCCAACCTGTCGCCCGCGTCGTCCTTCCCGTGCCGCGGAGATAAGTTCAGCAAACTCAACACGTCCCGCCGGGAAGCCCCGCGGGCGCCAGAGCTCCGGGGCCCCCGCGCAGGGCCCGTGGCGTGCTGGGGGGCGTTCTGCCAGAACATCTTTAGGTTGTGGATGGCCTGGACTTTCTCGTCGACGGCGGCCATCTTGGGGGCGTCGGCGGGGCTGGACCGCGAGGAGCTGGCGGAGGAGTAAGAGAGGGCCGGCGAGGGGGTGCTGGCCGCGGGGGAGTGGTGCCCTGAGCTGGGGGAGTTGTTCTGCGGCGACTTGGAGATGTGGGTGCTATAGGGCGAGCTGGGGTACTTGAGCCGGAAGATGGACCCGTGGGAGTCGGAACTGGGGGACGGCTGGCCGCTGTGGCGTCCGGAACCTTCTTTCGCCGGCCCGTCGCAGGCGGTGGGGCTGTTGTAGCCCGAACTGACCTTCTGTAGAGATGAGCTCCTGGCGGGGGGCTTTGGCTTCAGCGTCGAGGTGGGGGACGGGAGACCCTTGTAGCCCGAGCACAGCGGACGGCTGAAGGCGCTGGTCTCCGACGCCCGGAAGGATGAGGCGCCAGCGTGCGCGGCTGACCCGTTGTCCAGGCTGCTGCTGCGGCTGAGGGGGCCGCCCACCCCGGTGCGCTGGAGGTGCTCGACGGCCAGCAAGTGGGTTTGGGTCTCCTCCAGGATCTTCTGCGCCAACACCTGGGGGTCAAGCTTTGGGTTACTCCTCTCCTCCTCCTCCTGGGATTTCACCGTGCTGTCCGTTTCCGTGCTGGAATGGTCCGACTCGCCGGCCTCCGAACCCGCCAGGCGCCCGACCTTTTGGAACGGCGAGTTCGGGCTGGGAATGAGAGTCATCTTGACCGGGGAGTTGGGGGAACTCGCGCTACGCCCCTGGGCAGGGCCGGCGCTGCCTTTGGCACGGGCGGGTCTGTGGTCAGGGGAAAACCGCGGGCGCCGTTGATCGCGGTATGTCGCCAAAGGCTCGTTGCTGAGGATGGAGAAGCCTTCATACTCCTCCTCTTCCTCTTCTTTTCCGGGGTCGGCCCCACTCTGAGGGGAGAAGGGACCGTGGGCCGCGCAGGGACGGTGTTGTTGTTGCAGCGGGAAGATATTTTTGGGCCTCTCCGTGGAGTCTTGGCGCCTCCCCTCGGCTTGGAGGCCCTCCGGCTTGGAGGCGAAGCTGACCGAAGAGGCGATGGAGCTCAGGCTGTAGACAGAGATGGCGTCGGAGCCAAGGCTGTCCGGACACGTTGGGGAGAAGGGGGGGTTCTGGTAGCTGAGGGGCCCCGGGTTCGAGACAGACTGTGCCGAGGCCAGGGACTCGAGCGATGAGGAACTATCCAGGCTGAGCCGTTTGGGGAGCTCCGTGGAGTCTGCGGAGAAAAAGCGAACACTAACGCCATGGCAACACACATGTCCTGGTGGGCTCCCATCCATTTCCCACCCAAGGGTGTACCTACGGGGAGTGGCGCCAAATAATAATTTCCCCTCCCCTGTGGAGAAAAAACAACCGCTCAAGACCACAGCCAGAGAAGGTCTCTCTAGGCATCTGGAGGACCATAGAGTTGCGCTGGAGGGGGTCTCTCTAGGCATCGGGAGGTTCTCCAGCGCAGCTCTATGGTCAACTTTGGAGAAAAAGCAGAGAAATAGCAACTGCTCAGACCACAAGACAAGGTCTCTCTAGGCATCTGAAGGACCATAGAGTTGTCTGGGAGGGGGTCTCTCTAGGCATCAGGAGGTCCTCCAGCACAGCTCTATGGTCAACTTTGGAGAAAAAGCAACCACTCAGACCACGGCAAGACAAGGTCTCTCTAGTTATCTGGAGGGCCATAGAGTTGTGCTAGAGGGGTCTCTCTAGGCATCAGGAGGCCCTTCAGCATTGCTCTATGGTCAACTTCTCCCAGAATTTGACCATAGAGTCGCACCAGATGCCCAGAGAGGCATCTTTTCTAGGCATTTTCTAGGTCCTCCAGCACAATTCTATGGTATTCAATTATTGTTTGCTATTATATAGGGTTTCACGTATCTGCGCTAAATCTGGGAACGTGTCCCCTTGCAGATACGGGGGCCGACCTGTATTTCTGAATTGCTCGACTGACGTTTTAAATAAATTGCAATTTTAGAAAATTTGCAGGTTGAGAGAAAATCTGCCCAGAAAAACTCTTCTAATTGTCGTTTTCGCATTTTCGCTCTGCGTGCTCTTCCAAAGGCCTAAACTCCGTCCCTGAAAACTTGGTTGGTCTTTTAAGCCAAAGGAATGTAGGAAATTGAGCCTCACCGAAAAGCGTGAGCAGCGTCTGGAGGGCGAAGTGCATGGTGCGCCGGCTGGCCTGTTTTCCCGTCTTTAGGATCACCTCCTCCTGCCCAACTTCGCAGAGGTCGAAGCCTACAAGCAACACAGAAAATGCGCAGAAAGCGTCAAGCCAGCGAACAATGAGGTTGAAAGGGAACTCTGTTTCCCAGCGCACTTCTATGGTACGTGTCCATATTTTTTTCAGCTGTGGATAACTGAAATGGCAGATAACAGCAAACCCTATTAAAATAAAGGACTTCCAGTACAAACATACCATAGAGTTGCGTTGGAGGACTTGTAGATTCCTAGAGAGGATGCCTCTCTAGGCATTTTCCAGCACAACTCTATGGTACGTGTCCATATTTTTTTCAGCTGTGGATAACTGAAACAGCGGATAACAACAAACCCTATTAAAATAAAGGACTTCTGGTACAAACATATCATAGAGTTGCTTTGGAGGACCTGAAGATTCCTAGAGAGGATGCCTCTCTAGGCATTTTCCAGCACAACTCTATGGTACGTGTCCGTATTTTTTTCAGCCATGAAGAACTGAAATGGCGGATAACAGCAATCCCTATTAAAATAAAGGACTTCTGGTTCAAACATACCACAGAGTTGTGTTGGAGGACCTAGAGGTTGCCCAGAAAGCATGCCTCTCTAGGCATTTTCCAGCACAACTCTATGGTATGTGTCCGTATTTCTTTCAGCCATGGAGAAGTGAAACGGCAAATAACAGCAAACCCTATTAAAATAAAGGACTTCTGGTACAAACATACCATAGAGTTGCTTTGGAGGACCTGAAGATTCCTAGAGAGGATGCCTCTCTAGGCATTTTCCAGCACAACTCTATGGTATGTGTCCCTATTTTTTCAGCTGTGAATAACTGAAAGAGCAGATAACAGCAAAGCCTATTAAAATATGGACTTCCGGTACAAACATACCATAGAGTAGTGTTGGAGGACCCGAAGATTCCTAGAGAGGATGCCTGTCTAGGCATTTTCCAGCACACCTCTATGGTACGTGTCCCTATTTTTTTAAAGCTGTGGGTAATTCGAACCATGGATATTGGTTCCACAGATACAGTGGGGTAGACCTGTAAGGTTTTTAATGTTTAATAAACCGCCTTAAGTCCCCCTCTTGGGCAAAAATCAGGATGTAAATAAAGTTAAGTCCCCCAAAAATAAAGTTAAGGAAAGTTGGGATTTTAAATAACGATGTAACTATGCTCATCCTCATGGCTGATGTCCGCCCGCAATGTCCACCTTCGTCCACTCTCCCAGAGATGACCGTCCACCGCCTCCGGTCGGACTTACCGAGTGCTGCCAGGAACTCATGGCAGCCGGGAAGCCGCCAGAGCTGGACGCTGATGGAGACCTGGATCGGGGCCAAGGAGAAGTCTTGCTCTTTTTCCCCCACTTGAAGTTGGACCAAGACTTGATGGAGCTGAGGAAGAGGAAGGTGCGCGGGTCAGGACGCGGTCGCGCCAGCCGCCCAACCCATTGCCAACCTCCACCCAACCTGGAAAGCTAGCCGCGAAAACAAAGATTGCAAGGTGGAGGATTCGGGGGACGAAAACGGTGGTCACCGCGCAGAAGACGACAAGACCCACAAAGCGTCGCCAGGGAGGAAAAGATAGGCGCACGGCACACAGCGAAACTTTCTTGCTTTCCAAAGCGTTTGGAAATACCATGCGCATTTTGATGCATTGGTCAGTGCGCGCCACAGCATGATCTTATGCAAAAAATACGATAAAGCAAGGATTTCCAAACTTTGGAAAGCTCCAGGTGTTTTGGACTTCAACTCCCAGAAGCCACAGCTGACTTGGCCAACAGTCAGGAATTCTGGGTGCTGAAGTCCAAAACATCTGGAGGACCAAAGTTTGGAAAGTGTTTGGACGAAGTAGACTGAACTCTTGGAAAATGACGTTGTTGTTTTTTCCCCGGGAGAATTAAGCCCGCCTCCCCGCGCCCACAACGCAGGACGGACTTACCATTCCCACCATATTCCTAACCGCCTTTGGGAAGCAGAGGGGAAGAAAAAAGACGAATTTCGGAAAGAAAGAAGAGAGAGAGAGATAAAAAGGAAGGTGTTTAGAGCCAAGTTTGCAATGCAACAGCCTCAACGCAAGACCCCTTAAGACACCCACCCGCCCCATTGCAGCGCGAAAGACGAAAAAGAGCGAAGGAGACCCCGCGGATCTCCATTTTGCACCTCCGAAGCGACAAGGCGCCTCTCACCTGCGCCGTATCGGGCTTCGTACTCACCCGGCTGATGAGCTGTTCTCCCGTCTCGGAGGCGGCAATGAGTTTGCAAAGCGCTTGCAAAGCGGCACTGGGCAGACCTGGAAGAAAAGTAGGAAAAAGAGAAGGATAATAAAATAATAATAATAATAATAAAGTGATGGGTTCCTGTATGCCCCTGGGGGTTGGACTAGATGACCACTGAGTACCCCTTCCAATTCAAAGGCTGTACGGTTACAAATAAAACCGATGCAGCCTCATGCAATCATATAATAATAATAATAATAATAATAATAATAATAATAATAATATTTTAGTTATGGGTTCCTGGATGCCCCCAGGGGTTGGACTAGATGACCACTGAGTACCCCTTCCAATTCGAAGGCTGTACGGTTGCAAATAAAACCGATGCAGCCTCATGCAATCTAATAATAATAATTATTATTATTATTATTATAGTAATAATATTTTAGTTATGGGTTCCTGGATGCCCCCCGGGGGTTGGACTAGATGACCCCTGAGTACCCATTCCCGTTCGAAGGCTGTACGGTTGCAAATAAAACCGATGCAGCCTCATGCAATCTAATAATAATAATAATAATAATAATAATAATATTTTAGTTATGGGTTCCTGGATGCCCCCGGGGGTTGGACTAGATGACCCCTGAGTACCCCTTCCCATTCGAAGGCTGTACGGTTGCAAATAAAACTGATGCAGCCTCATGCAATCTAATAATAGATTGTATAAGATTGCAAATAAAATCATCAACATTTATTTTCTGCTGCTTTAGGACACGAAGCAATGGATTCAAAATGGCAAGAAAAAGAGATTTTACCTCTAAACCTTCAGAAGAAATTCTTCCAGTATTTTTATGAACACAAACTTTACAGACACACAAACTAGTATACACAAACCCACAAACTTAAAATAAACGATGACA
Source organism: Gambelia wislizenii (assembly GCA_030847615.1). Taxonomy (NCBI): domain Eukaryota; kingdom Metazoa; phylum Chordata; class Lepidosauria; order Squamata; family Crotaphytidae; genus Gambelia; species Gambelia wislizenii. The sequence goes on along the minus strand of JAUMIR010000013.1, from coordinate 229,023 downwards.
AACAAAACCACTAATGACTCCCATAAATTGACGCTTTTGTTCCACTAATAAAATTACTTCCATTAAGTGATACAATATTCCCACTTCTAATAGAAACTTTATTACTTTGAAAAGCACAAAGTTGATAGAAACTCCTTAATTTGTTGCAAAAAAAAAGTTAATTAAACAAATCCCAATGTTTTTAAAAAGGTTGATAAAAACCCCTTAATTTGTTGCAAAAAGGAAATTAAACAAGTCCCTGTCTTTGCTGTTAAGAGTTGTTTGAGAGGGGAATATTTTTTCCTTTCTTCCTTGGAGGTTGGACCGTGGCCTCTCTCAGGAGAACTGGGGTTGGACTAGACGGCCCCTAAGGGTCCCTTCTAACTCTAGGATTTTATGGATTCAGCCCAGAAGGGTTTGAGGAGAAATGTGGGTCTCCGATGTATTTCATAATAGAAGCTTTGAGACTCTCGGCCACCCAGCAAGGTGGAAATGCTGTTTCGAGACCCTTTCCTTCCTTCCCTCTTTCCCTTTTCTTCTTCCTTCTTCGCCTTCTTTCCTTCCTCTGCCCTTTCCTTCCTTCCTTCCCTCTTCTTTTCTTCTGCTCACTCTTTCCTTTCTTTCCTTCTTGCCCCTTCCTTCCTTCCATCCTTCCTCCTTCGCTTTTCTCCTTCCTGCCTTCTACTTTATTCCTTTTCCTTCCTTCCTTCCTTCCTTCCTTCCATCCTTCCTTCCTTCTTCTCCCCTCTCCTTCCATCTCTCTTTTCTCCTTCCCTCCTCCTATTTTATTCTTTCCTTCCCCCTTCCCATTTTCTTTTTCCTTTCCCCCACCCTCCCTCTTCCTTCCTTCCTCTACCCTCTCCTTCCTTGCTTCCTCTACACTCTCACCTTCCTTCTTTCCTTCCTTCCCTCTTCTTCCTTCCTTCTTTTCTACTTCCTTCCTTTCTCTATACCCTCTTTCTTACCTCCCTCTGTCCCTCTTCCTTCCTTCCTTTTCTCCTTTCTTACCTCCCTTCCCTCTTTTCTTTCCTTACTTCCCCTCCCTCTTCCTTCTTTCCTCTACCCTCTCCTTCCATCCTTCCTTCTTTCCTTCCATCCCTCTTCCTTTCTTCCCTCGTTTCTTCCTCCTTCCTTCCTTCCCTCCCTTCCTTCTTTTCTCCCTCCTTCCCTCCCACTCTCTTCCTTTCTTCCTTTCCCTCCCTCTTCCTTCCTACCTTCTCTCCTTCCTTCTTTCCTTTACCCTCTCCTTCCTTCCTTACCTCCCTCTTCCTTCCTTCCTTTTCTCCTTCCTTCTTTTCCCTCCCTCTTCCTTCCTTCTCGCCTTCCTTCCTTCCTTTTCTCCTTCCTTCCTTTCCCTCCCTCTTCCTTCCTTCCTTCTTTTCTCCTTCCTTCTTTTCCCTCCCTCTTCCTTCCTTCTCGCCTTCCTTCCTTCCTTTTCTCCTTCCTTCTTTTCCCTCCCTCTTCCTTCCTTCCTTCCCTCCTCTGTCCTCTCCTTCCTGCCCTTGTTCCTGTACCCTCTCCTTCCTTCCTTCCCTCCCTCCCTTTCCCTCCCTCTTCCTTCCTTCTTTTCTCCTTCCTTCCTTTCCCTCCCTCTTCCTTCCTTCCCTCCTCTGTCCTCTCCTTCCTGCCCTTGTTCCTGTGCCCTCTCCTTCCTTCCTTCCTTCCCTCCCTCTTCCTTCCTTCCTTCTTTTACCTCCCTCTTCCTTTCTTCTCGCCTTCCTTCCTTTCCCTCCCTCTTCCTTCCTTCCCTCCTCTGTCCTCTCCTTCCTGCCCTTGTTCCTGTACCCTCTCCTTCCTTCCTTCCTTCCTTCCCTCCTTCCTTCCTTCCCTTGCCTCCCTCCCTCCAAAGACTCACCCAGCAGGGACTGGATGGTGGAGCTGCATTGCTGGAGCCGGTCCCCGGGGTCCGAGGTGGGGAAGAAGACGGCGGCCGGCAGCCCGCTGGCCGGGGGGTCCAGCCGAAATCCCACGGCGGTCAGGAGGGCCTGCCACCCCGGGATGCCCCCCACTTTATTCTCCACGCTCTGCTGGGAGGTGTACATGGAGTTGTGTTGCCCGCTGTGGATCCGCTGCAGGGATTTCTCCACCTGCGGAAGGAGAGGCAGAGAAAGAGTCGGAAAACGCAGAGTGAGACCCTGGAAACTTTGGAGAGAGAGGAAAACAATTTTTTTCTGGGAAAAATTTTGTAGAAAAAATTTTTTCCAACACAAAACAAAACAAAAAACGGAGGGAAAAAATCCAGTATCCCTTGGATATTGGATTGCATTTTCAAAAGTGTGGACATTTTGTAAAATAATAAAAATAATAATAATAGTCATTATGTGTTCCCTCTATTTCTAGTCTGTGTTTCTCCAGCCTTCCGTAACCATTTTCGCAATGCTAATGCTGCTTAAAAAACCCTCCGACTAGACAGAGGATGAGGAAGAAAAGAAGCGGAGAGATTTAAAAAGACTTTGGAAAAAGGAACTTCTTTCTCAGACGTTCTTAAACTAAAGTATGTTTGTAATAATGGGGTTTCATGATAAGAACACGGGGAAACATAGGGAAAAAATAACCCCGCTGTCCGCCGTACCCGATGCCAACCCCGCTGCTCCCCAAAATACTCACCAAGTGGAGAAGGACCCTCAGGGCGTCTCGCGCCCGGTCTGGATGTTGGAGGATATCTGTCAGGGCCTGCCCGATCAGGGATGATGGGCTGTTCAGTTTCACGTCGCTCCCGATCAGGGTAAATCCTACCATTGTGGCAAGGGGGAACCCCAAAAAGAAGCCATGAGTCCATGCAGCCAAACCCATCCTGGTACATTTACACATTTTAGGGGGCTGGTTTTATTAATTAATTAATGCATATGAAACAACATCTCAGGCTTGGCCAAATTGATCACCAACAGTGGTCCGCCCTGGCCTCACATCGGGAGGCATGGAAACGCACTATCCACAATGCTGCAGCCTTATTTGAGAACTCACCACGAACAAGTCTGGAAGAGAAACGACAACGCAGAAAGAATCACAACCCAAAAACATCACCCAAGGAGACCTTCTGCTGTGCTTTCTGCAACCGGACTTGTTTATCTCGGATTGGCCTTTTTAGTCATCAGCGCGCTTGCAGAAAGCGCGGGATGAGTCCTTCCTGAATCTTCGTTTGCGAAGAAAAGCCAGAGAGAGAGAGAATGCATATATTTACTTACTTACTTATTAATTCCCTGCCTTTTTGTGTTTTAAATGCAATGCATTTTTTTTTTTGCATTTTGCATTTTAAATGCAATGCATTTTTTTTTCATTTGGCATTTTTTCGACTTTTAAATGCAATGCATTTATTTTATGCAATGCATTTATTAATTTTATTTTATTTAACATGCAATTAATGCATTTTAATGCAATGCATTTAAATGCATTATAAATGCAATGCATTTAAATGCATTTTAAATGCAATGCATTTAAATGCATTATAAATGCATTGCATTAAAATGCATTATAAATGCAATGCATTTAAATGCAATGCATTTAAATGCAATGCATTTATTGAAGATGCCAGCCACAGATGCAGGCAAAACATCAGAAAGAAACTATTCCAGAACATGGCCTCACAGCCCAGAAAAAAAACCAAGGAAAATTTATAGCAATGCATTTTGTTTGCATTTTGCATTTTAAATGCAATGCATCCCTTTTCATTTGGCATTTTCCCCCTTTTAAATGCAATGCATTTATTTTATGCAATGCATTTATTTATTTTATTTTATTTAAAGTGCATTTAAATGCAATGCATTTATTGAAGATGCCAGCCACAGATGCAAGCAAAACATCAGAAAGAAACTATTCCAGAACACGGCCTCACAGTCCAGAAAAAAAACCCAAGGAAAATCTATAGCAATGCATTTTGTTTGTATTCTGCATTTTAAATGCAATGCATTTTTGCATTTTAAATACAATGCATTAATATTAATATGATTATTTTGCATTTTGAAACAGTTTTTAACTATGTGTTTTTAAATTGTTTTTAAACCTTTATTTATCTATTTATCTAAAGCATCTCTGTATCGCCTCCCAGCCCACAAGGCCTCCCAAGGCAACAAACAAATAAAAGCCAATTAAACCAATTCGAAGATAAAAACACTATGAAAGTACTCTTTTAAAAACTCCTAAAATCAATTAAAGAATCCAGTTTTAAAACCGTTGAAAACAGTGATTTTGCACATTTAAATATAGTACATTTACGGTACATCCGGAACTCGCGACCCTAGAACGGATATGGCGAGGATGGCGTCTCTTAGGGGGCCCACCCCAGCTAGACCGCGCCGCGGCCTCACCTGCCCAGTTTGAGGGGTGGGAAAAGCTCTTGCTGGCCTGCACCGTCTTCATGGCCTCCCCGAGGGCCGCGCTGGCCTTCAGCCCGTTGAGGAGCGCCGCGTAGAAGGCGTGGACGAACATCTTGGAGGCGGCCGCCGGGACGGGCCAGAGGGAGACGAGGACGCAGAGGGCGCCGGCCGCCAGGAAGGCCCTGGTCAGCCCCACCACCCCATCGGCGGTCACCTTGCCGTGAGACTCCGGGTAGGAGCCCAACACCACCAGCTTGACCGGCAGCCTGAGGTCCAGGACGTCGGCAGCGGTGAGCAGGAACTCCTGGAGTGGCGGGCAGTCAGCGATGCTCTCCACGTCGCTGGCGTCGTCTTGCATGCGTAGCGACTCCGGGATGGTGTATGAGTTCCCGTAAGATCCCCCTTTGCTCCCGCCGCTTCCGGCTGCGCTCTCGGCGTTGGGGGTCAGGACCAGGGCGGCCAGCTTCCAGGAGACGTGTGTGGCGAAGTGGGCGCACTCCGCCTGCGCCAAGGCGCTCATGACCCGGTCCTTGGTGGCGGCGGTGCCCACTAGGGGCTGGCAGCCCAGCAGCTCCGAAACGGCGTAGGCCTCCTCTTCAGCCGAGGGCATCGGGCCCCAGAGCCAGCGGTCCATCACCGAGGGGGGCAGCTTGGGGTTGCCGATGACGGCGGCCGTGGAAGGGGAGGAACCGTAGGCGGAGGGGGTCTTTTTCGGCTGTAGCTGCGGGGGCGAGAAGGGGTCCCGATCAGAGCACCCACTCTTTAAATACCGCCACCCCCGTATCAGTGGAACTAATACCCGCAGTTTCAGTTATCCACGGTTGAAAAAAGAGGGATGCATACCATAGAGATGTGCTGGAAAATGCCTAGAGAGGCATCTATGCTAGGAATCACTAGGTCCTCCAATGCAACTCTATGCTATGTTTGTACTGGAAGTCCTTTTTTTTAAAGGGTTCGTTATTATCCACGTTTTCAGTTATCCACTGCTGAAAAAAGAGGGACACATACCATAGAGTTGCACTGGAAAATGCCTAGAGAGGCATCTATGCTAGGAATCACTAGGTCCTCCAATGCAACTCTATGCTATGTTTGTACTGGAAGTCCTTTTTTTTTAAAGGGTTCGTTATTATCCACGTTTTCAGTTATCCACTGCTGAAAGAAAGAGGGATACATACCATAGAGATGTGCTGGGAAATGCCTAGAGAGGGTGCCTCTCTAGGCATTTTCTAGGTCCTCCAACGCAATTCTATGGTCTGTTTGTACCAGAAGTCGTTTTTAAAATATGGTTTGCAATTATCCACGGTTTCACTTATAAATGGTAAGCCTACAGATATAGTGGAAGGGGAGCAGTCTCTACTCTTCGAAACACAACACTCAATATTTAAACACTCTTAAAAGTGCAACAACCAATTTTAAACGCTTAACCAACCTTTACACACTCTTAAAAACTGCAATATCCAATCTTAAAAACCAATTATAATTGCAACTCTTTTAAATTAATAATAATTTAATTTTTTAATTAATAATAATTGCAAATTCTTATAATTTGAAATCTCTTATAACTGCAACACCCAACCTTGGAGAAATCTTAAGTTGCAACGGCCTTTGGAAAAGATGACAATATCAGGAAGAAGGAAGGGAGGGAGGAAAAGGAAGGAAACAGGAAGGAATAAAGAGCAAAGAAGGAGAGGTAAAGAAGGAATGAAGGAAGGAATAAAGGAAGGAAAGAAGGAAGAGCAAGGAAGGAGAAGGAGGAAAAGGAAGGAAGGTAGGAAGGAAGGGCGAGGGAAAGGAAGGAATAAATGAAAGAAGGAGAGGGAGGGAGGAAAAGGAAGGGAAAAGGAAGGAAGGGAAAGCAAAGAAAGAGAGGGAGGGAGGGAAAGAAGGAAGGAATGAATAAAGAGCAAGGAAGGAGAGGGAAGGAGGAAAAGTAAGGAAAAAGGATGGAAAGAAGGAAGGAAGAGCAAGGAAGGAGAGGGGAGGAGGAAAAGGAAGGAAAAAGGATGGAAGGAATAAAGGAAGGAAGGAAGAGCAAGGAAGGAGAGGTAGGGAGGGAAAGAAGGAAGGAATAAAGAGCGAGGAAGGAGAGGGAGGAAGGAAAAGGAAGGGGAAAGGATGGAAGAAGAGGGAGGGAGGGAAAGAAGGAAGGAATAAAGAGCGAGGAAGGAGAGGGAGGAAAGAAAAGGAAGGGGAAAGGATGGAAGAAATAAAGGAAGGAAGGAAGGAAGAGCAAGGAAGGAGAGGGAGGAAGGAAAAGGAAGGGGAAAGGATGGAAGGAAGGAAGGAAGGAAGAGCAATGAAGGAGAGGGAGGGAGGAAAAGGAAGGAAAAGGGACGGAAGGAATAAAGGAAGGAAAGTAGGAAGGAAGGAAGAGCAAGGAATAAGAGGGAGGGAAAGGAAGGAATAAAGGAAGGAGAGGGAGGGAGGATAAGGAAGGAAAAGAAATGAGGGAGGGAGGAATAAAAGGGGAAGGAAGAATAGAAGGAAGGAAGGAGAGAGGAAATAAAGGAAAGGCAAAGAAGGAGGGAGGGAAGAAAAGGAAAGAAAAAAAGGAATAAAGAGCAAGAGGAAGGAAAAAGGAAGGAAGGAATAAGCCAGCGAGCCCAGCACGCCTGTCTCCGTGCATCCAGCCGTATGTGTGTGCAGAAGCGCGCCGCTTACCTTGGCGCCGGAGCTCAGGGCTCGTATGGAGGGCACGGCGATGAGGGTGAAGCGCTCGTAGAGGTACTCGTTGGAGGAGCTTCCCTTGAGGAGGGCGAAGGGGATGAGGTAGAGATCCCCCTCCAGAACCAGCGTCAGGTGACGGTGGCGCCCCACGGGGCCGCTGGAGTGCATCAGGCCCTGCGCGCGAAAGGCAGAGGAGGCGGGACAGAGAACGGGAGACGTGAGCGGAAGAACGGAAAACACCCCCCCGCCCCACCGAGATGCTCGCGCGGTCTTCAAAACCCTCGTAGCCAGCCTTCCTCTGAGGCTGAGAGAGTGTGATGGCGCACAACAACAGCACCGCCCAAAAAAAAACCACGCCTCAAACTCACCCCTTCCAGGGGCCCGATCAGCAGGTCATAGAGCGCGCGCAGAGGGGACTTGTTGTAGGAACTCGGCCGCCGTGGCAACGAAGACGTGGACGCCTCCTTGACCGGAGACACGGGTCCGCTGAAGAGGCTGCTCATACTCTGGCAGTTCCTGCGCAAAAGAGACAAGCCGTTAGTTAATTAATTATGATTTTATTTATATAGTACAACTCCAGGTATCTGCGGGACCGGTATCCACGGTTTCACTTACCCGCAACCGGAAAAATACGTATTTTCTCTAGGCATTTTCTTCTAGGAGGTTGTCTAAAGGGCGAAAATACCCCTCGCGGAATGCGAGGAGAATACGAGCGCACCCTGCGTCGTTTCGCCGTATTTGGAAGAACGGGGCCAAAAACGCCCCCCAAAAAACACCCTCCAAAAGAAAAACCTTCGTGTTTTTTCCAACAGTACGTGCAATGCGCATCGTTAGAGGACAAGCGACATGAATTGATTCGCTTTCCCATACGACGAGCAGAAGCGCAAAGCTGATTGGCTGGACGATCACACAGGGGGCGGGGTTTGCTTACAAGGCAAGCGCCCGGAGCCGCCATGTTGGATTTTCGCCTTAGCGAGTGAGCGATAAGGCGATAAAATGAGGTGTTAGTGTTTTTTTAAAAAAAATAAAGGCGAAATATCGCTCCACCACACGTTGGAAATAGTTTTGGCGGACGTTCCGCGAACTTTACGAAAGGCGACCTTTATTTCTGTTGCTTTGTTCTTTCTTGCTTAGTTTATTATTTTGCAATGTTGTGGTTGGTTGCTTATTAGCATTAATGGTTGGGATAGGCTAAAATGAAATATATATATATATATATATATAATTGTAAGTAATGTATGGTTTTGTATTGTATATAACTCTTTGTAACTGTATGTTATGTATTGCTATTGTATGTCACTGTATGTTTGTTTTTACTAAATTCTTTAATTTTTTTAAAATAAAGTAATTTAAAAAAAGAAATAAAAATATATATTTAATTACAACAACGGTGATGTGAAAATACGTCTTGTGAGAAGGTAAGTTCCATAATACTCTAATCTTGTGATTAGTTTTTCTACTATTTTCTTTTAGGAAAGTAATAATAAGGTTGCATGTACTATAAGAAAATATATTTATGGTAATGTCTCTAAAAAGGTTAACAAATGTAACCATAATAATAAATAAATAAAATACAATAAAATTATATTTAATTATCTTTTAACTGTACAGACAAAGCCTAGCTCAGTGGCTCTTAACCTTTCCTTTACCTTTTAAATAACTTTGGATCCCAAGACTTAACTCAAGATTTAAAACCGTAATAATAATGGCTAATAATAATCATAATCATATAATAATAATACAATTCGACCATCCATTAAACCTTCCCTCAGAGGTACTGGAGGGAGGAAGGAAACTCCTGCTTCTTGCTGCAAGTTTGTGGTTGGAGCGGATTGAATGGCGATGTGCAGGCCAAGCCAGCCTTCGCCTTGACTCCTGTCACAAGCAGCCTTCAAGCCTTTGCGGACCCCCTGTGAGGACACTGCGGACCCCTGGGGGACCCTGGACCCCAGTTTAACAACCACTGGCCTAGATGGTTTGCAACGCAAGAGGAGGCGAACGCTGCAGTATCGTCAAACAGCCACCAGAGGGCAGCAACAATGCATCCTCGTTAGTGTGATTAGTGTAATTTAATTGGGGGGGAGGAAGAAGGCAAATCCTCCACCCTACCCAGAGCGAGCACTAATGAGCAGAGACTAGAGCTTTGTCTAGCAGAGATTTTCCCAAGTCCCCCCAAACTATGAATCCCAGGATTTCAAAGTACAGAGCCATAAGCAGTTTCAAACTGCTATAACTATGTGGTGAAGACAGATCTTCTCTGCTAAAGTGCTGTGGGAAGGGGACTAGAGCTCTATCTCTAGCAGAGAATCCAAGTACACCTCTTGAAAAACTGCAAATCCCAAGATTTGCTAGGGGTACTCAACTACTATAACAGAACTTGGGGGTCTCCTTTTCTAGAGAGATGCAATGCTATAGTTCATCAGCAAGTGGGCTACAGCTCTCTCTAGCAGAGAATCCCAAGTAACACATCCCTGAAAACTAGAGATCCCAGGATTCCCTAACACACAGCAGCTGAAAGTGGTATCAAACCTCTATAAATTTCTGTAGAGCAGACAGACCAGTTCAGAGGAAAGTGGAACAGAGTTCTCTCAATAGCACACAATTCCAAGTAGCCCCTTAGCAAAACTACAAATCCCAAAATTCCACATTGGGCAGTTTAAAGCAGAATGAAACTAATAAAGGAGGCCATATAAAGCTGAAGGCCCCACAATCACCAGGCATATTAGTTAATTAAAATAAGGGAGCGACGGTTGGATCACCGTATTCGCAGGGGTTCGACTCCCAGATTTACCGTGGATAACGGAAACCATGGATAACAGCAAACCCTATTAAAATAAAGGGTTTATGGGGGGAAAACATACCATAGAGTTGTGCTGGAGGACCTAGAAAATGCCTAGAGAGGATGCCTCTCTAGGCCTTTTCCATCATAACTCTATGGTACACATCCCTATTTTTTGTCCCGCGGATAACTGAAACCGCGGATATTGGTTCCACAGATACGGGGGTCCAACTGTATATCACAAAATTTCCCATTTTTGATGGCAAAGGCTCTCTTAACACACTAAATCACTCTATTCGGTGGGGAAAATATTTAATACCGAATTTTCACAATTCGGGACTTTTGGGTGAAAAAATTCTTTAGAGGGTATAACACATTCTTTGTGCAAACTTTCTCCACATTTCTATTTTGGGCTTAAATATGCCCATTTTCTGTGTAAAAATTGTAGGCTGGTATTGCACAAATTGCAAAGTTTTGGGGTTTTTTATTGCTGAAACAAATTTTCACACAAATGAATATTTCACAAACAAAGCTGCAAATTGTGAAAAACAATGGAAGAAAATTTGTCCCTCTTTTGGCACGAGAACAAATCAAGTGGGAAAAGATGTCCCACCCCTTCCCCAAATTTCTCCACCCTGCCCCTCGGATGGCCCCCCGCCCTAAAAAAAGGCCTCACCTGTTGAAGAGGTTGTTGCGGCTGACCATCCGCAGGAAGCCGGTGGGGTCGGAGGCGGAAGTGAGCTTGTTGTTCATTTCCTCAAACTGCGGCTCCAACAGGTCTCCCGCCTCGCTCTCCGTTTCACTGCTGGCGCAAGCCCTGGGGGGGGGGGACACCAGGGGGGAGGTCAGAGGTCAGCAGGGCCACGGGGAAATTGGGGGGTAAGTGTTGGGGGACCCCCCCCACCTGCGTCCCCGTCTAGGATTTGAATTGGGGGTGGAAGGATGAGAAAGAGGGAGAAGGAAGGAAGAAAGAAGAGAAGGAGGGAGGAAGGAAGAGGGAGAGAGAAGGAAGGAGGGAGGAAAGAAGAGAGGAAGGGAGGGAGGGAGAGAAGGAAGAGGCAGAAAGGAAGAAAGGAAGAGAGAGAAGGAGCGAGGGAGGAAGTATGATAGGAAGAGAGAAGAAGGGAGGAAGGAAGGGAAAGAGGAAGGAAGAGGGAGAGGAAATGAGAGGGAGGAAGGGTGGGGAAGGAAGAGAGAAGGAGGAAGGAAGAGGGAGAGGAGGAAGAGGCAGAAAGGAAGAGAGAGAACGAGGGAGGGAGGAAGTATGATAGGAAGAGAGAATGAGAGAAGGGAGGAAGGGAGGGAAAGAGGAAGGAAGAGGGAGAGGAAATGAGAGGGAGGATGGGTGGGGAAGGAAGAGAGAAGGAGGAAGGAAGAGAGAGAAGAGGCAGAAAGGAAGAGAGAGAAGGAGGGAGGAAGTACGATAGGAAGAGAGAATGAGAGAAGGGAGGGAAAGAGGAAGGAAGAGGGAGGGAGGAAATGAAAGGGAGGAAGGGAGGGGGAAGGAAGAGAGAAGGGAGGAAGGAAGAGGGAGAAGAGGCAGAAAGGAAGAGAGAGAAGGAGGGAGGGAGGAAGTATGATAGGAAGAGAGAAAGAAGAAGGGAGGGAGGAAGGGAAAGAGGAAGGAAGAGGGAGGGAGGAAATGAGAGGGAGGAAGGGAGGGGGAAGGAAGAGAGAAGGGAGGAAGGAAGAGGGAGAAGAGGCAGAAAGGAAGAGAGAGAAGGAGGGAGGGAGGAAGTACGATAGGAAGAGAGAATGAGAGAAGGGAGGAAGGGAGGGAAAGAGGAAGGAAGAGGGAGGGAGAAAATGAGAGGGAGGAAGGGAGGGGGAAGGAAGAGAGAAGGGAGGAGGGAGGAAAGAAGAGATGAAGGGAGCGAGGGAGGGGGAAAGAAAGAAAGAGGTAAATATGGAGGAAGAGAGAAGGCAGGGAGAAGAAGGAAGAAAGGGGAAAGGAAGAGTGAAGGGGTAAGGAAGGGAGAGAAAAGGAAGGAGGGAGGAAAGAAGAGAGGGAGGGAGAGGAGGGGGAAAGGAAGAGAGAGGTGAATATGGAGGAAGAGAGGAGAAAGAAGGGAGAAAAGAGAGGGGCAGGAGGAAATGAGAGGAAAAAGGAGATGAGAAGACAGGGAGGGTGGAAAGGAAAGAAGGAAGGAGGGGAGGAGGCAGGGAAGGGGATGCCAGGAGGGAGGGAAGGAAAGAGAGAGGAAGAGATGGACGGAAGAAAGGAAGGAAGGAGGGAGGGTGGGAGGAGAGAAGGAAGAAGCACAGGGGAGGGAGAGAAGGAAGCCTCTCCCACACACACCTTGGTCTCTCGTCTGCACCCCCTCCCACCCAGCAATGGCGCCGCGCCCACTCACCGTGGCGTGTAGTAGGAGTCCACGCCCAGGGCCTCCCTGACGCTGGCGCTGAGCTGCTCCAGGGCGGAGCTGGTGGCCGCCTGGAGACTGGGTCCCCCTTCCTGGAAGTCCTCCCCGGCATTCTCGGAGGGACCGTCCCCCACGTAGCACTCGTGAAACTTCAGGATTCCTAAAAGCAGGGAGAGGAAGAGGGAGGAGGAAGAAGAGGCGTAGAGGGAGGAAGAAGAGGTTGGAAGAGGAGAAAGAAAGGGAGAAGAGGAAGAGGAGAGGGAGGAAGAAGAGGTGGAAAGAGGAGAAAGAGGAGAAGAGGGAGAAAAAGAAAGAGGAGCAAGGTGGAAGTAAACAAAGAGGAGGAAGAGATGGGAAAAGAAGGGAAGGAGGAAGAAGAGGAGGAGAGGGAGGAAGAAGTGGAGGAAGAGAAGAGGTGGAAAGAGGAGAAAGAAGAGGAGAACAGGGAGAAAAAGAAAGAGGAGCAAAGTGGAAGTAAACAAAGAGGAGGAAGAGATGGGAAAAGAAGGGAAGGAGGAAGAAGAGGAGGAAGAGAAGAAGTGGAAAGAGGAGAAAGAAAAGGAGAAAAGGGAAAGGAAGAAGTAAACAAAGAGAAGGAAGAAGCAGAGGGGAAAGATGAGGATAAGGAGGAAGTTGAGAAGGAAGAGGAAGAAGAGAAGAGAAAGAGAAGAACAAAGAGGAAGAGAGGAGAAGGAAAGAGAAGAGGAGCAAAGAGGAAGAGGAGGAAGAAGCACACACAAAGAAGGAAGAGAAGGAAGAAAAAGAGGAACAGGAGGAGAAGAGGAAGAGGAAGAAGTAGACAGAAGAGGAAGGAGGAAAAATAAGAAAAGAGGAACAGGAGGAGGAGAAAGAATAAGAGGAAGCAGAGGAAGAACAAGAAGGGAAGAACAAGAGGAGGAGAAGGAAAGAGAAAGAGGAAGTAAAGGAGAAAAAGAAGAAAGGAAGATAAACAGAAGGAACAGGAGGAGGAAAAGGAAGAGGAGGAAGTGGAGAAAAGAGGGTGGAACAGGATAAGAGCAGGAGATGGAAGAATTCAAGAGAAGAGGAGGAGGAAGAGGAGGAGAGGAAGAAGGCAGCTGCATTAATTAATTAATCAATCAATCAATTAATTAATTAATTATAATAACGCCACGTTTCTCCCATTAAGGGACAGCATCCCCCAAATGGTCTCTCTCCTTCCCCTAGCACCTTCCGGGGCCCAACCAACGTGAAAGGAAGCCTCCATCTGGCACGCAGAGAGCTACACCGGATGAACCTCCGCCTGCCAGGCGGCCACTGCGCAAAATGCTTCCTCCTCCTCGCTGTTTGCAGCTATGAATTGGGGCCCCTCCAGAGGGGAGCCAGAAATCTCCTCTTCTAGCCTTAATTACCCCTCTTCTCTCGTTCTCGCGTCCCTTCTGCGTGGGGCTTCCCCGGCGCCTTTGAGACACACGTATTCATTGAAGTGGAAACGCAAGAGGGTGGCACGCCGCGTCTCCACTTGATCCCTGTGAGCGAACAAGCCTTTCTTTCCGTGTGTGAGTGTTTGCGTGTGCGCTCATTTCACAGCCAGGCGGATTAGCGCAGAGAGCGGATCTCTTTCCACCACTCCGCGGCTGCGCTTCATTATCTCGTAAAGCGAGGCTGATCATCTCAGGGCGCTCTTTCGGGGGCGTTTAATTTAATAACGGTGGCACTCAAAAAGCGGAAGACATAATGGAATTGAGGGGAGGGTTGTATCCGCGGGGGTTCGGTTCCCGGAGTTATTGCGATACGGAAAACCGCGGATAACACTGAACGCCATTGAAAATAATGGGACTTCTGGTTTAAAATACCATAGAGTTGCATTAGAGGACCTAAAAAATGACTAGAGAGGATGTATTTTCTAGTAAGACTCTATGGTATACGTTCTGTTTTGTGTCCCGCAGATAACTGAAACTGCGCATATTGGTTTTTCGGATATTGTACATACCATGGAGTCTTCTTCGAAAATGCCTAGAAAGGCAACCTCTCTAGGCATTTCCTAGAGGTATTTAAACTGGAAGTCCCATTAATTTCAATGGCATTCGCTGTTATCCACGGTTTCCGGTATCCGCGGTAAGTCTAGGAACCAAACCCCTACGTATTCGGGGGCGGTGGCGACTATTAGCGATCACTGTCCAAGCCGCACAAAAACCCCTTCCATGGAATGGAAACTTGGGGAGGGGGCCATTTTCTTTCCCGCCGCATGATGGCGCAAAGGACCCCTCCCCTCCCACGTGGTGGCAAATCCCCCTACCCACAATTCCCCCCCAATCACCGACCTGCCCCCGGGGCCAACAGCCAACTGTAGAGGTACCCCGCGGCCAGGGAGTAGTAGAGGACGAGCCCGCGCTGACCGTTCACCGTCTCCAGGACTTGGTCCACCGTTACGGGGGAGTAAGGGTCCAGATCCTGTTGCTGCCCGGTCTGGCGCTCGACTAGGAGGTCTGCGAAAGCTCGCGTGCGCCCCCTCTCAGCCACCGCTAGGGCTTCGTCGTGGTGTCCTAGAAGACGACAGAAAAGTTGGCGCACATACGTAACCCGATCACGCAACCAGGGAGTCATTTTTTTTTTAATCTATTTATTAAGACAAATAATTAACCCAAAACAAAGGAGGGAGAAAAACGATAACTTTACACAACAATAATTAAAAAAACAGAACATAAATAACATTATTTAACAATTAAATAACAAAACAAAACAAAAATCGAACAAAGCTACACCTAAATTTCTAATTTCATACATTCAGTTTAAAGCACACATAGATTAAATCGGCTTCCTAATTACGGCCTGAAATGTAGGAGAGTATCAGACGCCGACGTCCTTCAGAGTCCCGGGGGCGTAGCGCAGCCGTAAGGCGTCCCTTTTTATTGGCGGTTTGTCCCAATAAAAATTGGGAATCCTTGTCCGCGGAAGCGTTACGCCCCGGGAACGGCTGAGGTCGCGCGTGTCTGAGAACGTCGCCCTTTCAGTTCTCCTCGCAATCTTCTGACGCTGTTTTTTGCCGCGTTCCCCTGCGTCTGATCATCTCCGTATAGTTGTCCATTTAATTTCCCTTATCTCTGTTATTAACTTTTCATGTGTCTCTACTATATCGAAATTGATATTATATTATTTTTATGGTAATATTTCCCGACTTTTTATCTATCTCTATTTTTCTACACGATTCGGGGAGTGCGATGAGGAAGGAAGTCCCGCCGCCAAATGCACGGTAGGCCAAATGCACGCCGCTAAAAAGGTATATCTCTATTTTTCTACACGATTTGGGGAGCGTGATGAGGAAGGAAGTCCCGCCGCCAAATGCACGGTAGACCTTTTCCTGATACGCCGCTCTCCCGCAACCGATGGAAAGGGAGGGATCTATCCGAAAGCACAAAGAGACGCGTACACACAAGTACGCATGCGTGTGCCCGCGCAAACGCCTCCTCCCACTCTTACCCAGACGGACCAGGACCCGCTGGAGGGCTTGGTAGCAGGAGGTCTGCAGGTCGAAGAGGGAGAGCTTGTAGTCCGTGCTGAGTCGGACTTCGTGCCGGATGCTCTCGAAGAGGGCCGACGCCCGGTAGAGCTGTAGTAGGGGGGGGGAGAAAGCCGGTCAGCCAGGGTCTCTTTTGGGGGGCACGGCACAGCCACACGGTATGAGCAGACAAGCAGGTGAGCCACTGCCCCATAGAAGTGGGGGGGTAGCAGATTTGCAAGGAAACCCACCCACCCACCACAAGGTTAAGAGGGGTGGAACCTCTTCCTCCTCGGCTAATTCTGATTTCCTCCTTTCTTTCCTCCTACTCCTCCTCCTCTTCCTTCTGTTCCATCTCCTCTCCTCTTCAACCTCCTCCTCTTTATTTTCATCCCCTCTCCTCCTCTTCCTATTCTCCTTCCTCTTCCTCCTCTCCCCCTCCTCTTCATGTGTATCCCCTCCTCTCCTTTTCCTCCTCCCCATCCCTTACATTCTTCCTCCTCCTCTTCCATCTCCTCCCTCCTTCTCTTCTTCTACTTCCTCCTCCCTTCCTCTTCTTCGCTTCCTGCTCTTTTTCCCACTTCTTTTCCTCCTCCATCTTGTTCTTCTTCTTCCTCTTCCTCCCACCTCATCTTCACCCCCTCATCTGCTCCTCTTCTTCCTCCTTCTCCTCCCATCTCCCTCTCCCTTCTCCCCTTCATCTTCGTCCCCTCTCCTCCTCTTCCTCTTCTCCTTCCTCCTCCTGTCTCCTCCTCTCCTTTTCCTCCTCCCCATCCCTTACATTCTTCCTCCTCCTCTTCCTCCTGTTCCATCTCCTCTCCTCCCTCCTTCTCTTCTTCTACTTCCTCCTCCCTTCCTCTCCTTCGCTTCCTGCTCTTCTTCCCACTTCTTTTCCTCCTCCACCTTGTTCTTCTTCTTCCTCCTCCTTCCCACCTCATCTTCACCCTCTCATCTGCCCCTCTTCTTCCTCCTTCTCCTCCCATCTCCCTCTCCCTTCTCCTCCTCAACCTCCTCCTCTTCATCTTCATCCCCTCTCCTCTTCCTCTAATCCTTCCTCCTCTTCATGTGTATCCCCTCCTCTCCATTTCCTTTTCCTTCTCCCCATTCCTTACATTCTTCCTCCTCCTCTCCCTCTTCCTCCTGTTCCATCTCCTCTCCTTCTCTCCTCCCTCCTTCTCTTCCTCTTCTTCCTCCTCCCTTCCTCTCCTTTGCTTCCTGCTCTTCTTTCCACTTCTCTTTTCCTCCTCCCCCTTGTTCTTCTTCTTCCTCTTCCTCCCACCTCATCTTCACCCTCTCATCTGCCCCTCTTCTTCCTCCTTCTCCTCCCATCTCCCTCTCCCTTCTCCTCTTCATCTTCATTCCCTCTTCTCATCTTTGTCCCCTCCTTCCCCTCCTTTCCTCATCTTCATCCCCTCTCCTCCTCTTCCTCTTCTCCTTCCTCCTCCTCCTCCTATCTCCTCCTCTCCTTTTCCTCCTCCCCATCCCTTACATTCTTCCTCCTCCTCTTCCTCCTGTTCCATCTCCTCTCCTCCCTCCTTCTCTTCTTCTACTTCCTCCTCCCTTCCTCTCCTTCGCTTCCTGCTCTTCTTCACACTTCTTTTCCTCCTCCACCTTGTTCTTCTTCTTCCTCCTCCTTCCCACCTCATCTTCACCCCCTCATCTGCCCCTCTTCTTCCTCCTTCTCCTCCCATCTCCCTCTCCCTTCTCCTCCTCAACCTCTTCCTCTTCCTCTTCATCCCCTCTCCTCTTCCTCTTTTCCTTCCTCCTCCTCCTCCTCCTCTCCCCCTCCTCTTCATGTGTATCCCCTCCTCTCCATTTCCTTTTCCTTCTCCCCATTCCTTACATTCTTCTTCCTCCTCCTCTTCCTCCTGTTCCATCTCCTCCCTCCTTCTCTTCTTCTACTTCCTCCTCCCTTCCTCTCCTTCGCTTCCTGCTCTTCTTCCCAGTTCTCTTTTCCTCCTTGCCCTTGTTCTTCTTCCTCTTCCTCCTCCTTTCCACCTCATCTTCACCCCTCATCTGCTCCTCTTCTTCCTCCTTCTCCTCCCATCTCCCTCTCCCTTCTCCTCCTCAACCTCCTCCTCTTCATCTTCATCCCCTCTCCTCTTCCTCTTCTCCTTCCTCCTCTTCATGTGTATCCCCTCCTCTCCATTTCCTTTTCCTTCTCCCCATCCCTTACATTCTTCCTCCTCCTCCCCCTCTTCCTCCTGTTCCATCTCCTCTCCTTCTCTTCTCCCTCCTTCTCTTCCTCCACTTCCTCCTCCCTTCCTCTCCTTCGCTTCCTGCTCTACTTCCCACTTCCCTTTTCCTCCTCCCCCTTGTTCTTCTTCTTCCTCTTCCTCCCCACCTCATCTTCACCCCCTCATCTGCTCCTCTTCTTCCTCCTTCTCCTCCCATCTCCTTCTTCCTTCTCCTCTTCAACCTCTTCCTCTTCATCCCCTCTCCTCCTCTTCCTCTTCTCCTTCCTCCTCCTCCTCATGTTTATCCTCTCCTCTCCTTTCCCTCCTCTCTATCCCTTACATTCTTCCTCCTCCTTTCCTCATCTTCATCCCCTCTCCTCTTCTTCCTCTTCTCCTTCCTCCTCTTCATGTGTATCCCCTCCTCTCCTCTTCCTCCTCCCCCTCCCTTACACCCTTCCTCCTCCTCTTCCTCCTCTTCCTCCTCCATGGCTCACCTGATGCTGAGACTCCTCCAGGTTCCCACTGGCCCAGAGGGAGAGGCCCAAGCCGTGCCGGATCCTGGCCTCGTCCTCCCTGCGCCCGAGCTGCTCCGCCAGCCTCAGCCCTGGGGGGGGGGGAGGAAGCAGAGGGGGTCACCCTTCCGCCCGTGCAAAAAAGGGCCCAACACGGGCTCACCACTCAGATGGTGGCCCCTCTCAGCGGGTGCCCAAGAGCTGCGAAGGGGGCACGGCGTCTCCTTCGGGATCCGAGAGGGACGCGTAAACTGTCCCGGCCCCTCTCCACATCCTCCCACTCAATGCGCTGTGGGGGGACACAGGATCAGGGCCTTCTCAGCAGTGGAATAAATCATAAATTTCAAATAGGAGAATCTCTACAGGCGGGGCCTGAATTTACCACCATTCAATCCAGCTTTCTCCCCATCCTCGTTAATAAAAGAAATGATTAATACAGGCCCCCACCCCACCCCATAATTACGTGGGGGATAGTTTCCTGGACTTACCTCAAATACGCAAAGCTGCGTATAATAGCAAACTGCCATCGAATATCATAGAATCTGCTGGAGAACCTAGAAAACGCCTGGAGAAGATGCCCCTCTAGGCAGCTGGCGTGACTCTATGGTCAACTTCAGGTGGAGGTTGACCATAGAGTTGTACTGGAGGAAGGAGGAGAAAAAGGGTGAGGAATGAAGAGGAGGAGGAGGAGAGGAGGAAATAGACATGAAGAGGGGGAGAGGAGGAAGTAGAGAAGGAGAAGAGGAGGAAGAGGAGGAAAAGGATAAAGAAGAGGAGGAGGAGATAAAGAGGAGGAAGACAACAAGAAGGAAGAGAAGGAGAAGAAAGGATGAAGATGACAAAGAGGAGGAGAGAAACATGAAGAGGAGGAGGAAGTCAAGAAGGAGAAGAGGAGGAAGAGGAGGAAAAGGATAAAGAAGAGGAGGAGAGAAGATGAACAGGAAGAGAAGAGGAGGAGGAAGTAGAGAAGGAGAAGAGGAGGAAGAGGAGGAAAAGGATGAAGAAGAGGAGGAGGAGAGGAGGAGGAAGTAGAGAAGGAGAAGAAGGGATGGAGAGAAGGAAAAGGATAAAGAAGAGGAGGAGGAGATAAAGAGGAGGAAGACAACAAGAAGGAAGAGAAGGAGAAGAAAGGATGAAGATGACAAAGAGGAGGAGAGAAACATGAAGAGGAGGAGGAAGTAGAGAAGGAGAAGAGGAGGAAGAGGAGGAAAGGGATAAAGAAGAGGAGGAGGAGATAAAGAGGAGGAAGACAACAAGAAGGAAAAGAAGAAAGGATGAAGATGACAAAGAGGAGGAGATAAAGAGGAGGAAGACAACAAGAAGGAAGAGAAGGAGAAGGATGAAGATGACAAAGAGGAGAGAAACATGAAGAGGAGGAGGAAGTAGAGAAGGAGAAGAGGAGGAAGAGGAGGAAAAGGATAAAGAAGAGGAGGAGGAGAGAAGATGAACAGGAAGACAGGAGGAGGAGGAAGTCGAGAAGGAGAAGAGGAGGAAGAGGAGGAAAAGGATGAAGAAGAGGAGGAGGAGAGGAGGAGGAAGTAGAGAAGGAGAAGAGGGGATGGAGAGGAGGAAAAGGATAAAGAAGAGGAGGAGGAGATAAAGAGGAGGAAGACAACAAGAAGGAAGAGAAGGAGAAGAAAGGATGAAGATGACAAAGAGGAGGAGAGAAACATGAAGAGGAGGAGGAAGTAGAGAAGGAGAAGAGGAGGAAGAGGAGGAAAAGGATAAAGAAGAGGAGGAGGAGATAAAGAGGAGGAAGACAACAAGAAGGAAGAGAAGGAGAAGGATGAAGATGACAAAGAGGAGGAGAGAAACATGAAGAGGAGGAGGAAGTAGAGAAGGAGAAGAGGAGGAAGAGGAGGAAAAGGATAAAGAAGAGGAGGAGGAGAGAAGATGAACAGGAAGACAGGAGGAGGAGGAAGTCGAGAAGGAGAAGAGGAGGAAGAGGAGGAAAAGGATGAAGAAGAGGAGGAGGAGAGGAGGAGGAAGTAGAGAAGGAGAAGAGGGGATGGAGAGGAGGAAAAGGATAAAGAAGAGGAGGAGGAGATAAAGAGGAGGAAGACAACAAGAAGGAAGAGAAGGAGAAGAAAGGATGAAGATGACAAAGAGGAGGAGAGAAACATGAAGAGGAGGAGGAAGTAGAGAAGGAGAAGAGGAGGAAGAGGAGGAAAGGGATAAAGAAGAGGAGGAGGAGATAAAGAGGAGGAAGACAACAAGAAGGAAAAGAAGAAAGGATGAAGATGACAAAGAGGAGATAAAGAGGAGGAAGACAACAAGAAGGAAGAGAAGGAGAAGAAAGGATGAAGATGACAAAGAGGAGGAGAGAAACATGAAGAGGAGGAGGAAGTAGAGAAGGAGAAGAGGAGGAAGAGGAGGAAAAGGATAAAGAAGAGGAGGAGGAGAGGAGGAGGAAGTAGAGAAGGAGAAGAGGGGATGAAGAGGAGGAAAAGGATAAAGAAGAGGAGGAGGAGATAAAGAGGAGGAAGACAACAAGAAGGAAGAGAAGGAGAAGAAAGGATGAAGATGACAAAGAGGAGAAGAGAAACATGAAGAGGAGGAGGAAGTAGAGAAGGAGAAGAGGAGGAAGAGGATAAAGAAGAGGAGGAGGAGATAAAGAGGAGGAAGACAACAAGAAGGAAGAGAAGGAGAAGAAGGGATGAAGATGAGAAAGAGAAGGAAAGGAGGAGATGAACATGAAGAGGAGGGGAAGAGGAAGAAGAAGAGAAGGAAGAGAGGGGATGAAGAGGAGGAGGAGGAGGCAGAGGAGGAGAGGATAAAGAGGAAGAGGAAGATAATGAAGAGGAGGAGGAGGAAAAAGATGATGAAGAGGAAGAGGTGTAGGGGAAGGAGAGGATAGATGAGGAGGAGGCGGAGGCGGAGAGGGGATGACGGGAAGGAGAATGAGGAGAAGGGGATGAAGAGGAGGAGGAGAAAGATGAAGGAGAGGAGGAGGAGGAGGAGGAGGAGAGGAGGGGATAAAGATGAAGAGGAGGAAGACAAGGAGGAAGAGAAGAACAGGGAATGAAGACGAGGAGAAAGAGAGGAGATAATCACGAAGAGGAGGGGACAGGAAGAGGAAGAAGAAGAGAAAGAAGAAGGGATGAAGAGAAGGTGGAGGAGGAGAGGATGAAGAGGAAGAGGAAGATAATGAAGAGGAGGAGGAGGAAAAAGATGAAGAGGAAGAGGTGGAGGGGAAGGAGAGGATAGATGAGGAGGAGGAGGAGGCGGAGAGGGGATGAAGGGAAGGAGAAAGGTGAAGAGGAGGAGGAGAATGAGGGGAATTAGGAGAAGGGGATGAAGAAGAGAAGGAGAAAGATGAAGGAGTGGAGGAGGGAAATGAGGTAGAGAGAGATGGGGAGGAGGGGACAAAGAGGAGGAGAAGAGAGGATGAAGAGGAAGAGGAGAAGGAAGAAGAGGAAGAAGAGGAAGAGGTGGAGAAGGAGAGGGTGGCTAGAGAGACCACCTCCATGGCAACTCTATGGTCCTCCGAGTGCCTAGAGAGACCACCTCCAGGGCAACTCTATGGTCCTCTGAGTGCCTACAGACCACCTCCAGGGCAACTCTATGGTCCTCCGAGTGCCTAGAG
Organism: Gambelia wislizenii; assembly: GCA_030847615.1. Classification (NCBI taxonomy): domain Eukaryota; kingdom Metazoa; phylum Chordata; class Lepidosauria; order Squamata; family Crotaphytidae; genus Gambelia; species Gambelia wislizenii. Next base: position 207,190 of record JAUMIR010000013.1, on the reverse strand, counting down.
AGACCACCTCCAGGGCAACTCTATGGTCCTCCAAGTGCCTAGAGAGACCACCTCCAGGGCAACTCTATGGTCCCCCGAGTGCCTAGAGAGACCACCTCCAGGGCAACTCTATGGTCCCCCGAGTGCCTAGAGAGACCACCTCCAGGGCAACTCTATGGTCCTCCGAGTGCCTAGAGAGACCACCTCCAGGGCAACTCTATGGTCCTCCGAGTGCCTAGAGAGACCACGTCCAGGGCAACTCTATGGTCCTCCAAGTGCCTAGAGAGACCACCTCCAGGGCAACTCTATGGTCCTCCGAGTGCCTAGAGAGACCACCTCCAGGGCAACTCTATGGTCCTCCGAGTGCCTAGAGAGACCACCTCCAGGGCAACTCTATGGTCCTCCAAGTGCCTAGAGCGACCACCTCCAGGGCAACTCTATGGTCCTCCGAGTGCCTAGAGAGAGCACCTCCAGGGCAACTCTATGGTCCTCCAAGTGCCTACAGAGACCACCTCCAGGGCAACTCTATGGTCCTACGAATGCCTAGAGAGACCACCTCCAGGGCAACTCTATGGTCCTCCAAGTGCCTAGAGAGACCTTCCCCCCTCCTGACTATGGGTAAGTGAGACCGTGGGGATACCAATCCCACGTAAATGAGTAAGCGAGACCGCGGGGATACCCATCCCACGTAAACGGGCGCGTGACCTGTAATTGCAAAGAGGGAACCCTGCCCATAACCTAACCCGGCTGGTGGGAATTTCTCAGTCCATCATGGCGGACTAGCCTGCCCCACGTCCCCCTTAACAAAAAAAACGGACATTGACTCCGAAGCGGGAAGCCGGCCGTAACGTATCCTGTCCAGTTGCTCTCACGGCACACGGCTCACCTTCCTGAAGGTACATCACAGCCTGGGAGTAGTTTTGGAGAGCGTGGTGCGTCCTTCCCAGGCTGCTATAGGAGGCTGTTTTCGCCACCAGGTCGTTCATCTGCGCGGCGATGCTCAGGTGCTGCTCCTGGTAGACCACGGCTCTCTCGTAGGTGCCCAACGACTCGTAGGTCAGGCCCAGGTTGCCGTAGGCCCTGCCTTGGCACGCTGGGTTGTTGGTCTCCTCGGCGATTTGGAGGTCCAGCTGGTGGTACTGGAGGGCCGTGTCGTACTCGGCCATCTGCTGGTAGACGCTGCCCAGGCCGCACGCCGCGCTGCCTTCCAGGGCCTGGTCCTTCATCTCCCGGGCGATGGCGAGCTGGCGTTCCAGGCAGGAGATGGCTTGCTCGTAGTTGCCCAGTTGGCTGTGAACGTTGCCCAGCTCTCCGTAGGCCTGCGCTTTGTCGGCATCCTCGCCCAATTCGTACGCCACCACCAGCCGCTTCTCAAAGCAGACTAGCGCCTGCTGCAAGTTCCCCATCGCCCTGGAGGAGAAAATGGAGGACGCCGCGCTCAGCGCACAGAGCAGCAAAACGCTTTACCCACTGCTCAACACCGCTCTTCTCCACGGAGTAGGAAAATGTACAAGGAGGTTTACGTGTAACATGTACATTTTGCCCCGCCATGATATATCTCCCCTAGCACAAAGCTTTTTAAACCGCGGGTCACGACGCCATATAGGATCTCGTAACTGAGTGTGAGGTGACGGAAAATTTGGCAAGAGTAAATTTGATTTTTATAACTATTTTATATAGCTACATACCTGGGATCACATAAAAATTTCCCAGGGAAAAAGGTGTCGCGAATGGAAAAACGTTAGGAAGCAAGTGTCCGGAACAGCCATATTGGATTTTCGCCATAGCGATTGTGCATTGAGGCAACTAAACAACCTTTCTCGCTTCCCCTGTTTATTTAAGCAGAATATTGCACTTCTGAACCTTGAATTTGCTTTTAAAAAATACTGTTCGGCATCCAACTGGTGACAATAAAAATGTGAGTAATTAACTTGCGCCCACCATCTTAATTCGCCAGATTGAACAACAAATGCGTTTGCATTCACATGCCTGCAGTCTTTCAAAAAATAAATAAATGATGAGCTGTTGCAAATTTATTTTATTATTTATTTACGTGTTTTATATGCCGCCTTTCTCCCAGAATGGGACCCAAGGAGGCTCACAACACATATTATTTTTTAATTAATCTTTTATTAATTTTTTTTCTTTTCCAAATAGGTATAATTATAATATGTAAATATAATGTGATTATAGTGCGTTTAGATTAAAAGGAAAAATGTATTGGTGTTAGGATAGATAGTTTTATTTTTGTATTAGTAAGAAAAGAGGAAAACAATTATTTTTGTGTTATTGTTACGGCCTTTTGCGGTCGGGTGTATTTTTCAGTAGAATGGTCTTATTCCAATAAAAAAAATTCCTAATTCCCAAAAATTCCTAGAGGGCATTTCAGGGTGCAAAAACGGATTTAGACGACTCCAGCAATAACATAAAATGATATTTTAAATAAATATTTTATTATTTTTGTATTATTTTGTATTATTATTTTTAATTAATATTTTATTGGGTTTTTTTCATTTCCAAGTAGGTATAATTATAATGTGTAAATATAATGTGATTATAGTGTGTTTAGATTAAAGGGAAAAATACATTAGTGTTAGGATAGATTTATTTTTGTATTAGTAAGAAAAGAGGAAAATAATTAGTATTATTTTTGTATTATTGTTATGGCCTTTTGCAATCAGGTGTATTTTTTAGTAGAATGGTCTTACTCCAATAAAAAATTCCCTATAAAATTCCCGTATCAACTGATTCATTATCCACTGGTTCAGTTATCCACAGGACACAAAACAGCACACCTACCATAGAGTCTTCCTAGAAAACAATGCCTAGAGAGGCATCCTCTCTAGACATTTTTTAAGTCCTCCAAGGCAAACTCTATGATATTTTAAACAGGAAGTCCCGTTATGTTCAAGGGCGTTCGCTGTTATTCGCGGTTTTCAGTATCTGTGGAGGCCCCCAGAACCAATCCCCTGTGGATACGGCGGTCCTACTGTATTTTTTTGCACAGCATGCGGGTTCAAGGGGGTCCCACTAGCCATGGGGGACGCGTCACGTATGTCCGCTACGCCGATGACCCTCTCGTAGCCCTCCACGCAAGCCTCCCCGCCTCTCCGACTTACCTGTGCCCGTTGCCGAGCCCACGGTAGGCCTTCACTTGGTCTTGCATCCGGCTGAGGCTTTGCGCCACCGAGAGGTACTGGTCGTAGTACTTGACGGCTTCCTCGTAGTCGCCCAGCGCCTCATAGCAGTCGCCCAGGTTTCCGAGAGCTCTCCCGCGGTCCAGGACGGCCTCGCTTCCGCTCAGCTGCTGCAAGGTGGCCAACTGTTGCTCGAAGTAGCCGATGGCCTCCTCCATGGCGCTGACGTTCATCTTGGTGATGCCCATATTGCCGTAGACCTGCGCCTCCACCCCGGGGTCCTTGAGCCGCCGGCCGAGTTCCAGCTGCTCCTCGTAGCACCGGAAGGCCATGGTGTACTTACCCAGCGCCATGTAGACCGCCGCCAGGTGACCGTGGGCCCGGCACTCCCCCGCCACATCCCCCAGCTCTTGGTAGCCCTCCAGCTCCTGCGTGTGGTAGCCCAGGGCTTTGTCGAACTTCTGCAGCGTCCGGTAGGCCGCGCCCAGGGCCGCGTAGGCGCTGGCCTCCAGCTTCCGATCGGCCCCTTGGTGGGCCAACGCCAGCTGCTGCTCGTAAAACTTGATGGCGCCGGCCAGGTCCTTCTTGCAGACGGCCACGTCCCCCAGGTTGCCCAGGGCTCGGAACTTGGCCTGGGCGTTTCCGAGGGACTGCGCCAGCGAGAGGAGGTACTTCTGGCACTCCTCGGCTTTCCCGTAGTCGCCCAGCGCCTTGAAGGCCAAGCCCAGGTTGCAGTACGCCTTGGCTTGGCTCAGCTTGTCGTGCAAGTCCTTCGCCAGCGCCAAGTCCTGCTCGTAGTACTTCACGGCCTCCTGGTAGTTGCCCAAACAGTAGTGGGCGTAGCCGAGGTTGTGGCACACCTTCCCCTCACCCTCCATGTCTTGCAAGTCCGGCGAGAGCTGCAAATACAGCTCGTAGTACGGCGTCGCTTGGGCGAACTCGCCGCGGGAGCAATGGAAGCTGCCCAGGTTGCTCAGGGCCCGGGCTTCGCTCTGGACGTCGCGTAGCTCCCGCGCAATGTTGAGGTGGTTCTGGTAGTGTTGGAGGGCCCGGTCGTGGGCTCCCAGCGCCTGGTACGCCACGGCCAAATTGCCGTGGGTGGAGGCCTGCGAAGCCCGGTCGTTGACCTCCATGGAGATCTGGAGCTCTTGGCGGTGGTACTTGACCGCCTGGTCGAAAAGGCCCAAGGCGTTGTAGGCGTTGCCCATGTTCCCGTAGGCCCGGCCCTGGGCTGCGTAGTCGTTCAGCTCCTGCGCAATGGAGAGGTGGGCCTTGTGTAGCTTCAGCGCCGTCTCGTAATCGCCTTTCATCTGGTGGATGATCCCTACGCCGGGGAAAAAAAGGGGGTCAAGTCTTAGAGCTGGGAGTTTATGCGTTTCCAAACGAGGACTTTGGGAGACCAGATTATTTAATGCATTACATGCAATAAAAACCATAGAGTTGGAAGGGACCCCCAAGGGCCATCTAGTCCAACCCCATTCCACCATGCAAGAACACACAACTAAAACATTCCCACCCAATCATGACCTTGAAAGAGAGCCCCAACTCCCTCCAAAGCAGCCTTTTCCATGATGAGAAGACTCTTACAGGACTCCAAAGCCCAGCTGCATAGAATCATAGAGTTGAAAGGGACCCCCAAGGGCCATCTAGTCCAACCCCACCTGCCATGCTTTGCTTCCAAGACCAGGTGAGATCTGGAAAGGTCCGTTCCAGATTTTAGAGCTGTGATGGAGTCACAGAGGAATATCTTGAACCCCCAACCGTATAGGGCTTTATAGGTCAAAACCAGGACTTTGGAAATGAGCGCGGAAACGGAACGGCGGTCAATGGAGCTATTGCGTTATTATAAGGGAGTTGTTTCCCTCCCTGAAACCATCACCCGTGAGAAACATGGCTGCAGCTCTTTGGACCCACAAAGTTTCCGAACAGTCATCAAAGGCCCCCATATTACCTGGAAGGGACCCTCAAAGGCCATCTAGCCCAGCCCCGTGGCTTGAAGGAAATGGACTCCTAAACGGATGCTGCGACACCGCGTCAACCCACTCACCGAGGTTGGAGGAGGCGCGCCCCTCGGCGGCCCGATCCTGGAGGCTCTGCGCAATGCCGAGCTGCTCCTGGTGGTACTGCTTGGCCCGCTCCAAGTCATGCATGCAACGGGCGGCGTGGCCGAGCCCGGCGTAGGCGCGCATCTCGATGGGTTTCTCCTCCAGCTCGCGGGCCAGCTCCAGGACGTGGTTGTGGTACGACATGGCCTTGTCGAAGTTGCGCCGGTAGTGGTAGGCGCTGCCCAGGTTGCTGTAGGCCCGGGCCTCCTCGCGGCGGTTGCCCAGGGCTTTGGCCAGCGCCAGGTGCTGCTCGTGGCACTGGACGGCGTTCTCGAAGTCCCCCATGGCGATGTAGACGGCGCCCATGTTGCCCAGCTCCCGGGCCTCGGAGAGCTCGTCCTTGCCTTGTTTGGCCAACAGGACGCACTGTTTGTGGCTGGCCAGGGCGTTGGGGTAGTCGCCGATGGCAGTGTAGACGTGGCCCAGGCTGCTCAGCGCCGAGGAGGCCGCCTAAAATGCGCGGGAGGGAGACAGAGAGAAAGAGAATGGGGAGGTCAGTTGGCAACATACCACTCTTTTAACTTGCTTTCTCGTGGTAAAAAAGCACAGCGAAATAACGACAACAAACAAGAGGCAATCATCATTACTATAATCAATAATCAATAAACACAAGAATAATACGTTGTGGAGAAATGGAGGAGGTAAGTTGGCAACACACAGCTCTTTCTCTTTGCTTTGTCCTGGTGACAAAGCACAGTGAAATAAGAACCACAAGCAAAGAGGCAATCATTTCCATAATCAATAATCAATAAACATAAGAAAAGTAAATTGAGAGAAAGAGAAATAGAAGTCATTTGGCAACACAACGCTCTTTTAATTTGCTTTCTTGTAATGGCAAAGCACAGCGAAATAACCACAAACAAGAGGCAATCATCATTACTATAATCAATAATCAATAAACACAAAAATAGTGAGTTAAGAGAAAGAGAAATGGAGGAGGTCAGTTGGCAACACACAGCTCCTATTCCTTTGCTTTCTTGTGGTGGTAAAGCAGAGAGAAATATTGACAACAAACAAAGAGGCAATAACCATTATCATAATCAATAATCAATAAACACAAGAATAGTAAGTTGAGAAAAAGAAAGAGAGATGGAGGAGGTCAGTTGGCAACACACAGCTCCTATTCCTTTGCTTTCTCGTGGTGGTAAAGCAGAGAGAAATAACGACAATAAGCAAAGAGACAATCATCAATATCATAATCAATAATCAATAAACACAAGAATAATACATTGGAGAGAGAGAGAGAGAGAGAGAGAGAGATGGAGGAGGTCAGTTGGCAACACACAGCTCCTTTTCCTTTGCTTTCTCGTGGTTGCAAAGCAGAGAGAAATATTGACAACAAACAAAGAGGCAATAACCATTATCATAATCAATAATCAATAAACACAAGAAGAATACATTGGAGAGAAAGTGATGGAGGAGGTCAGTTGGCAACACACAGCTCCTTTTCCTTTGCTTTCTCGTGGTTGCAAAGCAGAGAGAAATATTGACAACAAACAAAGAGGCAATAACCATTATCATAATCAATAATCAATAAACACAAGAATAATACATTGGAGAGAAAGTGATGGAGGAGGTCAGTTGGCAACACACAGCTCCTTTTCCTTTGCTTTCTCGTGGTTGCAAAGCAGAGAGAAATATTGACAACAAACAAAGAGGCAATAACCATTATCATAATCAATAATCAATAAACACAAGAAGAATACATTGGAGAGAAAGTGATGGAGGAGGTCAGTTGGCAACACACAGCTCCTTTTCCTTTGCTTTCTCGTGGTTGCAAAGCAGAGAGAAATATTGACAACAAACAAAGAGGCAATAACCATTATCATAATCAATAATCAATAAACACAAGAATAATACATTGGAGAGAAAGTGATGGAGGAGGTCAGTTGGCAACACACAGCTCCTTTTCCTTTGCTTTCTCGTGGTTGCAAAGCAGAGAGAAATATTGACAACAAACAAAGAGGCAATAACCATTATCATAATCAATAATCAATAAACACAAGAAGAATACATTGGAGAGAAAGTGATGGAGGAGGTCAGTTGGCAACACACAGCTCCATATACTTTAAGCATTGTTCAATCAATACTTGGCCAAGCGGAGATTTGAACCCTCGTCTCCAGGTTCCTCGTCCAACGCTCCAACCACTACCCCACACTGCCTATATTACGGTTTCCTAGGTGAGAGTCCTTCCAAAGAAGTTCGCCACCACGGACCTCCCTCTGAGGCTGAGAGAGTGTGATGTGCCCAAGGCCATCCACTGGGGGTTCCCAGGGCTGAACAAAGGGGATTCGAACCCAGGTCTCCCCGAGTCCTAGCCCAAAGCTCAGACCACTACGCCACGCTGCCTTTCCTAAGGTTTCCTTGGTCGGATATCGCCAGAGATGCAAGTAGAGGTGGAGTCTATCTGACTTCTTTCGCTATCCGAAGGGCGGCCATCCTGGAGAAGATGGCGCATCGGAGGGTGGTGGGCTCTCTGGGGTCTTTAAACAGAGGCTGCATGGCCTACCTCGCAGGAGTGATTTCATTGTGTATCCCTGCATGGCAGAATAGGGTTGGACTAGATGGCCTTTGGGGTCCCTTCCAACTCTAGGATTCTATGCTTTTCCAATGGGAATGCTTGGATTTGGTATTCCTGCATGGCATAAGGGGGTTGGACTAGATGGCCTTTGGGGTCTCTTCCAACTCTAGGATTCTATGCTTTTCCTATGGGAATGCTTGGATTGGGTATTCCTACATGGCAGAAGGGGGTTGGACTAGATGTCCCTTTGGGTCCCTTCCAACTCTAGGATTCTATGCCTTTCCAATGGGAATCCTTGGATTGGGTCTTCCTACATGGCAGAAGGGGGTTGGACTAGATGGCCTTTGGGGTCTCTTCCAACTCTAGGATTCTATGCTTTTCCAATGGGAATGCTTGGATTGGGTCTTCCTGCATGGCAGAAGGGGGTTGGACTAGATGTCCCTTGGGGTGTCTTCCAACTCTAGGATTCTATGCTTTTCCAATGGGAATGCTTGGATTGGGTAGTCCTGCATGGCAGGCTGGGGTTGGACTAGATGTCCCTTGGGGTCTCTTCCAACTCTAGGATTCTATGTTTTTCCAATGGGAATGCTTGGATTGGGTAGTCCTGTATGGCAAAAGGGGGTTGGACTAGATGGCCCTTGGGGGTCCTTTCCAACTCTAGTGGAAGATGGACATCCTTGGAGGGTGGCCGACTCTCCTCTTTTGGAGGTCTTTTAACAAAGCTTGAAGGGGCCGTATTTCAGAAGTGCTTCGGTTGTGCTCCTCCATGGTAGATTGAGGTTGGACTAGATGACCTTTGGGGGCACCTGCCAACTCTTCTGATTCTAAGGCAGTGGGATGAGTAGTTTCAGAGCTTGTGGACTCTCCTTCTTTGGCGGTCTTTAAACAGAGGCTGGAAGGGCATCTCCCAGGAGGGCTTTATAGTTGTGTCTTCCTAAATGGCAGAATGGGGTTGGACTAGATGGCCCTTGGGGGTCCCTTCTCTCCAAACCTTAATATTCTATGACTCTGTTTGCTTCTTAACCAAAGCATTTGCAAGCAAGTGTGCAAAGTCACGGGCTAATAAGGATGTTTCGCTTAAATATATATATTTATATATCCACGCAGAAGACGCTGAGGTGGCATATGAGTCAATAACGGAGACGCCGCGACCTCCCTGCTTGGTAGGAAAAAAACCACAGACGAAATTCACGCCACGAATTACGTCCAGACCAAAAATCGTGCCTTTGAAGCTCTTCCAAGGGAAGCCAAAAACGAAATCAAGTCAGGGTGAGAGGATCATAGAAGACTAGACTTGGAAAGGATTCCTAGAGATCATCTAGTCCAACCCCGTGGAGCAGGGAGCTCGTTCGGAAAACGTCCAGAGAAGGAGACCTCACCACCGCTCTAGTCTGGCCAGTTCATAATAGAGTGGGGCCATTACTTCCCTGGCTTTGGAAATGATGGCCGTATTAATGATCGTTTAAAACAGTATTTGCCTTCTTTGCCGCAGCATCACACTTCAGAGCTTGGGGTTGTGAGAATACAGGATTGCCAAATAGGGAGGACAGGGATGGTAATCCTAAACCAGCCCAGGTTTGAACAGTTCGGACTGTTAACGCGCCTTGTTTTAGAAATGGTGGCCATATTAATGATGGCTTAAGATAGTATTTGCCTTCTTTGCCGCAGCAACACGCGTCAGAGCTTGCGGTTGTGAGAATACAGGATTGCCAATAGAGGACAGGGATGGTAATCCTAAACCAGCCCAGGTTTGAACAGTTCGGACTGTTAATGTTCCTTGTTTTAGAAATGGTGGCCATATTAACGATGGCTTAAAATAGTATTTGCCTTCTTTGCCGCAGCATCACGCTTCAGAGCTCGGGGTTGAGAATACAGAATTGCCGAATAGAGGACAGGGATGCTGATCCTAAACCAGCCCATTTCTAAGCCAAAGATTTGGGGGATGTTTTTGGAATGACCACTCCCATAATCCACCATTCCTCCGGCCAGCGTGGCTCATGGCTGCTTTCTCTCCCCTTGACGCGGAAACGAGGGTTCAATTAACACAGGCGAAAACAAGATTTGCCCTGAACCCTGAAAGTCCTGCCCAAATTAAGGAAGTATTGCTTAATGAGGGGCGGGTTGGACTAAATGGCCCCTGGGTGTCCCGTCTAATTCTGGGATGCTATTAAGTGGTTAGATAAGCCTGGCTGAGGGTCCAAGGGGTATGCTGGGGGGCATCTAGTCCAACCCCCTGTTTTAAACTTTAAATTCCATTTAGGGTTTTGTGGTTTCCAGTCCTGGAGTCATAGAATTATAGACTGGAAGGGACCCCCAAGGGCCATCTAGTCCAACCCCGTTTTAAACTTTAAATTCCATTTAGGGTTTTGTGATTTCCAGTCCTAAAATCATAGAATTATAGACTGGAAGGGACCCCCAAGGGCCATCTAGTCCAACCCCCTGTTTTAAACTTTAAATTCCATTTAGGGTTTTGTGGTCTCCAGTCCTGGAGTCATAAATTTATAGACTGGAAGGGACCCCCAAGGACCATCTAGTCCAACCCATATAGGAACAAACGCACAACCACATCCCTGAAAGATGTCCATCAAATCTCTATTTAATAACCTCCAAAGACGTCTAATAATTCAGATTATCTTCACCGTCACAATGAATCCTTCCCTTTATTTCTACCCTGAATTGCCTTCAAAACTATGACTCAACGCCGGCGGCTTTGCAAACGTCAACACAAGGATTGCAACTGAGCTCACAACACACACACACACACACACACATACAGAGCTATTGCAAAGGGGGATTTTTTGGCTTTGGCTCAACACAAAGCCATTACCTCATCCCAGTCCGTTACGGAACAAATCCGACCCCCCTCTTCCTTTCTCTCTCCATGTTCTGGTGGAAAATACATCACCACGGCTGCAACTTTTTAATTATATATAATAATACATAATAATCTGAAATATCACACACACACACCAGGTCTATCACAACATCGTCTCCCCAATTATAATAATAATAATAATTATTATTATTATTATTTTGCAACGTTATACCAAAACACAGACACCCAAAGAAATCCAGCTGCAAAAATGCGATCCAAGGAAAACAGGGGCGCCTGGCGAGGGAAACTGGGTGTGCGTGGGGGGGTGTTTGCGCGGCGCTGAGGTCGGGATGATGTCATCACCCAGCGCCGAAGCAATTTCCTGCGGTTACAACCCCAGGAAACCCAAGCCGGCTCGTCTTTCTCGCAACCCGAGAGCGGAGCCTCTGTTCCGCCGGGAGATCCAGCTAACGACGTGCCCAGATGTGCCGTAAATGGAACATAATACGTTACGGAAAAAGAGAGAGCGGAAGAAAAAGAAATAAAATGGGAGGAAATCTAGGCCTAAACAAGCTTGCAGACAAAAGGCCGCAACACACAAAAAACGAGACACACAATCACACAAAATAAACCCAACCTTCCTCCCTTTTGCAAATTTTCTTTGCTGCTTGGCAACATCTGGATGTGTTCCTCTCCTCCCTTCCTCAACACATTTGTAAGAAAAATTAACGAGTAATTAACGAGTGAATTTTACTTTGCACCATCAAAACCAGGGGTTGAGAACTCTGTTCTTTAATTAACTCCCCCGCTAAAAAAATCCAGCTGTTTTTCTCCCCACCACCACACAAAATAAACCCCAATCTTCCACCCTTTTGCAAATGTTCTTTGCAACATCTGGATGCATTCCTCTTCTTCTCCCTTTAATGCATTTGCAAGAAAAATTAACCAGTTTAACAAGTGAATTTTTCTTTGCACCATCAAACCCAGGGGTTGCGGTCTCTGTTCTTTAATTAACTCCCCCCCCCCAAAATCCAGCTGTTTTCCTCCCAAAACACACATACACACAATGACACACAACAAAACCCAACCTTCTTCCCTTTTGCAAATTTTCTTTGCTGCTTGGCAACATCTGGATGCATTCCTCTCCTTCTCTCGTCCTTAATGCATTTGCAAGAAAAATTAACCAGTTTAACGAGTGAATTTTGCTTTGCACCATCAAACCCAGGGGTTGAGGTCTCTGTTCTTTAATTAACTCTCCCCCCCAAAAAATCCAGCTGTTTTCCTCCCAAAACACACATACACACAATGACACACAACAAAACCCAACCTTCCTCCCTTTTGCAAATTTTCTTTGCTGTTTGGCAACATCTGGATGCGTTCCTCTCCTCCCTTCCTCAACACATTTGCAAGAAAAATTAACGAATAATTAACGAGTGAATTTTACTTTGCACCATCAAAACCAGGGGTTGAGGTCTCTGTTCTTTAATTAACTCCCCCCCCCAAAAAAATCCAGCTGTTTTCCTCCCAAAACACACATACACACAATGACACACAACAAAACCCAACCTCCCTCCCTTTTGCAAACTTTCTTTGCTGCTTGGCAACATCTGGATGCGTTCCTCTCCTCCCTTCCTCAACACATTTGCAAGAAAAATTAACCAGTTTAACGAGTGAATTTTGCTTTGCACCATCAAACCCAGGGGTTGCGGTCTCTGTTCTTTAATTAACCCCTCAAAAATCCAGCTGTTTTCTCCCCCCAACACACAAAATAAACTCCAATCTTCCTCCCTTTTGCAAATTTTATTTGCTGTTTGGCAACATCTGGATGGGTTCCTCCCCTTCTCTCTTCCTCAACCCATTTGCAAGAAAAATTAACGAGTAATTGCATTAACGAGTGAATTTTATTTTGCACCAGCAAGTCCAGGGGTTGAGATCTCTGTTCTTTAAATAACTCCCCCTCCCAAATCCAGCTGTTTTCCCCCCAAATCTCAAAACCATTTCTTACTAGATTCCCAGCTGGCTCTTTCGAACACAGTGCTTACTAAATAATAATTTATTTTTTAAAAAGGAGCCAAACTCATGCAACGCAACGGAAGCAATTCACACATGCCTGAGCCGGCCAGTCAAAAGCCTAGAATGCTGGGCATTGCAGTCCAAGGATGATACCTGGAGGGCAGCCAACACGGTTTGAAAACTGCGCTAATTTTCCAGGTCCAAGTTGGTGCCGCAGTGAAAAAGGTCTGGAAAGGTAGAGACGACTCCCATCTGCCACTCACTCCCACACTGCAATGCCCATCAACCACCGAATGGGTGGTGCATGCTGGGATCTGCAATCCAAAAGACCTCTGCGCAGTTCCCACGGCTGCTTTGAAAACACCTTTCCAAAGTAGCAGTGCGATGGGAAGCATTCACTCCTTTCCTCATCCGCTCTCATCCTTTTTCCTCTTCTCTCGTTCCCAAAATCTACCAGCTGGGCAGGAAACCCAAAGCTGGGCTTATTTAAGTTCGGACCAGAATCCGTCCAGCTTTCTCAGGTTTGTTTCCCCCCCCCCTTGTGAAATAAGGAAAACTGGGCTTTTGGCAGAAATAAATGCAAGTTTTTGACACCGCTTTAATGATCACGGCATGGAATCCTGGGATTTGTAGTTTGTGACAGAGAAGGCTAAATGTCTCTCACAAAACTACAAATCCCAGGATTTCATAGGACGGAGCCTATGGTAGTCAAAAAGTGGCGTCAAACTGGATTATTTCTGCAGTGTGGCAGCAAGCCAAACAAAAACAAAAACCCAACAACCCTGCAGATGCTAAATTATTCATAAAGATGCAAACTTTATGCATCTTTATTATTCATAAAGATGCAAACGTGGAATTAATTTTGATTTCCAAAAGGACTGTGGTGTTAAGTCTGTTGCAAGACAGAAAGTCCAAAAAATGGAAAAGAGGAGGAAGAGGAACATCCTAAATTGGAGGAAAAGCAGGATTGAAATAACAGCAACAACAATAAACTTTTAAGGCTGACCGATTTATTTAGCACAAAATAAATAATGCATATTTAGTACATTAGAAGAAAGCGGGTTGGAAGCTATGGAGGAAATAAATTTCTCTTTTTCCCTCTGCTAGATTCCTTCTCTCTTTTCCTCAGTTTCAAGGGCAGTCTGTTCTCTTTTCTTACGCTTTTAAATAATCTCATACTTCTTAAAAATGTAATTTTTAAATTAATTTGGTGATTTGTTTAATTGTCCTCTTAAATTTCTATATTTTTTTTAATTACCAGGTTTTTACCTTGGTATGTTTGGTTGTTTTTTTTTTAAATAGCTTCTAATAAGAAGCTTGTAAAATAAGATAAATAATCAGAAGGGGACCCTCAGTGGTCATTTAGACCAACCCACTGGGAGTGCAAAAAAATCCTGGCGAAAGAACATCCTTGCAAGGGTTATGCCTTTAAATGATTTCATACTTCTTAAAAATTGTCACAGCTTTAATTTGCTGGTTTGTTTAATTGTCCTTTTAACTATATATATATATATATATATATATTTAATTACCAGGTTTTTAACCTGTTGTATTCTGGGGTTCTTTTTTATAGCTTCTAAAAGGATAAGACAAATAATTGGAAGGGGATCCTCAGTGGTCATCTAGACCAACCCGCTGGGAGTGCAAGAAATCCCTGCAAAGAACATGCCTTTAAATGATTTTATACTTCTTAAAAATTGTCACAGCTTTAATTTGCTGGCTTGTTTAATTGGCCTCTTAACTATATATATATATATATATATATATAATTACCAGGTTTTTAACCTGTTGTGTTCTGAGGTTCTTTTTTATAGCTTCTAAAAGGATAAGATAAATAATAGGAAGGGGATCCTCAAAGGTCATCTAGACCAACCCGCTGGGAGTGCAAGAAACTAAAACACATCCCTGCGAGGTAGGCCATTCGAAATAATTTCATTTTTATACAGAAAACTTGGAACCGAGGAAAGCCTGCCATGATTGAAAATGGCCCCCGGAAGGGACTCACCTCTCTGTCTTTGAGCTTCATGGCCAGCATCAGTTGGTGCCGGTGGTTTGTTAGGGCTTCGCGGTAATTGCCCTTGGAGAAGAAGGCGGAGCCCAAATTCCCGTGGGCTCGGCACTCGCCCATCTGGTCACCTGGAAGGGCGGAAAGCGGGGACGGGATTTAAAACGACGCGTCAATGGACTCCGGCACATTCGTTTATCCCGTATAAATAAAAGCGAACTGCTTATATTCCGTATAAACTCCACTTATTCTAAATAAAACAATAATTCCTTTCCTCTTTATAAAAGTACCCTGCAAAAGTAATTGCACTGGATAAAGAAGCACCATAGAAAAGAATTATTGTATAAAAGTAACTCATTTGCTCTGTATAAAAGTAATTTGTTTATTCCCTATAGAAGTAAAGTGGCCCCGTGTTTACGCAGGATCGGTACCCGCAGTTTCACGTACCCACGATTGGGTGAGGGAGGGAGGTCTCTCTAGCCGCCTGGAGGACCATAGAGTTGCACTGGAGGTTGTCTCTCTAGGAATTCGGAGGTCTTCCAGCACGACTCTATGGTCGACCTCTGCCTAAAATTGACCATAGAGTCATAAACGTTCTCAAACTTACCGCAGATACGTGAAACTACATAGAATAGCGAACTGGCATATCATGCCACAGAATTGCACTGGAGGGCCTAGAAAATGCCTAGAGAGGATGCCTCTCTAGCCATCAGGCATGACTCTATGGTCAACAGCTGGCAGACTCTATTGTTGACATCTGCCAGACTCTATGGTCAACTGCAGGCAGACTCTATGGTCAAAATCTGGCAGACTATGGTCAACTTCAGGCCAACTCTATGGTAAACATCTGGCAGACTCTATGGTCAACACCTGGCAGACTTTATGGTCAACATCTGGCTGACTATGGTCAACTTCAGGCCAACTCTATGGTCAACATCTAGCAGACTCTATTACCAACATCTGGCAGACTATGTTCAACTTCAGGCCGACTCTATGGTCAACATCTGGCAGACTATGGTTAACATTTGGCCGACTATGGTCAACATGAGGCAGATTCTATAGTCAACATCTGGCAGACTCTATGGTCAACATCTGGCAAACTATGGTCAACGCTGGGCTGACTCTATGGTCAACATCTGGCAGACTCTATGGTAAACATCTGGTCGACTACAGTCAACTCGGGGCAGATTCTATGGTCAACATCTGGCAGACTCTATGATCAACATCTGGCCAACTATGGTCAACTTCAGGCCAACTCTATGGTCAACATCTAGCAGACTCTATGACCAGCATCTGGCAGACTACGGTCAACTTTCAGGCCAACTCTATGGTCAACATCTGGCAGACTATGATCAACATCTGGCAGACTATGGTCAACTTCAGGTTGACTCTATGGTCAACATCTGACAGACTATGGTCAATGCCAGGCTGACTCCATGGTCAACATCTGGCAGACTCTATGGTCGACATCTGGCAGACTCTATGGTCAACTTCAGGCCAATTCTATGGTCAACATCTGGCAGACTATGGCCGACTTCAGACCAACTCTATGGTCAACATCTGGCGGACTATGGTCAACCAGGCAGATTGTATGGCCAACATCTGGCAGACTATGGCCAACATCTGGCAGTCTATGGTCAACTTCAGAACAACTCTATGGTCAACATCTGGCAGACTCTATGGTCAACTTCAGGCAGAAGTGACCATAGACTTGTGCTGGAGGACCTCAGGATTCCTAGAGAGACCACCTCCGGCCCAAGTCTATGGTTTTAATTTTTCTGCCTAAATTTAGCACCTACATTCCTCCCTGTTGGAATCCATTTTGTTAGTTTTGGCCCAGCTTTCTAATCTCCTCATTGGGCGCCATCTGCAAACTGCGCGGGGAGCAAAGGCGAGTTAACAGATAGGCGTCTGTCCGTGCGTGCATCTGACCGACCTAAAGTTTTGGCCACGTCCAAGTCCTGCTGCATGTAGCCGGTGCTCTTTTCGGCGTTGCCCAGGGACCAGTAGGCGCTGCTGAGGGCGGAGAAGACGGACCCGCGCAGTTTCAGGCTGCAGGTGCCGATCTTGAGGGCCGCCTCGAGGACCACCACCGAGGCCCCGTGGTGGCCGGCGGTCAGCAGCTCCTGGCCGACCACGGAGACCACCACGAAGGGGCTCTTGTCCAGCTTCATCTTCTGGAGCTGCTGGTAGGTCGGCTCGAGCGATTCTGGGAAGGAGAGAACGGACAGAGGGACTACGAAACCCTTCTTCTCACCGCTTGCTCTGTTTTTGCCCTTGGCACTGCAACTCCCAGCATGCTTGGCCCATTTGGGCCGGTGGGAACTGCCTCTACCTTGCATGCGTTCGGCTGCTGTGTTTTCGTTCAGCTCGGAGGAAGGAAAAGGGAGAGCGGTTTTTAAACTGGGGCAGGAATCGTGTCCCTCTTTGGATTGCAACGCCCAGCATTCTTCACTCTATGCTGGCCAGCGAGGGCAGAATGGGAGTTGCCTCTACATTGCAAAAAGTTTAAACTGTTGGGTTTTTTAGTTTAGAAAAAAAAGGGATTTTTTTTTACCAAAGAGAAGCCCTTTGCAGATATCTCTGGAATTGAACTCACCACTGGGGCTAATGGGAGGTGCAGTACAGGTGGATGGGAGGTGGAGTATGGACAGAAAACCATGGACAGTTGCTGCTGTGTGGTTTGGGTTTTTTCCCCATCCATCTCAGAACGAAAATGAGAAACTGTTCTTAAAGCAAGGAGGAGAATCATGTTGTCCTTTCTGGAGTGCTAGGGATTGCATCTCCCAGCATGCTGTATGCTGGCTAACTGATGGGAGTTGCAGTGTAGGAGTGTCAGGGCAGATGGAGTTGCCCCTGTAAAGTATGACATTTGGCTCCTGTTTTTTCATTCATCATGAGAAGCAAGAGTGAGAATCACATTAAACTAAGGATTGCAGCTCCCATCATGCACTATGCTGGCTAGCTATGTCTGATGGGAGTTGTAGTACAGGAGCGGCAGGGGGTGGGTAGGTGTTGCCTCTACATTGCTGTTTTTTGGTTCAGCTTAGGGGAGGAAAAAACAGAGAGTGGGAATCTTTGGACTACAAAGCCCAGCATCCTTCACCGGTGGATCTATGCTGGTTTAGGGGATGCTGGGAGCGGCAGTTTAGTAACATCCATAGAGCAACATGGGAAAAAATATGAACGGTGTAGTCTGTGCAACTCTTAACCAGATTAAAATAACTAAAACTTCCTTTTTTAACAAAATTATATTATACATTAAACAATTTCAAGGAGTTTAAAAACAAATTTTTAAAAATTAATTTAAGCGGACTAAAAAAACCCACACACCTTTAGAAACTTAATGAGTACACACACACATACAGATTTGGAAGGCCGACACCATATTTTTTTAACACCATCTGCAGAAGGCTGCAATGGATCCGCTCTGAGCATGTAGTCCGAACTTTTAAAAGGAACTATAGTAGGAGGAAGTGAAGCTATTTTTTTTCTTCGTGTTCGGAAGAATCATAGAAATGGAAGAGACCTCAAGGGCCATCCAGTCCAACCCCCCCCCCGCCATGCAGGAAAACTGGGCATCTTTTTTGGAATTCTGACTAAAACCCGGAACAGACACGTATGTACGCGCAGCTTGACGCGGAAACCTCACTCACTCACCTCGCATGGGAGACTTCATGGCGGCTTCCACCATCCCGACCAACAGCTGAAGACTTTTCGGGTCCTGCGCCAACCCGGAGGCGAAGGCGGCCAGCGCGTCGGCATGGCGGCCCAAGTATTGCAGGGCGACGCCCTGTCGGAAGTAGGCCTGATTTGGGGAGGGGGTAACAATAGGGGATCAAAAAAGAATTAACAAAAATTAATAATTAATATTTTTTACAAAGGTTTTCCATTCCTGCTCCTCCTCCTCCATCTAGCTGGGATTTTCGTTAGCAGCATCAGCATTGCGAAGGATGGCGAAGGAGGAACGCAGATTTCCAGCGCTGTGTTGCAACGGTGTGTCGGTAATAGACCCGCCTCATCGCCCACCCTGTTAAAGAAAGCGCTGAGCTAGATAATAAAGTAGAAATTCATACTGCTTCCCTTAACTTGCTATTAATGCAGGCTAAAATCGTATTCGCCTTGTTTGCTGCAGCGTCACGGTCGTGTTTTCCTCTCCATCGCTTTTATCCTCCTTGTTGCCCTTCTCTGAACCTGCTCCAAACTTGACTCTGTCCTTCTTAAAACCAAGCGCCCCGAACTGGACTCCGCAGGACGCCAGATGAGGCCTGACCGGCGCAGAATATCGGACTATGACTTGGCTTCGAAATTTGGGGCTTGTCTATACGAGGCTATAAAACGTGATGCGCACTAACGCCAATTCGCAGCACCTTTCATCGGTCTCCAAGTCCCCCCCCCGCCCCAAGATGGCAGGCATGTGAAGCCATACGCGTTGGTTGTTCAAACACGCACGCCTGCGAATCAAGACTGCGAATCTGAACCCGCCCCAACTCGTTAATATTCTTAAAATGAGGTGCCCAGACACGGGACTCCAGACGAGCCCTCATCAGCACAGAATATAAAGGGGGACTATGACTTCCCTTGACTTGGAAACTACGCTTCTATTAATGCAGGCTAAAATTGTATTCGACTTCTTTGCTGTAGCATCACACTGCTGGCTCGTGTTCAATTTTTGATTGGCCGTAATCCTAAAGTATCCTAGGAAAGGAGCCATTGGTAAAGAATAATCCAGTTTGAAACTGGAATTATTGTTTGCCATGGCTCCTTTCCTAGGGAAGCCTGGGATTTGTAGTTTGGTGAAGCACCACCCCTCTTTGGTGAAGGCTAAAAGGCCTTGCAAACTACAAATCCTAGGAAAGGAGCCATTGAAGCCTGGGATTTGTAGTTTGGTGAGGCACCAGCCCTCTTTGGTGCAGGAGAAAAGGCCTTGTGAAACTACAAATCCCAGGGGTTCCCTAGGAAAGGAGCCATTTGCAAATAATAATTCCAGTTTCAAACTGGAATTATTGTTTGCCACGGCTCTTTTCCTAGGGAAGCCTGGGATTTGTAGTTTGGTGAGGCACCAGCCCCTTTGGTGCAGAAGGAGAAAAGGCCTTGTGAAACTACAAATCCCAGGGGTTCCCTAGGAAAGGAACCATTGGTAAAGAATAATTCAGTTTGAAACTGGCATTATTGTTTGCCACGGCTCCTTTCCTAGGGAAGCCTGGGATTTGTAGTTTGGTGAGACACCAGCCCCTCTTTGGCGCAGAAGGTGAAAAGACCTTGAGAAACTACAAATCCGTAGGAAAGGAGCCATTGGGAAATAATTATTCCAGTTTCAAACTGGATTGTTTGCCACGGCTCCTTTCCTAGGGAAGCCCTAGGATTTGTAGTTTGGTGAGGCACCAGCCCCTCTTTTGTGGAGAAGGTTAAAAGGCATTGCGAAACTACAAATCCCAGGGTTCCCTAGGAAAGGAACAATTGGCAAAGAATAATTCCAGTTTGAAACTGGATTATTGGTCGCCAATGGCTCCTTTCCTAGGGAAGCCCTGGGATTTGTAGTTTGGTGAGGCACCAGCCCCTCTTTGGTAGAGAAGGCAAAAAGACCTTGCGAGACTACAAATCCCTAGGAAAGGACCCATTAGCAAATAATTATTCCAGTTTCAAACCAGATTGTTTGTCAATGGCTCCTTTCCTAGGGAAGCCCTGGGATTTGTAGTTTGCTGAGGCACCAGCCCCTCTTTGCATAGTGGGGAAGGCAAAAAGGCCTTGCAAAACTACAAATCCCAGGGGTTCCCTAGGAAAGCAGCCATTGGCAAAGAATAATTCCAGTTTCAAACTGGATTATTGTTTGTGTCGTGTGGATTGGGCTAAGGTCTTTCTCAAGGATTTTTTCTTTCCTTTCCTCTCTCCGTCTCTCTCCGTCTCTCTCGCACACGGAGCCTTTGCTATCCGAGCGGAACAGATCTGCAATTAATATCCGAAGCATTGGGGCGTAACTTGTTTATGGGGATCCCCCCGGGGAGGGAATGAGAGATTAAGAAAAATCAGAAACGACAGGGGGAAATTTGCAGACATGAATTATTTAACCTCTTTTCCATTAGACGACGTTGATTGCAAAGACCGGCTTCGTTTTTATTTTTATTTTTCAATGAATTGGACGGGAGCAGAATTCTTTTCGTTAACCTTTAGCACAAATACATCATCATAAATATTATTATTATTATTATTATTATTGAACCAAATACAGCCCCTTCCTTGGAAGAACAAAGCATTTAGCTTAATGAGCCAAGGGGATTCAACTCCTGGGAGACCTGGGTTCGAATCCCTTCAGCTCAGTCCAGGGGAAACCCACTAAGTGATGACTGTGAGCCAGCCACACTCTCTCAGCCTCAGAGGAAAGTCATGGTGTCAAAACCGTCTTGGAATAATAAATTTTAAATTTTAAATCCTTTTAATATTTGGCAAGAGGAGACCAAATGCATGAATGGAGCCTTGTTTTTGGTAAGTAAATCCTGTTTTTTTCCCCATGTCTCCAAGTCAGGCCTTCAAGGCCTGTTATTTCCTGTGGGGAGTGATTGCCTTAAGGAAAAGGTTGGACTAGATGGTCCTTGGGGGTCCCTTCCAGTCTAAAAATTTATCACTCTAGGACTGGAAACCACAAAACCCTAAATGGAATTTAACGTTTAAAACAGGGGTTGGACTAGATGGCCCTTGGGGGTCCCTTCCAGTCTATGATTCTATGATTTTAGGACTGGAAACTACAAAACCCTAAATGGAATTTAAAGTTTAAAAGAGGGGGTTGGACTAGATGGCCCTTGGGGGTCCCTTCCAGTCTATAATTCTATGATTTTAGGACTGGAAACCACAAAACTCTAAATGGAATTTAAAGTTTAAAACAGGGGGTTGGACTAGATGGCCCTTGGGGGTCCCTTTGGACCCTCAGCCAGGCTTATCTAACCACTTAATAGCATCCCAGAATTAGATGGGACACCCAGCGGCCATTTAGTCCAACCCGCTCCTCTCATTAAGTGATAAATCCTTAATTTGGGCAGGACTTTCAGGGTTCAGGGCAAATCTTGTTTTCGCCTGTGTTAATTGAACCCTTGTTTCTACGTCAAGCGAAGGCAAGGCAGCCATGAGCCACGCTGGCCAGAGGAATGGTGGATTATGGGAGTGGTCATTCCAAAAACATCCCCCAAATATTTGGCTTAGAAATGGGCTGGTTTAGGATCAGCATCCCGGTCCTCTATTCGGCAATTCTGTATTCTCACAACCCTAAGCTCTGAAGTGTGATGCTGCAGCAAAGAAGGCAAATACTATTTTAAGCCATCATTAATATGGCCATCATTTCTAAAAGAAGGCACGTTAACAGTCCGAACTGTTCAAACCTGGGCTGGTTTAGGATCAGCATCCCTGACCTCAGTTAGCAATCCTGTATTCTCACCCTCAAGCTCTGAAGCGTGTTGCTGCGGCAAAGAAGGCAAATACTATTTTAAGCCATCATTAATATGGCCATCGTTTCTAAAAGAAGGCCCGTTAGCAGTCTGAAGTGTCCAAATTGCATTTATTTCTACACCGCGCTGAAGTCTCATGACAAAGGCTTTGCAATGGCGCCATTTCCAGGGATCGATTTCCACGGATCGATCAATGCACGCTCTGCGCATTCTCAGCCAGAAGGCGACTTCTAAGCCAGAGAGGCTTAATTGGCGAAAGGGGTGGGAACGCTGACCCCTGATTAGGGGGTTAATCCAAAGAGAAGCCGGTTTCGGAAATGCGCCTGCAAATCAAGCGCTTACCTTGCTAAGGGAATACGAACATTACGCGGCTTTTTAAGAAAGACCCTCTTAAGGCCGGGTCGCCTTGCAATCCTGATATAATAATAATAATAATTATTATTATTATTATTATTATTGGGGGGAACCAGACCAGGACTCAAGGGCTCCTTCGCAAAACCAATTGCACCGGCGAGTGGAAGACCCCCGAAGGCCAGGCCAGGCCGGGACCCTCTGACCGCTTCGGGGACGCTGGGCGCCCCAATGGCCGTAGTGTCCCCCGAACGGTCGGAGGGTCCCAGGCTGGCCCGGCCTTCGGGGGTCTTCCACGCGCGGGGCGGAGGCAAAGCCACCAGCGAGTGGAAGACCCCCGAAGGCCGCCATCTTTGCAAAACCAACGGCTCTCCGATGAGGATGCACGCAACCGATTGTGGCTAAAAAGGACCAAAACAAAGAGGGATTTTCGGCCAAGATGGCGGTGAGGGAACGCAGCCCGTAAACCGTGTCACTCTGAGGACGTAGGGTGGATGGGAGGCCAAGCAGTGATCAGCCCCTTATTTTCAGCCACCATGACGGCTGTCAGGTCAGGACGTAAAGTCTCCAGGCCAAAAAAACTCTCGCTATGGGCCGCATTTCGGACGAAGGAACTGGCCAAAGTGGCGATGCGCGGCCTAAGAAAAAACCGTACGAAATCCACAGGGTCACCATGAGTCGACAGGCAGTTTAAGGGCATGTATAGACACATATAGTCCTAAATACAGTAAAGGCACCAGAGATCCCGTCTGGTTTTGGAAGCTAAGCAGGGCCAGCCCTGGTTAGTGCTTGGATGGGAGACCGCCAACGAATCCCAGGTACTGGAGGCTCCATTTCAGAGGAAGGAATTGGCAAAACACTCACACACGGCTCCAGATCCCATTTTGGGGGGAGGGTATTGAGTCCTGCTGCCCCCCCACGCTGCCCCCCCAATTAATTACCGCATTAAAATGCACTCACGGTTGCTTTTGCAAAGAACGCCAAAACGTCGGGGGACCAAGAAAGACGGACTCTCAGTTAATCCCACCCGGCTTCTCCTAATCACTTATTTATAAAGCGCCATCAGTGTTCAACGCACTTCATAAATTATTATTATTAATAGATGGCCCCCTGCTTGGGAATTGCCTCTTCGTAAAGCGAGCTGAAGTACACGCAAAATCTGAAGCAAGTGGTTCGAAATTTTTCATAAAAGCACCCGCAGCTTTTCGACGATACGATCTTTCAACCTTTTCCCAATTAAAATCCATACTTTTGACGCCTGGCCTGGTCTTTCCGCCTATCGCGTCACGTTTGCGCAACGCTTTTTTGGCCACGCGCTGCTTTTTCTCTCCATCGACTCATTCAGTCTGTGTATTGGAGTTGTGGGTGGTGCCTCTCTTAGAAATTGTGCGCAGTGCGTCTCTTTACATTTGCGCTTATAATATTTATATTATATTTATAATATTTATATTCTCATATTTATACAGGTTGACCCCTGTATCCGTGGGGAGCGTAATCCAAGACCCCCTGTGGGGTCAAGTGAATAGGGCAATTTAAAATACACCATTTTTATTTTAAAATATATTTCCTGCATCTTTGGCAGAATGGGGGTGGACTAGATGACCCCTGAGGTTCCTTTTTTTGGATACCACACTATGGACATTCTCAATTGAAAATGCACCATTTTTATTTTTAAATATATTTCCCATATCTTTGGCAGAAAGGGGGTGGACTAGATGATCCCTGGGGTTCCCTTTCTTGGATACCACACGATGGACATTCTCAATAGGAAATGCACCATTTTTATTTTTAAATATATTTCCCACATCTTTGGCAGAAAGGGGGATGGACTAGATGACCCCTGGGGCTCCCTTTCTTGGATACCACACTATGGACATTCTCAATAGAAAATGCACCATTTTTATTTTTAAATATATTTCTAAAATCAATGGCAGAAAGGGGGTGGACTAGATGATCCCTGGGGTTCCCTTTCTTGAATACCACACTATGGACATTCTCAATTGAAAATGCATCACTTTTATTTTTAAATATATTTTAAACAGTTTCTAACTATGTGCTTTTAACAGAAGCATTCATTGTTGTTCCCCCCCCCTAAAAACATTTGGAATACAGCATTATTATTATTATTATTATTATAGCTACATTTTTAATTTAAATTATATTTTCATTGGCGGCAGGAGAAAGGCAGGGGTCTTATTTATTTATTTATTTATTTAAATAAAAGGCAGGGGTCTAAACTTAAAAGATAAATAAAGAACATAGTAAACCAGGAGCTAAAATATTAAAAACCAAGGATTTTCACAGTACCAGGCAATGGATGCTCTTCAAGAACTCGTCCGCTTAAATAATTAACTTAAAGTGGAAATTATAAAATATTCATGGCTGAATCGCCAGGTCTTTTAACGAGCAATCACAAACGGACGGACGGACGCGTTTGCGGAGAAAGATAGATGGTCTCTGGGTGCCCCACAAGGGAGGGAGGGATGGTTTTGGGGTCCTTTTTTTGCAAACTCTAACCTCGCATATCTTTCCAACTAAAAAAATTTAATTTGCAATTAAAAGGGATGCTTTTAAGAAGGATTTTGTAATTTAATTTAATTGCAATTTAATTTGCAATTAAAAGGGATGCTTTTAAGAAGGATTTTGCAAATGGAAACACACACATACCCAAGAGAAAGAGGACAGGAATGATCCCACCTCTGATCAATAATCAATAATCGGTACCTAAATTTGCAAAATAACACTGTACTGAAATTTCGCCCAAAATTTCGTGGATGAAAAACCGGGCCGAGCGACCTCAGAGTGTGGCCAAGGCGGCAAAAGTTATGAACGAGGAACAATGGACTCCTGGGGAAAAGGATAAGATAAATTGGACCCCCTCCTTTCCTTTGCATCCCCATAGAATCATAGAGTTGGAAGGGACCTCCAAGGGTCATCTAGTCCAACCCCCTTCTGTCATGCAGGAATATGCATGATATAATCCTAGAATCATGGAAGAGTTGGAAGGCGTCTCCAAGGGCCATCCAGTCCAACCCCCTTCTGCCATGCAGGAAGATGCAAGATATAATCCTAGAATCATGGAAGAGTTGGAAGGGGTATCCAAGGGTCATCTAGTCCAACCCCCTTCTGCCATGCAGGAAGATGCAAGATATAATCCTAAAATCATGGAAGAGTTGGAAGGCGTCTCCAAGGGCCATCTAGTCCAACCCTCTTCTGCCATGCAGGAAGATGCATGATATAATCCTAGAATTGTGGAAGAGATGGAAAGGGTCTCCAAGGGCCATCTAGTCCAACCCCCTTCTGCCATGCAGGAATATGAATGATATAATCCTAGAATCATAGAAGTGTTGGAAAGGGTCTCCAAGGGCCATCAAGTCCAGCCCACTTCTGCCATGCAGGAATATGCATGATATAATCCTAGACTCATGGAAGAGTTAGAAGGGGTCTCCAAGGGTCATCCAGTCCAACCCCCTTCTGCCATGCAGGAAGACACACAACCAAAGCATTCCCAATGATAGCTGGCCATCCAGCCTCTGTTTAAAAACCTCCAAAGAGAGACCACCACACTCCCAGACAATGCATTGCATAGAATCAAAGAGTTGGAAGGGTCTTCTAAGGGTCATCTAGTCCAACCCCATTCTGCCATGCAGGAAGACCCGCGATGGCAAATGCCTTGGAATCACGACGGCACGATCCAGGACTTTTCAGAACTGTTTCAACCTATTTGCAAAATCATAAAGGCCCACTATGATGACTAACCCTAACCCTAACCCTAACTACATGTCCCATTATCTGCAAACAGCAATATTGTCTTGCTAGCAGGACATCGGGTAAGGGTTAAAGGTCAATAAATTGGTGATCATTGATCACCTCTCAATACCTGGGGGACTCCCTTTTCCCACTACAATCAAAAACGTTTGTGAATATATTTTACCATCACAAGCCTAATGAATCTGCCTGGTTTTAATTAACGCAACCATGTGCCTTCCCAACCCACGCTGCAAACGACGCGATGCCAATTGACGAAATTAAACGGCCACGTGGAGGAACACCCCTTCTCTCCAAGGGGTCTCTGCGAAAACTCTCCAAGGACCCCCCCCCAAAAAAATTCGCTTCCACCTGGTTTCAGCCGCAAGTAATTAAATTTCCGTCCAAGCAGCGCGATCTATAAAAAGGAACTCGCGGCGGCAATTACCAGACCTTCTATTAAAGCCGGCGAGTCAATGCCGGCTGTGTTTGATATAAATTTAAACCAACGTTGTTTAGACGGCGCAGAAAAATCACAATCACTCAGCCCTTTGCGCGCAAATGTTCGCCTCTCGTCGCCGGCTAGCATCGTGAAACTACAATTTCTTGCCACGTTTCCTATATAATTTACACATACGGATCGTCGGCGCTTTTCCAAATACAACCAGGATTTCCCCTTTTACGGTCTTTCCAAAGGAAATATCCAATTTTCACCAAGTCCGAAAAATTTTAAAAATCAAGGACGTCCAAATTCAATATGGCCGCATCCGTTTGCTAGAAATAATGCAGTTTGATACCACTTTTAACAGCTGTGGCTCCGTCGTACGGAATCCTGGGATTTGTAGTTTTGTGAGGGCACCAGCACTTTTATTTTTTGGCAGAGACGGAGAAAGACCTTGCAAAAACTACACATCCCAGTGTTTCATAAGGTGGAACTATAGCTTTTAAAGCGGTGTCAAACTGCGTTATTTCTACAGTGTAGAAAATGCGCCCTTGGCTTCATTGCGCAAAGTCTGCCTGTGTTTTTGCCGTGCATCTGTCCGGAGTTGACCCATAGACTCTATGGGGTTTAACTCATTGCATTAACCGGCCAGTCCAGAAATTAAATTCAATGGGTTTTCATGATTTTTTTTCTGCGCCAGACGGGCTTAGTCCTAACCGAAAGTAGACCTGCCGGATCAATTTCTGGCGCTTAACTCCACGCAAAAAGAGGCAAATCCGCGTATTCTATGGGTCAACTCAACTTGGGATTCAATCTGTTGGATTCGATAGGATAAACCCATTGAATTTAATTTCTGGACTGGCCGGTCAATGCAATGAGTAAACCCCATGGAATCTATGGGTCAACTCCGGACGGATGCACGGCAAAAACTCAGCCAGATTTTGCGTAACGAAGCCAAGGGTGCATCTTCTACACTGTAGAAATAATGCATTAATAATAATAATTTTTGCAAAAAAAAAGAAATAATCCCTCGCATTGTCGCGGAGCATTTTCATACGGTTTTAGCGTTGGGAGCTTCCTTTGAATGGATAACGGAGCGTGAAATAAATGGAAACCATATCTCTCTCTTCTCTCTCTCGAGGCAATTGGGTAACTGGGTCAGAACAGATGAAAAGAGGAAGACGGACGGAAACGCAAGAAGCGAAAAGCGGCGGGAAAGGGAGACCGGGAATTAAACCGGCTTCGTGAATTTGCCAGAACAGAAGGGGGAAAGATGCTGCCCAAAATCCACAGTTGGAAGGGACTCCAAAGGCCATCTAGTCCAACCCCATTCTGGCATGCAGGAATACCCAATCCAAGCATTCCCATTGGAAAAGCATAGAATCCTAGAGTTGGAAGGGATCCCCAAGGGCCATCTAGTCCAACCCCATTCTGCCATGCAGGAAGACCCAATCCAAGCATTCCCATTAGAAAAGCATAGAATCCTAGAGTTGGAAGAGACCCCAAAGGCCATCTAGTCCAACCCCATTCTGCCATGTAGGAATACCCAATCCAAGCATTCCCATTGGAAAAGCATAGAATCCTAGATTTGGAAGGGATCCCAAAGGTCATCTAGTCCAAGCCCCTTCTGCCATGCAGGAAGACCCAATCCAAGCATTCCCATTGGAAAAGCATAGAATCCTAGAGTTGGAAGAGACCTCTAAGGGACATCTAGTCCAACCCCATTCTGCCATGCAGGAAGACCCATTCCAAGCATTCCCATTGGAAAAGCATAGCATCCTAGAGTTGGAAGAGACCCCAAAGGCCATCTAGTCCAACCTCTTCTGCCATGCAGGAAGACCCAATCCAAGCATTCCCATTGGAAAAGCATAGAATCCTAGAGTTGGAAGAGACCTCTAAGGGACATCTAGTCCAACCCCATTCTGCCATGTAGGAAGGCCCAATCCAAGCATTCCCATTGGAAAAGCAAAGAATCCTAGAGTTGGAAGAGACCCCAAAGGCCATCTAGTCCAACCCCCTTCTTCCATGCAGGAAGACCCAATCCAAGCATTCCCATTGGAAAAGCATAGCATCCTACAGTTGGAAGAGACCCCAAAGGCCATCTAGTCCAACCCCCTTCTGCCATGCAGGAATACCCAATCCAAGCATTCTCATTGGAAAAGCATATAATCCTAGAGTTGGAAGGGACCCCAAAGGCCATCTAGTCCAACCCCCTTCTGCCATGCAGGAAGACCCAATCCAAGCATTTCCAACAGATGGCCATCCAAAGATCTCCAAAGAAGGAGACTCCGCCATAAAATGTCGGCTTATCTGCTCTCCCTTTTTTCTTCCTCACGCATAATCAGTAAGGGATTGTGGAGGCAGCTACAGTTTAACTTCCCTGTTGTCGGAAGGCATGCACGGCTATTATTATTATTTACAGTTGTCCCTCCGTATCCACGGAGTTGGTATCCACGGCTTGAAAACGTTCTTAAAAAACTAATAATCCAAAAAGCAAACATTGATTTTGCCATCTTATTATATCAGGGACGCCATTTTGCTATGCCGTTGCATGTATAGTTGTCCCTCCGTATCCATGGACTTGGTATCCACAGATTTAAGTATTCACAGCTTGAAAATATTCTTTAAAATATAATAATCCCAAAAGCAAACCTTGATTTTGCCATCTTATTATATCAGGGACGCCATTTTGCGTTGCCATTGCACATAATGGGACTCGAGTATTCACGGATTTCGGTATCCACGAAAGAGGGTCCTGGAACCAAACCCCAGAGAATACGAAGAGACAACTGCATTACCATTTGTTTTTATAGCGCCGTTTACGCACAGGATGAACCCACTCTTACCAGAGACGGACCCCCATCATTTGCGCCGTCATCGCCCAGCTGGAGATGAAAATGGAGGACGCAAAGCCAGGCAATGAGACCCGGCCACCCTAGCTATATGAGAGAGCCTGGCTTCTGCGCAAAGTGGTTTTCTGTGGCTGTGCGGTGATTCGAACCCTGCTCTTCCGGAGCCCTAGGCCAACGCTCAAACTACAACCAGTGGGAAGGAAGGAGGAAGCGGATTAAATAAACGCAGAGGGTCTTTGCAAGTGGCATTAAATGGATTAAGTTTTGCAAACTGTACCAAACTGGCGTTCTGCTAAGTGAGCGGGAGATTTGTATATAATTTTGCATATAATTCCTCTGATACCCCCAAAAATGGAGAATTTGCACCCGCAAATGAGATGGGTCATAAAAAATGGCCAAGGCCTGAGTCTAGAGATCTTATTTCTTGCAGGAAATCCTCAGCAAAATCCCGGCACAGCAAATATCAGGCCAGCCAGATGTGTGGAAGGTGGGAATTTACACACACACACAAACACACACACAACTCTCCCATTCTGCCTCTGTGTGTGTGTGTGTGTCTTTTTCTGTTCCTGGCTTGCAAATGACTTTCCCTGCTCTGTCTTCATTATTCATGGCTCCGGAGGAGAGGAAAGAAATGGTTTCCAAGCTGCGGATTGCGATTTATGGCCTTGTTTGCTCAGCCTGGCCCAGAGGCAGCAGCTACGGCGGCTGCTCCCAATTTCTGGAGTTGCATCTCCTCCATTTGCAAGGAAATAAAACTCTGATTTAAAAAAAAAAAAGAGATGCACATGAGCAGAGAATGAAATCTTGAATGGAAAAAGGTTTCTTCCCCCCCCCCCAAAAAAGGCTTGTTTGCAGACCCTAAGTATGGGGGGTGGCAGCAGGGTGTCTCCCCAATTTCCTTCTTACAGAAAGAAAAGGGCAGGGATGGTTGAAGAAAGAAAAGTGCAGGAGTGCTTGAAAATAGAAAAGCACAAGGATGGTTAAAGAAAGAAAAGAGCAGGGAGGCTTGAAGAAAGAAAAGGGCAGGAGAGCTTAAAAATAGAAAAGCACAAGGATGGTTAAAGAAAGAAAAGGGCAGGAGTGCTTGAAAATAGAAAAGCACAAGGATGGTTAAAGAAAGAAAAGAGCAGGAAGGCTCAAAGAAAGAAAAGTGCAGGAGTGCGTGGAATTAGAAAAGCACAAGGATGGTTAAAGAAAGAAAAGAGCAGGAAGGCTCAAAGAAAGAAAAGAGCAGGGAGGCTTAATGAAAGAAAAGTGCAGGAGTGCTTGAAATTAGAAAAGCACAAGGATGGTTAAAGAAAGAAAAGAGCAGGAAGGCTTAAAGAAAGAAAAGAGCAGGAAGGCGTGAAGAAAGAAAAGGGCAGGAGTGCTTGAAAATAGAAAAGCACAAGGATGCTTAAAGAAAGAAAAGAGCAGGAAGGCTTAATGAAAGAAAAGTGGAGGAGTGCTTGAAAACAGAAAAGCACATGGATGCTTAAAGAAAGAAAAGAGCAGGAAGGCTTGAAGAAAGAAAAGTGCAGGAGTGCTTGAAAATAGAAAAGGACAAGGATGCTTAAAGAAAGAAAAAAGCAGGAAGGCTTGAAGAAAGAAAAGGGCAGGAGTGCTTTAAGACAGAAAAGAGCAGGGAGGCTTAATGAAAGAAAAGAGCAGGAGTGCTTAAAGAAAGTAAAGAGTGAGATGGTTAAAGAAAGCAAATAGCAGAGGTGCTTAAAGAAAGAAAAGGGCAGGGATACTTGAAGATAGAAAAGCACAAGGAGTCTTAAAGAAAGAAAAGAGCAGGAAGGCTTGAAGAAAGAAAAGAGCAGGAGTGTTTAAAGAAAGAAAAGGGCAGGCATGGTTAAAGAAAGAAAAGAGCAGGAGTGCTTAAAGAAAGAAAAGGGCAGGCATGGTTAAAGAAAGAAAAGAGCAGGAGTGCTTAAAGAAAGAAAAGGGCAGGCATGGTTAAAGAAAGAAAAGAGCAGGGGTGCTTAAAGAAAGAAAAGGGCAGGCATGGTTAAAGAAAGAAAAGAGTAGGAGTGCTTAAAGAAAGAAAAGGGCAGGCATGGTTAAAGAAAGAAAAGAGCAGGAGTGCTTAAAGAAAGTAAAGAGTGGGATGGTTAAAGAAAGAAAAGAGCAGGAGTGCTTTAAAAAAGTAGAGTGGGATGGTTAAAGAAAGAAAAGAGCAGGAGTGCTTAAAGAAAGTAAAGAGTGGGATGGTTAAAGAAAGCAAATAGCAGAGGTGCTTAAAGAAAGAAAAGGGCAGGGATACTTGAAAATAGAAAAGCACAAGGAGTCTTAAAGAAAGAAAAGAGCAGGAAGGCTTGAAGAAAGAAAAGAGCAGGAGTGCTTAAAGAAAGAAAAGGGCAGGGGTGCATAAAGAAAGAAAAGGGCAGGCATGGTTAAAGAAAGAAAAGAGCAGGAGTGGTGAAAGAAAGAAAAGGGCAGGCATGGTTAAAGAAAGAAAAGAGCAGGGGTGCTTAAAGAAAGAAAAGGGCAGGCATGGTTAAAGAAAGAAAAGAGCAGGGGTGCTTAAAGAAAGAAAAGGGCAGGCATGGTTAAAGAAAGAAAAGAGCAGGAGTGCTTAAAGAAAGAAAAGGGCAGGGATGCTTGAAGATAGAAAGGCGCAAGGAAGCTTAAAGAAAAGAGCAGGGAGGCTTGGAAAAAGAAAAGAGCAGAAAGAAAGAATGAGTGAGGGTGGAAAGAAAGGAAAGGATGAGGCTGGCAGGTGGAAGGAAAGAAGGAAAGAAGGAAGGAAGGGAGGAAGATGAGTGGGTGGGTCGCTAGGTAGATGAAGGATGGTGCTGCCTCCCTCCCCGCACTGCTGTGGCTCTTCGTTCTGGGCGGCCATGTTGCCCTGGGATGGGCCACCATCTTCCTCTCTCCCCTCAGAGCCCCGGGACGGAGGAATGCCGAGCCCCTCTCTAGAGGCTGTAGGACTACAACTCCCAGTATACCACCAATGGGGCAACCTATGAAGCACACATGCGCCACAGCGGCATCTCATCCAAACACACCCACCCATTTCATGGGGCTCACAAACTCCTTTGCTGTAGAGTTTGGCTGCACCACCCTTCAGGGGTGTATTTTAACTGGGGAGACTATTTCGCCCAGCTGGCAGAAAGGGGGTCAGTCTAGATGGCCACAGGAGTACCCAGTGTTTCCCAAGACTGAATGCACCGAACCCTTGGAGAAAAGGGTGGAGGATGTGTGTTTTTTCCCCCTCTTTCTTCTTGCAATCAATGCTTGGGAAGAGTTTGTGGTTTCGGAAACCAGTTAATCCACAGCCAAAATTTTCGGATTTCCTCATCCTCATACAAACACGTACACACATGTGCAACCACATGTTTGGGGGGGGTGTCCCAGAGAAGAAAATACACACAAAATCCACACAACAGCTCCGGTACCCCATAATTACCTTGCATTAAAACCGCCCATTAGCTGTGGAAGGAAGTGTGCCAGTCCTTATGAGCAAAATAAAATGAAAATAAATAAATATTAAACACTCTGATAAGGGGTTTTGCTCTGAATAAATGCTTTGGGAAGCAGATCTCTGCCAGTGCAGAGAAACCCTGGCAGGCATTTCTGAGCCACCCTGAAATGGTCGGAGAAAGGGGAAAAAACGCTGAGCGGGTGGAATACAAGAACCGTGACACACACAACACACACACACACAAAAGAGCACACCCAATACACACATACATACAGCCCCGTCTGCTTTGCATTGCAAGGAGAGGAAAGTTTGCAGCAACTTTGCTTTGCTCCGCTCCAAAAATACAGATATATTCAATATTAAAGCCATTTTTTTTATTAAGGTGTCTTTCAGATGCTGGTTGTTTTGTTAAAATGTGCACAAGGCTAGACAGAGGAAGTGTGGGTCAGGGGTTGGAGCGTTGGACTAGGGTTCGAATCCCCGCTCGGCCATGGAAACCCACTGGGCTGACCTTGGGTAAAAGACACTTTTTCTCACGCTTTCGGAGGAAAGCAATGGCGGACACACACTTGGAGAAACCAGGCCCAGAAAACCTGGTCGGCCTTCAGGTCGCCCTAAGTCAGAACAGGAACGAAGGCTAAAGTGTCATGTCTATTCATAGAACCATAGAGTTGGAAGGGACCCCCAAGGGCCATCTAGTCCAACCCCCTTCTGCCATGTAGGAAGACCCAATCCAAGCATTCCCATTGGAAAAGCATAGAATCCTAGAGTTGGAAGAGTCCCCAAAGGCCATCTAGTCCAACCCTATTCTGCCATGCAGGAAGACCCAATCCAAGCATTCCCATTGGAAAAGCATAGAATCCTAGAGTTGGAAGGGACCCCAAAGGCCATCTAGTCCAACCCCCTTCTGCCATGCAGGAAGACCCAATCCAAGCATTCCCACTGGAAAAGCATAGAATCCTAGAGTTGGAAGGGACCCCAAAGGCCATCTAGTCTAACCTCCTTCTGCCATGCAGGAAGACCCAATCCAAGCATTCCCATTGGAAAAGCATAGAATCCTAGAGTTGGAAGAGACCCCAAAGGCCATCTAGTCCAACCCCCTTCTGCCATGCAGGAAGACCCAATCCAAGCATTCCCATTGGAAAAGCATAGAATCCTAGAGTTGGAAGAGACCCCAAAGGCCATCTAGTCCAACCCCATTCTGCCATGCAAGAATACCCAATCCAAGCATTCCCATTGGAAAAGCATAGAATCCTAGAGTTGGAAGAGACCCCAAAGGGACATCTAGTCCAACCCCATTCTGCCATGCAAGAATACCCAATCCAAGCATTCCCATTGGAAAAGCATAGAATCCTAGAGTTGGAAGAGACCCCAAAGGCCATCTAGTCCAACCCCATTCTGCCATGCAAGAATACCCAATCCAAGCATTCCCATTGGAAAAGCATAGAATCCTAGAGTTGGAGGAGACAACCAAGGGCCATCTAGTCCAACCCCCTTCTGCCAAGTAGGAATATCCAATCCAAGCATTCCCATTGGAAAAACATAGAATCCTAGACTTGGAAGGGAACCCAAGGGCCATCTAGTCCAACCCCCTTTTGCCATGCACGAATACCCAATCCAAGCATTTCCGACAAACGGCTGATTTCATAGAATCATATAGCATTGGAAGGGACCCCAAAGGCCATCTAGTCCAACCCCCTTCTGCCCTGCAGGAATACCAAATCAAAGCATTTCCGACTGATGGCCCTTTCCAACAGCTCTTTCCACTTTCCAACAGCTCTTACAGTCAGGACGTTCTTCCTAATAATGTTTAGGTGGAATCTCTTTTCCTGTAACTTGAACCCATTGCTCCGTCTCCTAGTCTCTGGAGCAGCAGAAAACAAGCTTGCTCCTTCCTCAGTAGGACATCCCTGCAAGAGCTGGGCAGGTTTGTGGGTGTCGTGATCTCTTGGAGGTCTCCTGTGTGTTGCGGTGCCAGAAGTCAAAGCCAATTTGACCACGACAAAGAGTAAATCAAGCCTAAACTTTCCTTGGAAGCTAGAACGACTGAACGTGAGGCTATCATGCTTCCATTTTTATCAGCATTACAGTTGGACCCCCGTATCCACGGGGGCGGAGGATCGGTTCCCGGACTTATCACAGATACCAGAAATTGCAGATAACAGCAAACCGTATTGAAATAAATGATTTCTGGTAAAAACCTACCATAGAGTTGCATTGGAGGACCTAGAGAGGAGGCCTCTCTGGGCATTTTCCAGCACAAGTCTATGGTCTGTGTCTCTAGTTTGCGCCCTGTGGATAACCGAAACTGCGGATATTGCTTCCGCGGAGACGATATTCCGATTGTATCGTCTTTTTCGTCAACTCATGAAGTGTCCAGAGGATCATTTCTTGGGGAAATGGAAAGCAAAATGAAAAGAGAAATACTTGCATTGCAGAGATGGAAACCATGCTTGATTTTGCATGGCTTTGAATCCCAACTTGGGAGAAAGGCAGGATATAATTCCAATAAATAAAGAAATAAATAAGACATCAGCAGAATTATGGGTGTCTCTTGTAAGTCTCTAATTTATAAGAAAAAATCTCCAAGGCACGTTCTGATCCCATCTGGTCTTTGTTGCTAAGCAGGGTCAGCCTTGGTTAGGACTTGGATGGGAGACCACCAAGAAATCCCAAGTGCTGGACGCTCTATTTCAGAGGAAGGAATTGGAAAAACCAATTTTCAGGATTCCTGGCCTAAGAAAAACCTATGAGAAATCCATGGGGTCACCATAAATCAACAGGCAACTTGAAAGCACACACACAAAGACATCAGATCCCATCTGATCTTGGAAGCTAAGCAGGGTCAGCCCTGGATAGGACTTGGATGGGAGACCACCAATGAATACATAGGCTCCATTTCAGAGGAAGGAACTGGCGAACAGACTCTGAAAAGTATTCCTTGCCTAAGAAAACCCTACGCAACTTGGAGGCACATACACACACAATATAACACAGTGACTAAATACTGGATCCTGTCTAGTCTTCGAAGCTAAGCAGGGTCAGCCCTGGTTAAGACTTGGATGGGAGACCACCAACAAATACCAATTTATTTCAGAGGAAGAAACTGGGAAAACTGCCTCTGAGGAGGATTCCTGGCCTAAGAAAACCCTACAAAATCCATGGGGTCGCCATAAACCAAGAGGTGACTTGAAAGCATCTATATACCTCTTTATTTCTCTTTCACCCTCTCTCTATTGATCGATCAATCGTATATCCTTTTCCTTTGTCTCCATTGCTGCAAAGAGGATCCACCTAAACATTAAGGAAGAACTTCTTGACTGTTCAGAGATGTTTGGGGTGGGATAGGGATTCGGAGGGTGGTGGGCTTTCCTTCCTTGGGGGTCTTTAAACAGAGGTTGAACGGTGGGCATCTCTTAGGAGCGCTTCAATTGTGAATTCCTGGACCCCCAGGGGTTCGACTAGATGGCCCCTGGGGGTCCCTTACAACTCTAGGAATCTA
Source organism: Gambelia wislizenii (assembly GCA_030847615.1). NCBI lineage: Eukaryota > Metazoa > Chordata > Lepidosauria > Squamata > Crotaphytidae > Gambelia > Gambelia wislizenii. The sequence goes on along the minus strand of JAUMIR010000013.1, from coordinate 170,872 downwards.
CGGATGCATGAATTATTAGAAAAGAGACCCCATAAGAAAACCTGGACAAGGGTGGTGGACGCTCCATCTTTGGAGGAAGGTATTTAAACAGAGGTTGGGTGGGTGTCGAACTTAATTGTGTATCCCTGCATGGCAGGATAGGGTTGGACTAGATGACCTTCAAGGATCCCTTCCAACTCTAAGATTATACCATCACAGAATTCGAACTCGCTCCAGTCTCTACAAATGTGGAACCAGCGAATAAGGATGGTGGTAGGGTTTAAAATCCATAATTTAGGGATCACACAAACCTTTCTCTGGATAACAATGCAAATATTTTATTTTATTTTTTAAAAAGAAGGAGCAGAAAAACAAGGATGTGTTTGTGTGTGATATCTTTGGGTGCAAAACTGTTGCAAAGAAATTGCTAAAAACTTTCCCTCATTACGCAAACATGGCCCAACAACTTTCAGAAAAAGCGGTTTAAAATTAAAAGTTTGCTTTTAGAAGATAAAAGCAAACAAGGGGAAATTATACAACCGGCAAAACATCAAACAACCAGAAACGTTTTCTTTAGCTTTGCAACTAAACACACACACGCACTTGAATGTTTTGTCTATTTTAGCCACGGCAGCAAAAACAACACAACTACAAAAGATACACCGTCTTAAGAGTTGTTTTCTATGGGCGGCTTTATATTTGGGTGTTTTGTCTACATTCTCGTACAAAATGTTCCCGATTTCCTCTCTTTTGTGGGTTCACGCACACCTTTTGTGGGTTCAGGCATTCTTCCCGTTTCCCAACCCAATGAGTAAAGGACGGGTAAGAGAAAAAGCAAAATATATATTTAATAGCAACCAGCCACAATCATTGATGTCTGCACGTGTATCACAACTTCAGCGGAAGAAAGACAGCTGGGCTGGACTCCCAATGGCTGAGTGCGTCAACGCCTGCGCAAATCCCATTGCGTCAAGGGGTCTACTCTAACTGCAGCCCGTGCAAGAAAGGAACACAGTGCATTTTTGCAAACGCAGTCTCTGTACGTATGCATTATCATCTCTCCGTTTGCAACGCTCATGTGGTTTCTCCAAAAACAAGCGCATCAAGTCTGGATTCACGGACTTCCCAACACACGCGCGCACACACACGCCAGGGTACGAAACCTCTAACGGTCTGCATTCGTTCCCCTCCTATGAATGAACCAAGTGCTGCATTGATTGTTTTTAACAGAGGGACGGGGTAAAAATAAATTTTATTATTTTTATTTTATTTATTATTTCAGTAATTTGTAGGGTGGGGTTGCACTGTGGGTTCCCGTGACTGAGCAAGGATTCGAACCCGGTTCCCCAGAGCCCAACACTGCTATACCCCCTGCTATGAATGAACCAAGTGCTGCATTGATTGTTTTTAACAGAGGGGTGGGGTAAAAATAAATTTTATTATTTTTATTTTATTTATTATTTCAGAAATCTGTAGGGTGGGGTTGCACTCTTAGCATGCGCCGTGGGTTCCCGTGACTGAGCAAGGATTCGAACCCGGTCCCCTAGAGTCCAACACTGCTATACCCCCCTGCTATGAATGGACCAAGTGGTGCATTTCAGGTATTTGTAGGGTGGAGTTTGCACTCTTAGCGTGCGCCGTGGGTTCCTGTGACTGAGCAAGGATTCGAACCCGGTCCCCCAAAGTCCAACATTCTCACCACTGCAGCACCCAAGACTTTTCCCTGGAAAGATTACTACTCCAGCGGAGGTTTGCCGCCATGGCCTACCTCTGCGGTTGAGAGGAGAGCGCGTCTTACGCCAATGTCACCCAGGGGGTCACCATGGCTGAGCAGAACGTATTCGAACCCTGGCCTCCCTAAATCCCAGACTCTTTGGGAGTCTTTTAGCATGAATCATGTCCATCTTTTAGGAGTGTTTTTTTAGCTATGGATTCCTGCATGGAGGGGTTAGACTAGATGGCCCTTGGGGGTCCCTTTCAGCTCCATAGTTCTAGGAACTGGCTGTCAGCAAGAGCCATTGGACAGTGGGACCGACACCCCCAGAAAGCGGTGGATTATTTAAACAAAGGTGGGGTGTCCCTCCCCACAGCATACATGGGTTAGACTAGCGGACCTCTGGGTGCCCCTTCCCACCTTCCTACGACACTCATATTTCCACAATGGAGAATTCCTTCCTTTTTTTCGCCTTTTCCCTCCAAAATTAAAACAAACAAAACATGAATAGACCGGCAGATCAAGAATCCAACGTTTTCCGAAATTAAAAGGACCTTCTGCGACTCTTATGGCGCGGGACAGGAAACGCCCCCTAAAATCCCCTTAAACGTTACATGGGCTTCTCAGAAAAACTCCGACCTACTGAAAGAAATAGAGATTTATTTATTTTTTACTGCAAGGCAGAAATGCGTCCGTTTGACCTACTTTTGAGCGTCTGCCTGCCCGCCCTCCTGGGTCGTCGTCGCTGCCTCCCAGCCCTCCGAAAGCCCGAACAGATTATTCCAGCGCGTGAACCGAGCCGCGAAATCTTGACCTCTGCCCCTCGCCAAGCACTCTCCGGTCAAACGGAGACTGGAGAATTCATGGGAATTTTTACACAACACAATATTTATATACAAAAAAAAAGAACATACAGAAACTGCCTGAGGTCCCTGGACTGCGACGCCTATCATCCCCCATGCTGGTGAGGGTGGCTGCTGGGACTTGTAGTCCCACCACTCCTGGAAAGGAGAGGTTGGGATTTAAGCATTTCTCCTCCCAATGGAGAGGAGGAAGAAAAGAGGAAGAATATGAAAGAAGAGAAGAAAGGAGAGAGAAAGACAGAACGAAAGAAAGAAGAAAAAGAAAGAAGGAGGAAGACAGAAGAGGAAGGAAGGAGAAATAGAGGGGGAGAGGAGGAAGAAACGAGGAAGTAGAAGAGGAAGAATATAAAAGAAGAGGAGAAGGAAGGAGAGAAAGAAACAAAGAAGAAAAAGAGAGAAGGAGGAAGACAGAAGAGGAAGGAAAGATAAAAAGAGGGGGAGAGGAGGAAGAAAAGAGGAAGAATATGAAAGAAGAGGAGAAGGAAGGAGAGAGAGAGAGAGAGAGGAAGGAAGGAAGAAAGAAAAGAGAGAAGGAGGAAGACAGAAGAGGAAGGAAGGAGAAAGAGGGGGAGAGGAGGAAGAAAAGAGGAAGAAGAAGAGGAAGAATATGAAAGAAGAGGAGAAGGAAGGAGAGAGAGAGAGAGGAAGGAAGGAAGAAAAGAGAGAAGGAGGAAGACAGAAGAGGAAGGAAGGAGAAAGAGAGGGGGAAGAGGAGAAAGAAGACAAAGAGGAAGAAGGGAGAAGAGAGGAAGGAGGAAGAAGAAGAGAAAGGAAAAGAGAAAGAGGAGGAAGGAAAAAGAAGAAAAAGGAGAAGATAAAAGGAAGAAAGAGAGAAAGCAAGGAAGAAGAAGAGAAACATGAGAAGAAGATGAAGGAGAAAAGAGGAAGGAAGAAGAAAAGAAAAGAGGGGAAGGAAGGAGAGAAGAGGAGGAAGAAGAAAGAGGAGAAAGAGGGATGGAGAAATCAAAGGAACAGGAGGAAAGAGAAACGAGAAGAGAGGGCAGAAGGGAGGAAGAAGAGACGAGGAGGCAAAGGAGAAGAAGGAAATAAATGTTGGCGGAGAAGAAGAGAGAGAAGGAGTGAGAAGAGCAGGAAGAGGAAGAGGAAATAAGCAGAGAATTACGGGAGGAAGAGAGAAGATGAGGAGGAGGAAGGAGAAAGAAGAGAGTGAAGAACAGGAAGACAGAGAGGGAGAGAAGCAGGAAGAAGAGAGAGAGGAAGAAGAAAAAAAAGAGGAGGAGGAAGAGGAGACAACGCCAACCCTGCGAGGGAGGACTCCACCCTCTCCCACTTTTTCTTCGCAGCCGAAGAGACACGCACACACCCGCCTTCCATACGCGCGCGCGCACACACACACGGAGCGACCATCGCGCAGTTTTCGCTTTTCCTATAGGGATAAGAAGGCTTACTCTTTGACTCTCTTCAATCCCATCCCCTGAAGGCGGATTTAAAACGAAGGAGTTCATCTGCACAGAGAAGAGACTGTGGAACTCCCCGACACTGGACAGAAGGCGTTGACGTTCTGGGGCCAAACAAGCCACGCAAGAGGACGGGTTCTTATCGCTGGCTGCTCCCAGTCAGTGCCTCCGTCTATCCGTTGCAGAGGAGGGTGAGATTTGGGGGGGTGCCCATTGCACCCCTTTGTGCATGTGCAAACCGGTTTGTCTCTGCAGAAATTGGCTATTCTCACCTCCTTTCTGCATTTTGGAAGAAAAAGATTAAACTTCCTGTGCTGAGTTAACTTAGGGGGCAGGGAAAGCCATCGTCCTTCTCCTGGTGGACTACAAATCCCATCGCCTGCCACCCGGGGGGCTGATGGGAGCTGTAATCCAACAAATACAAAGGGAAGATAATATCTGCAGAGGCTGGAATGAGCCCCATCTCCCTTCAAATTTGGGTGGGAACGCGGCTTGGCTCACTTGCAGGAGGAACCCGCTTTGCTTGGGCGGCTGCCTGCCAGAGTTAGTAATACTGGGGTAGGTGGGCCACTAAGTGTCCGGCGCCGGACAGAGCGTGTAATACTGGGGCCGGGGTCCGACTCAGCGTAAGGGGAGACCCCCAGGTCCCTAAGGAGGCGGCCCCGGGTTCAGCCCCAAAAGAACCATCTCCAGGCCTCGAAATCCCGCAAGAGTAATTGCAGCTGCTAGTCAGAGCTGGGAATACGGGGCTTAGAAGGACCACCGAAGATCGGACCCCGTGTAAGGGGGGAGCGTAAATGGGTAGCCTCACCAGGGGATGCTGGGAATAAATGGACACCCCCAGGGTGCTGCCTGGAAATACCGGCGAGATGTAGCTGCCGGTCAGAGCTGGCGACACGGGTTCAGGCTCAAAATGGAGGAGGTTTGGGGTTCAGTCCCCGAGTGTGGAAACTCCAGGGAAAGGATCCGGGTGCGGGAAACGGCTGCGGCTGCCAGTCAGAGCAGACAACACTGGCCTTAATGGAGGGCCAAAGTTCTCTGCCTCTCTCCGCAAAGCTGATTTCCTCTGAGCTTCCCAGCTGTGATGGGGATGATAGGACATCTCATCACACACACACACACTCAAAAATACCACATTTTCCTCTTTCCTGCACAGGCAGGCGAGGGGTTGGACTAGACAGCCTTCGGGGGACCCCTTATTTCATCTTGCCTAGCTATTTATTTTTATTGCTTGGGGGGAAGTACGGAGGAGGGCTCTCGAGGTTGGGGGGGATCGCGCCCTTCTTCCCGCCCTTTTAGGGGGTCCCATGAGTGGTGGGGGGAGGGAGGACCATGTGAGGGGAGAGACCACCGCCACCCCTGCGGAGCGGGCCAGGCAGGGCTCAGGCCGGCAGCCACAAAGGATGCAGCCCAGCCTCGCCTCTTCCTGCCTTCCGCTTCTTCCTTCCTTCTCTCCTCCCTTTTCCACGTTTCCTTCTATCTTTTCTTCCATCTATTTAGCCTTCCTTCCTTCTTTCTTTCATCTTCCTATGCTTCCTTATTTCCTTTCTTCCATTCCCATCTATCCCTCCTTCCTTCCCTCCTATCTATCCTTCCTTCCTTCTTTCCTCCCTCCCTCTTGCTTATTCTTCCTTCCCTCTATCCCTGTCTTCCTCCTATTACCCTTCCTTCTTCTCTTTCATCTGTTCTTCTATCTATCCTCCCTCCCTCCCTCCCATTTATCTTTCCTTCTGTCTACTCTTCCTTCCTTCTTTTCTTCCTCCTGTTATCCTTCTTTCCTCTTTCCCAGCTTGTTTTCCTTCCTTCCTTCCTTCTATTACCCTTCCTTCTTCTCTTTCATCTCTTCTTTCTTCCATCTAACCTCCCTCCCTTCCTCCAATTTATCCATCTATTCTTCTTTCATTCCTTCCTACTACTATCCTTCCTCTTTCCCATCCAGTCTTCCTTCCTTCCCTCTATCTATCCCTCCCTTCTTCCTTCCTATTGTCTTTCTTTCCTTCTCTTTCATTTATTCTTCCTCCCTCCCCTTTATTTATTCTTCCTTCCCTTTATCTCTCCTTCCTTCTCCCCTCCTGTTCTCCTTCCTTCCTCTTTCCCATCCAGCCTTACTTCCTTCCCTCTATCTATCCCTTCCTCCTTCCTTCCTTCTTCCTATTGTCTTTCTTTCCTCTCTTTCACTTACTCTTCCTTCCTCCCCTTTATTGATTCTTCCTTCCCTCTATCTATCCCTCCCTCCTTCCTTCCTCCTATTGTCTTTCTTTCCTTCTCTTTCATTTATTCTTCCTTCCTCAACTTTATTTATTCTTCCTTCCCTCTGTCTCTCCTTCCTTCTCCCCTCCTGTTCTCCTTCCTTCCTCTTTCCCATCCAGCCTTACTTCCTTCCCTCTATCAATCCCTCCCTCCTTCCTTCCTATTGTCTTTCTTTCCTCTATTTCATTTATTCTTCCTTCCTCAACTTTATTTATTCTTCCTTCCCTCTAACTCTCCTTCCTTCTCCCCTCCTGTTCTCCTTCCTTCCTCTTTCCCATCCAGTCTTCCTTCCTTCCCTCTGTCTATCCCTCCCTTCTTCCTTCCTTCTTCCTATTGTCTTTCTTTCCTTCTCTTTCACTTATTCTTCCTTCCTCCCCTTTATTTATTCTTCCTTCCCTCTAACTCTCCTTCCTTCTCCCCTCCTGTTCTCCTTCCTTCCTCTTTCCCATCCAGTGTTCCTTCCTTCCCTCTATCTAACCCTCCCTTCCTCCTTCCTTCTTCCTATTGTCTTTCTTTCCTCTCTTTCACTTACTCTTCCTTCCTCCCCTTTATTTATTCTTCCTTCCCTCTATCCCTCCCTTCTTCTTCTTATTGTCTTTCTTTCCTCTCTTTCACTTACTCTTCCTTCCTCCCCTTTATTTATTCTTCCTTCCCTCTATCCCTTCCTCCTTCCTCCTATTGTCTTTCCTTCTCTTTCATTTATTCTTCCTTCCTCCCCTTTATTCTTCCTTCCCTCTATCTCTCCTTCCTTCTCCCCTCCTGTTCTCCTTCCTTCCTCTTTCCCATCCAGCCTTACTTCCTTCCCTCTATCTATCCCTCCCTTCCTCCTTCCTTCCTTCTTCCTATTGTCTTTCTTTCCTCTCTTTCACTTACTCTTCCTTCCTCCCCTTTATTTATTCTTCCTTCCCTCTATCGATCCCTCTCTTCCTCCTATTGTCTTTCTTTCCTCTGTTTCATTTCTTCTTCCTCCCCTTTATTTATTCTTCCTTCCCTCTCTCTCTCCTTCCTTCCTTCTTTCTCTCCTTCCTTCCTGTTCTCCTTCCTTCCTCTCTTTCCCATCCAGTCCTCCTTCCTTCCCTCCTCTCTCTCTCTATGTATCCTTCCTTCTCCTCCTTCCCATCTATCCCTCCTTCCTTCCTCCTTCCTATAGCTCCCTTTCTCCTCTCCTTCCTTCCTTCTTCCTCCTTCCTTCCTTCTCTTTTCCTCCGCCCCTTCCCTGATGTTCCCATCAGCAATTTCTGACCTATTCCTGCTCTGTTGGAAATATAAAAATTAAACATCCCCCCCAATATCTGTCTGTCCCCCCACCTCAGGCTTCCCCATTATACCCCACCCCAAAAAATACCCTTTCCAGGGAACCCCTTTTCTTTCTGCCCCCCAATATCAAGACTCTCTCTCACAAACACACACAGTGCCTTCAGAGTCACCTCCACAAAGAGGTGGGGGTCCATCCCCCCCAAATTGCAAAGGCTGTGACAGTGTAACCCCCATAAAGCCTTGCAGGGATAGAAGAGGCATTTTGGGGTGAGTGGGGACAGGGGGTGTTCCCCAAAAGGCTAGGATGGGGGGAGGACACCCTTCCAGAGGGACCCCTCCTCCCTGGCTGCCCATTGAGGGGGTCTTTGGGGTTTCCACCTCTTGGCACTTGGAGATAAAATGGGGGGTCTTCAATCTCATGAACAAACACCCCCCCCAAAATAAAACAGGGAAAGGGAAAAGGAAGGAAGGGGCATCCCCACACATTGGGGGGGGGGAGAATATAGGGAGGAAGAGACCCCACCAAGGGCCCCCAAAGGAAGGGAGAGAGGAAGGAGGGGAGAAGTGGGAAACAGGGGCGCCCCAAGGCCGCAGGGTCCTCTGAGGAGGAAGGAAGGAAAAAGAAAGGAAGGAAGGAAAGGAGGAAGAGAAGAGAGGCTGCGCCCAGGATTCTCCAACAAAGAGCCATATAAGGCAATCGGACCCGAATTTGGGGGGGGGGGATTAAGAGAGAGACAGAGAGACAAAATGGGGGGGCCAAGGGAACTCCCCCCTCCCTCCCCCCAGCCTTTCCACCCGTTCACACGTGACGCCCGGACACGACACGAGGCGACCCCCGCGCGGCCCAGACAGGCGGGTCCGGCCCCGGATTCCCTCCCTCCCTCCCACCCACCAAAAACACAAAGCCCACGGAGGAAGGCGGGCCGGCGGGTGGGTGGGTGGGGGGCGCAGGGCATTTGGAGAGCAGAAGGGACCCCCGAGGGAAGGAGAGGGGAAGAGGGGGGCATCCCCGGGGCTTTTGGGGGTCCCTATCCAAGGGGCTTTGGGGAAGGATGGTGGGGGGCCCATCTCCGGGACTTTTGGGGTTCCCCATCACCGGGGCTTTTGGAAAGGGGGGACCCATCCCCGGGGCTTTTGGGGGTCCCTATCCCAGGGGCTTTGGGGAGGGATGGTGGGGGCCCCATCTCCGGGGCTTTTGGGGTTCCCCATCCCCGGGGCTTTTGGGGGTTCCCATCCTAGGGGCTTTTGGGAGGGATGGTGGGGGGCTCATCCCCGGGGGGTTTGGGGGTCCCTATCCCTGGGGCTTTTGGAAGGGATGGTGGGGGGCTCATCCCAGCGGATTTTGGGGATCGGAGGGGGGCCCATCCCAAGGCATCCTGGGGGGGGAGAGGGCCCATCCCCGGGCTTTTGGGGGTGCGGAAAGAGACTCATCCCAAGGCTTTCTAGGGGGCGGGCAGAGGGGGACCCCCAAAGCCCCTCCCCGGCTTGGCAAGGCGACCCCCGCCCGGGGGAGACACAGAGTCGGCCGGGATAACTGGGGGGGGACACACAACAGCAGCAGGAGCCCCCCTTTCCCCCCCAGACTGACCTTCTTCCTGGGCTGCCATTTCATCATATTTGTAGCGCATCAGGGGCGGGCCGGGGGTCCGGGGGGGTCTCCGTGGCTGCTGGGGCTGCCTCTCATGCTGGCCCCACCCCGGAAGAGACAAGGAAGCCCCCCCCCAAGAAGGCCGCCCCCTCCCCTCCCCTCCCCTCCCTCCCTCCCTCCCGCCCCCCAAAAGCCCCCTCGGGGGTCCCGGGCGAGGCAGGAGCCGTTCAGGGGTCGCCCGAGGAGGAGGAGGAGGAGGGGGAGCCGGGTGGGCGCCGGGTGGGAGCGGGAGCCGCCTCGCCTCTTCCTCTTCCTCTTCCCCTTCCTCTTCCTCCGCCCCTCCGCAATGGCATCCTCCTCCTCCTCCGGGATCGGGACCAGCCGCTGGCCAGGCCAGGGGATCCCCCAAAGGCCATCCAAACCCTCCGCTTTGGCCCCCTTGGACGGACACGGACCCCTCCCCAAAAAAAGCCAGGAAAAGGGGGGGAAGGGAGGGGAGGGGGAAATTGGGAGGAGAGGAGCAGAGACCCCCCCTCCCGGGCCCGGAGAAAGAAGACCCCCTTTGCAAAGGCGACGCCCCTCCCGGTCCGCCCGGGACCCCCAGACCCCTCCCCTCCCCTTGCAAGCCCCCTCCCCAATTCCCCTCCCCTCCTCCGCCCGCCCCCGGGGCGCCACTGCGCGCGCGCAACAGCCAAGCCCCCTCCCCAACACCGACGACGACGCCCCCTCCCCTTCTTTTGTGCAGGAGGGGCAGCCCAGGACGCGGAATGGGTGGGGGTAAGAAAGGAAAGCGAGGGGACCCCGAGGGTGTGTTTAGGGGACCCCCCCTCCAGACCCACCCCCTGGGCTGAAAATGCCCCCCCCAAAAGGACGCAGACTGGGTGGGGTGAGTGGGGTGGGGATAAGAAAGGAAGGCCAGGGGGACCCCAAGGGTGTGTTTTGGGGACCCCCCTCCAGACCCACCCCCTGGGCTGAAAATGCCCCCTCAAAAAAGTCCCCCGAAAAGGACGCGGACTGGGTGGGTGGGGGTAAGAAAGGAAGGCCAGGGGGACCCCGAGGGTGTGTTTTGGGGACCACCCCCACCTCCTGGGCTGAAAATGCCCCCACAAAAGGACGCGGACTGGGTGGGTGGGTGAGTGGGGTGGGGATAAGAAAGGAAGGCGAGGGGGAACCCATGGTGTGTTTGGGGGACCCATCCCCACCCCCTGGGCTGAAAATGCCCCCCCCCAATTCCACCAAAAAGGACGCGGATTGGGTCGGTGGGTGGGGGCAAGAAAGGAAAGCGAGGGGACCCCGAGGGTGTGTTTTGGGGACCACCCCTCCACTCCCACCCCCTGGGCTGAAAATGCCCCCCCAAATCCCCCCAAAAGGACGCAGACTGGGTGGGTGAGTGGGGGTGAGAAAGGAAGGCGAGGGGGACCCCGAGGGTGTGTTTTGGGGACCCCCACCCCCCAAAAAAATCCCCCCAAAAGGAACCGCTTTGCTCCACATTTCGGACAAGAAGGGGTTGTTGCGCAAAGAGGAGGAGGAGGAAGAGGGGAGGATGGGGCCACGACCCCCACCCAAAGCCCCCCACCCCTCCCCATGGCCTAAAGGGTTCACACACACACACACACCCAACAACAACAACTCAGGGAAATTCCCGGACTGACAGACCCCTTCCCAGGAGGAAGAGACCCCCGGGGAGGAAGGCCTTTGGGGACCCCGGGGTTGGGGGGAGAGACCCATGGGGGCTGCCAGTCAGAGCTGAGCCTATGGGTTTCAGGGGAAGAATGGCTGCCCCCACCCCTGACCCTACAGGCAAGGGCCCGGGTTCAAATCCCCCCAGGCTGGGCTCTCCATGGAGAATCCTGGCCTTTGGGGAGAGCCATGTAGCTGCCGGCCAGAGCTGGCCATATAGGCCGGGAAGCACCCCGAAGACCGAAGAGAGACCCCCTATTTATTCCTCCCCTTCCCCAAGAAAAGCTCCTGCTAGAAGCCATGGCGGCTGCCGGCCCAAGTTGGCAAAACTGGGTCTGACGCAGTAAATCATGGCGGCTTCTTATGGCGAAGGTTGATTTCTCCCGGTGAGGCTTCTGCATTAAAGGAGAAATGTTGCTGCCAACCAGAGCCAGCAATACTTGGGAGCAGCTGCCGAAAAGGCCTCGTCTCCCGTGTGACCCACCAGATGCCCCTCAGAGGGCGGTGGGGCAGAGAAAAGCCTCGGAAAAATGCCCCAAAACTGACCGACAGTCAGTGAAACCCCCTTCAATTCCTGCATGGCAGAATGGGGTTGGACTAGATGACCGCTGGGGGACCCTTCCAGCTTTTCTGTGATTCCAACACGTGTGGCCAAACCCACGCCTTCCCTCCCACCCCTTTGGGCTCTGCTGTCCCCCATTAAATCCCACCAGTGACACCATTATACCCAGTACAGGAGGTATTACCCCTTAAAAACCACACCGCAGATCACCGTAGGGAATACGGGAATTAATATTTTCTGTTCACCCGGGCAGAATAAATCTCTTTTTTTGCTTTTATCCTCTAAAGGCTAATCCAGAAACAGAGAAATGGGGGTCAATTTATCTGGAGAGGGGTATAAAAAATCCCTTTTATGGAAGGAGAATTTGGGAAAAGGAGGGCGAAATGGGGGGAAAAAAACCCTCTCCCTCTTCTCTTAATACTAATTAAAAGGTTGTGGTGTCATTATGTTCAAAGACATGCAAAGTGGCCCAAATGGAGATAAGGGCCTTAAACCGCCAAAGCATTTATATCTCCAGAGGAGAGATCAGAGGGGCTTTTTTTCGGAGAGGGAAAAATACACACATATATTCAGCCCGGATTGTCATCAAGCTAAGGGTGCCAACTGCTAATTGCAATTTATGCAGGCTGGGTTGGGTAACGATCAAATAGGTTAATGCAGGATTAGGCTTAATCTCATTGCAAGAGAGAGAGAGAACGAAAAAGCGGGCATTTCACAGACCGAAAACCAAAAAGTGGGAAGGCAGACAATTAGTCCGGAGGATCCCTGCCAAATTAGGATAATTGGAGGGTATTTGGGCCGTATCAGGAGAAGACAGGACTCCCTAGAAAAGGAATACAGTTGCGCCTTCGTATTCGCCGGGGCTTGGTCCAGGAAACCCTTTTCGTGGATACCAAAATCCGTGAATACTCCTCAAGTCCCCTTAATAATAATGATAATATTTAATCCATGAATGCTCAAGTCCCATTAATAATAATAATAATAATAATAATATTTAATCCATGAGGAAGACCTTCTTGATCATATTTCAGGAGTGCTTTAGGGGGTTGGACTAGATGACCCTTGGGGTCCCTTCCAACTCTATAGTTCTATGTTTTGGAATGCTCAAGTCCCATTAATAATAATAATAATAATAATAATATTTAATCCATGAGGAAGACCTTCTTGATCATATTTCAGGAGTGCTTTAGGGGGTTGGACAAGATGACCCTTGGGGGTCCCTTCCAACTCTATAGTTCTATGTTTTGGAATGCTCAAGTCCCATTACTAATAATAATAATAATAATAATAATATTTAATCCATGAGGAAGACCTTCTTGATCATATTTCAGGAGTGCTTTATTCCGTTTGACTAGATGACCCTTGGAGGACCCTTACAACTCTATAGTTCTATATTTTGGAATGCTCAAGTCCCATTAATAATAATAATATTTAATCCGTGAATACTCAAGTCCCAGTAATAATAATAATAATAATAATAATATTTAATCCATGAGGAAGACCTTCTTGGTCATATTTCAGGAGTGCTTTAGGGGGTTGGACTAGATGACCCTTGGGGGTCCCTTCCAACTCCATAGTTCTATGTTTTGGAATGCTCAAATCCCAGTAATAATAATAATAATAATAATAATAATATTTAATCTGTGAATACTCAGGTCCCATTAATAATAATAATAATAATAATAATATTTAATCCATGAATACTCAAGTCCCATTAATAACAATAATATTTATTTATATCCCACCCCTCTACGAAGCACAATTGGGGCGGCTTACAATAATTAAAATATACATCCAACCCTTCAATCCCACCCACCCCTTAAAATACAATTAAATATTATATATGCAATGGCATCACAAAATGGCGTCCCTGACATAATAAGATGGCAAAATCAAGGTTTGCTTTTTGGATTATTATTATTTTTAAAAGAATATTTCGAAGCTGTGAATACTTAAATCCGTAAATACTCAACTCCCATTATATACAATGGCATCGCAAAATGGTGTCCCTGATATAATAAGATGGAAAAATCAAGGTTTACTTTTTGGATTATTATTATTTTGTAAAGAATATTTTCAAGCCGTGAATACTTAAATCCGTGAATATTCACGTCCCATTTTATATGCAATGGCATCGCAAAATGGCGTCCCTGATATAATAAGATGGCAAAATCAAGGTTTGCTTTTTGGATTATTATTATTTTGTAAAGAATATTTTCAAGCCGTGAATACTTAAATCCGTGGATACCAAATCCGTGGATACGGAGGGACAAGTGTCATGCTTAGGAAGGTGGAAGGAAGTAGGAAAAGAGGAAGATGGCGTTACGGAAGCCGCCATGGCTGCTGCTTCCCGGAGTCTGCCAAGGGCAGTTGCGAACAGGATGGCTTTGGGGGTCTCTCGTCCACGGGGGTCTCCATGGGTCAACTAGACGGCCTAGAACAAGACCAAGAGAGGAAACCGCCTCCAAAGTCGACTCATACTTTGGACATATCATGAGAAGATGCAACTCGCCAATCAAATTGCGCCACGATCCTCGGTTGGCGCAAGACGCCAAGGTCCTCCTTGGGGTAACGGAGAGACACGGACAGCAGCCGTCGTGGAATGAGACCCAAAATACACACAGGAGAAACACAGGCCTGTTTCCGGGGTCAGGATTCGAACCCTGGTCTCCAGAGTGTTAGTCCAGCGCTGAAACTGCGCGGCTGCGGCTGCTTTAGCCGTAATTTCAGAACAGAGACAAGTGACGAAATATAAGTTTCATGCGGTTCCCTGTGTGCAGAAATTATGCTTTAAAAAAAAAAAAAAGGAAGTAAAATTCCTACACAATGGAAGTATTGTACGAGAGCAACCGTCTGTTTTGTCTATTTCCGAAATCTCCTCCAATCCCTGGAAACAACACCAGCCGGTTACGGCTTCCCTTCCGCTGGCAAGTCACTAGAGTGGGAAGGGATCCCCAAGGGTCATCTAGTCCAACCCCCTTCAGCCTGTGTGTTTTCATGGCATCCTAGAGTGGGAAGGGACACCCAAGGGTCATCTAGTCCAACCCCCTTCAGCCAGTGTGTTTTCATGCCATCCTACAGTGGGAAGGGACCCCCAAGGGTCATCTAGTCCAACCCTCTTCAGCCGGTGTGTTTTCATGGCATCCTAGAGTGGGAAGGGTCCCCCAAGGGTCATCTAGTCCAAACCCCTTCAGCCTGTGTGTTTTCATGGCATCCTAGAGTGGGAAGGGACCCCCAAGGGTCATCTAGTCCAACCCCCTTCAGCCTGTGTGTTTTCATGGCATCCTAGAGTGGGAAGGGACCCCCAAGGGTCATCTAGTCCAACCCTCTTCAGCCGATGTGTTTTCATGGCATCCTAGAGTGGGAAGGGTCCCCCAAGGGTCATCTAGTCCAACCCTCTTCAGCCTGTGTGTTTTCATGGCATCCCAGAGTGGGAAGGGACCCCCAAGGGTCATCTAGTCCAACCCCCTTCAGCCAGTGTTTTCATGGCATCCTAGAGTGGGAAGGGACCCCCAAGGGTCATCTAGTCCAACCCTCTTCAGCTGGTGTGTTTTCATGGCATCCTAGAGTGGGAAGGGATCCCCAAGGGTCATCTAGTCCAACCCCCTTCAGCCAGTGTGTTTTCATGGCATCCTAGAGTGGGAAGGGACCCCCCAAGGGTCATCTAGTCCAACCCTCTTCAGCCAAGCTGGAATACAGTCCCCATTTCTCTCTTGATAAACCTCCAAGAAAAGAGGAAAACAATTATTATTATTATTATTGCGTTATTGCTACGGCCTTTTACGGTCGGATTTATTTTTCAGTAGAATGGTCTTATTCCAATAAAAAATTCCTAATTCCCCCCAGATTCCAAAGAAGTGGCAAAAACCACCTCTGAGGATTCCTTTTCTAAGAAAACCGTACAAAATTCATGGGGTCCCCATAACTCCACAGACGACTTGAGGGCTCGTGTGTTTGTGTGTGTGTGCGTCTTTAAGTTGCTTGTTGACTTGTGGCGATCCCATGGATTTCATAGAGTTTTCTTAGCCAAGGAGTCCTCCTCAGAAGTGGTTTTGCCAGTTCCTTCCTAACAAACAGAGCCTCCAATAACTGAGATTTGTTAGTGGTCTCCCATCCAAGTCCTAACCAGGGGTGACCCTGCTTAGCTTCCAAGATCAGACAAGATTTGTTGCCTTCAATCAACCCGCACGAATTTCATAGCTTTCCTCAGATGTTTTGCCAGTTCCTTATTTTGAAATAGAGCCTCCAGCAACTGAGATTTGTTGGCGGTCTCCCATCCAAGTCCTAACCAGGGGTGCCCCTGCTTAGATTCCACGATCAGACAGGATCTGGTGCCTTCAATCAACCCGCATGAATTTCATAGCTTTCCTCAGATGTTTTGCCAGTTCCTTCCTTTGAAATAGAGCCTCCAGCAACTGAGATTTGTTAGTAGTCTCCCATCCAAGTCCTAACCAGGGGTGACCCTGCTTAGCTTCCAAGATGAGACAGGATCTGGTGCCTTCAATCAACCCGCACGAATTTCATAGCTTTCCTCAGATGTTTTGCCAGTTCCTTCCTTTGAAATAGAGCCTCCAGCAACTGAGATTTGTTAGTAGTCTCCCATCCAAGTCCTAACCAGGGGTGACCCTGCTTAGCTTCCAAGATGAGACAGGATCTGGTGCCTTCAATCAACCCGCACGAATTTCATAGCTTTCCTCAGATGTTTTGCCAGTTCCTTATTTTGAAATAGAGCCTCCAGCAACTGAGATTTGTTGGCGGTCTCCCATCCAAGTCCTAACCAGGGGTGATCCTGCTTAGCTTCCAAGATCAGACAAGATCTGGTGCCTTCAATCAACCCGCACGAATTTCATAGCTTTCCTCAGATGTTTTGCCAGTTCCTTCCTTTGAAATAGAGCCTCCAGCAACTGAGATTTGTTAGTAGTCTCCCATCCAAGTCCTAACCAGGGGTGACCCTGCTTAGCTTCCAAGATGAGACAGGATCTGGTGCCTTCAATCAACCCGCACGAATTTCATAGCTTTCCTCAGATGTTTTGCCAGTTCCTTCCTTTGAAATAGAGCCTCCAGCAACTGAGATTTGTTAGTAGTCTCCCATCCAAGGACTAACCAGGGCTGACCCTGCTTAGCTTCCAAGATCAGACAAGATTTGGTGCCTTCAATCAACCCGCACGAATTTCATAGCTTTCCTCAGATGTTTTGCCAGTTCCTTCTTTTGAAATAGAGCCACCAGCAACTGAGATTTGTTGGCGGTCTCCCATCCAAGTCCTAACCATGGGTGACCCTGCTTAGCTTCCAAGATCAGACAGGATCTGGTGCCTTCAATCAACCCTCATGAATTTCATAGCTTTCCTCAGATGTTTTCCCAGTTCCTTCCTTTGAAATAGAGCCTCCAGCAACTGAGATTTGTTGGCGGTCTCCCATCCAAGTCCTAACCAGGGGTGACCCTGCTTAGCTTCCAAGATGAGACAGGATCTGGTGCCTTCAATCAACCCGCACAAATTTCATAGCTTTCCTCAGATGTTTTGCCAGTTCCTTCTTTTGAAATAGAGCCACCAGCAACTGAGATTTGTTGGCGGTCTCCCATCCAAGTCCTAACCATGGGTGACCCTGCTTAGCTTCCAAGATGAGACAGGATCTGGTGCCTTCAATCAACCCTCATGAATTTCATAGCTTTCCTCAGATGTTTTCCCAGTTCCTTCCTTTGAAATAGAGCCTCCAGCAACTGAGATTTGTTGGCGGTCTCCCATCCAAGTCCTAACCAGGGGTGACCCTGCTTAGCTTCCAAGATGAGACAGGATCTGGTGCCTTCAATCAACCCGCATGAATTTCATAGCTTTCCTCAGATGTTTTGCCAGTTCCTTCCTTTGAAATAGAGCCTCCAGCAACTGAGATTTGTTGGCGGTCTCCCATCCAAGTCCTAACCAGGGGTGACCCTGCTTAGCTTCCAAGATGAGACAGGATCTGGTGCCTTCAATCAACCCGCATGAATTTCATAGCTTTCCTCAAATATTTTGCCAATTCCTTCCTCTGAAATAGAGCCTCCAGCCCCTGGGACTCCTTGGCGGTCTCCCATCCAAGTCCTAACCAGGGCTGACCCTGCTTAGTCCACCAACTTCTGAAACCGTTCTGTTCCATTCTACCTATACAAAACTCTATAAATACAGTCCTATTCTCTTATTATGCTAGACCTCATTTGGGGGTCCTGTGTTCAGTTCTGGACACCTCATTTTTAGGAAGGACGTAAGACGAACCGGAGCAGGTTTAAAGAAGGTGGATACGGAGAACAAAACCTATGAGGAGCAGTACAGGATGGGGGATACTAGGTTGGACAGTATTCCATGCGAAAAGGACCTCAGGATTACGGATGATCAAAAGTTGAACACGAGCCCGCCACGTGGTTGCTGCAGCAAAGAAGGCTAATACCATTTTTGCTTGAATTACTAGAATCATCATTTCTAAGACAAGGGTTGTCCTAGTCCCAATCTACGGTTGTCCCTCCGTATCCACAGATTTGGTATCCACGGATTTAAGTACTCACGGATCTATCTATGGGTCGATATACCGAGAGAGGAGAAAAACCCATCTTTTGCTGCCTGCCTCGTCTTTGCTGTAAACTCACCCAAAATATAATTTTTTTAGTTAAAATAGGATTCTGTTTTTTCCTCCTTTTCTGCTTTTATTCCCCTCCCCAGATCTGTGGGAAAGGGGAACATCGCTGACTCAGCTCTTTCGCGGAATAAAATGGCTCCCAAGTGCCAAACTCACACACAGACACACAAACACACACACGCACACACGCAAGGAGACAGAGAGCCGATGCTGCAAAACACTCATTTTTGGCCGCACTTCTGACCCGGCTCCGGAGCGTCTCAGCCCGCCTTCCTTGCGCCTCTTTCCAAGAATGGTTTTTCCATTCCAGCTCACACACACACACACACACACACACATCTGGGTGTGCAAAAGCAGTGTGAAACTCCCTCTGCACCAGTATCTGTGTGCGTGTGTGCAAAGACTTCACCCACCTCTTCCTAAAGATGCAAAATTTCCGGAAATTTTGAAGCGGA